>NQII01002361.1:51420-132087 GCA_002778355.1 Clitarchus hookeri
CCCGGCAGCCGCACGCAACGCCCTGGGAGCTCCTGGTGTTTTCCCGGGCAGCCCCTCAAGGGCGCACACCACCGGGCCACGCATTAGCTACCTCGCCCAGCACACGCCCAGCCAGCCGCGCCATGGGAACCTCCCGGCCACCGGCGAACAAAGGGTGCACTCAAACACAATCACCTAGGCGGTAAAAACATGCTCGTTTTACGTGCTTTGCTTTGTTGCGAACACCTTATGGCCCGAGGGGTATCGGCTTCTAAAATAAGTCACACACATACAATTTAAAAAGAATAACTGACTGTTTTTAGATATATATTTAGTAACGGAAACTCCCGTGAACTTTGTATGTGCATTTCAGAACAGTGTTGAACAGCAAATAAACTGAAGAACATATTTCGTTCAAGAACAGTAACTACTGCAAAAACAGATGGCTTCAGTAAAACTTCGGATGTGTTGCTTTCTGAGCTCGTCGTGACTAAATGAGAACTTACGAAAGCCTTGCTCATTTCTTCTTTCAGCCCCTTTGTGTTTACCACCACCAGCACATGTAAAAACTAAAACTGCCAATGGCGTGGGAAGCAGCATTCATGGTTCGATTAAGAGACGTGGAAAAATTGTTACAAACATATTAAACCATACTATGCTGCACTTACAATAACTGTTACGTGTATAAAACAAAAAAAAAAATAATAATTCCTGTCAATTTGTATTTCAAGACACTTTAGCTAAGCTGCACTTACACGATTGGGTGATTTCAATTTCTACGCATCTTAAGGCTCCTGCACACGAATCACAGACCTAGTGCTAGTCGTCCCAATCAAATACCACAATGTATCTCCGGAAGACACGCGGCCGATAAACAAAAGACAACTGCCGGCGTACACGTAAAGGATAGGCTATTGAAGTCTTAGCATGCACGGAACATGTGTCCTTGAATTCGTGCATAGACTATGGACGTCACCAGAATTTTTTCAAGGCTAGGCATAGGAATGAAAATATATTTCCTTCAGAGGAGTGTGAGATTTTATAACCGTGCGTCATACAAAACAAAAGTAACAGACATCCATCATGTCTCATAAAAATAATAGGTTTTTCTTTAACAATGTGCTCCTACAATGTAATATTACAATATTAAAATTAAATATTAAATGTAAAGGCACTAACAACATTAAAACAAAATAAAATTATGGGACAAAAACAGGGCGAACCCAGTAACTTCTCCCAGCAGAGACTTGAATTTTCAAGTTACGTCTCTAACAAGTTATTTATTTGTTATAAAAATGCCTATGTACTTTAATAAGCAGAATTATTACGAGCACTAGCCATATATAAACGATTCTTGTAATGGAACTCTCACATTTCATATAAAAAAAATCAAGTTTCCAGGGGAGGGCAAGTGCACCATCCCTTGTCCATCCTGATGACATCCATAAAACGTAGTATTCTGGCACGTGTACAAAGCATAATATGCGCAAGGAAGTTGTTCCGACCCCACATAGACGGTGCATCAGTGTACCTCCTACATCACTCTACTTCCAGCCAGTCTTGTGCATTAACAGCATTTTGTATGGGCCACAAAAATATTCGTGCGTTGCCGTCGTATTGGCGCGAACAAAATATTTTAAACTATGTTCTTGATTAGCGGAGGTGTGTATAAAGAAGATATATTTATGTAGTTTCCGTTACGGTAAAGTCATTTTACGCCTTTACAGCGTACATCAATATTAAAGTACGCAATTTAAGGTCAATGTGTGTTAAGTTTGTTTACATGCTAGACTAATCTCCCACCTTATTTTCAATGAACAATGCTTAAAACAGCGCAAGGTATTTGTTTAGTTTCCCAATGCAGCCAATCACATGGACTTACAGAACACTGACTGTTTTGCAGCTGGTCACATCAGTGCAGGGATCGGAAAAAGGCCATCAAAAATGACCATTGCCAACTTGACGATCAACTATTTTGCCAAGATGATGTATTTCTGTCCAGGTACATCTCTACCTTAGATTTGCACTTTTCTTAGGGCGGCAAGACCTTACGCTACAAACATAAGTAGCAAAACATACCTGGTCAGACAGGAGTGTCAATAATAATATTTTCAACTTCGATCTATTTTTAAAAATATCCTAAAAATCTTTCTGTAATCTACCTGCCGGATGGCAATCAACAAGAATGTCCTCACTGCGGTAAAACATATCCCGTAACCTCTTAATAAGCCAGCAGAATACTTTTTTTTTAAGTTACACTGGTATGCACGAAATTTGTGAAAGTGATGTTTGGCTTCTTCTTCTCTAGGTCAAGCACAAAAAATGTTTGCGACAACCAGACTTCCAAGATCAATGAGCTCTAGAACGCAGGGCTAACTTTCTCAGTAAACAAGATTGATTGAGTATTCAGAAAGTAATAGTGATACGCAATTGGAAAAAAATCAGGGGAATTAATAAAGAACTTCAAAAAGGACACTGTGTTTTCACTGTAAGGGAGACTGGGGACGGTATTAATAAGGTGTTGGTTGAAACAGTGGGCGTAGTCCGGATAGTCCCCAACAGATTGCAGCACTTTGTACATCGAACGACGTGCTAAGAACTGCGTCAGTTTATACAAGAATACCATCAACTTCCGACGCAGAATACTTTCACAACATGGAATTATTTGTTTACTGTAAAGGTAAGTAAATTACTTCCCTCGTTTTACTTACTTTCCTATCATTTGTATAATGCAGCAATGAAAATGTTCAAATAAGTTGCCTGTAAATGCAAGTGTGCTTTACAAATACCAGACCCTATCTTTGCTTTATTTTAAATGGTACCAGTCACACAGGAGTTTTTCTGTAATGATGTATTGTGGTGTTGTTTGTAACATAGATTTTTCTTTGTTACGACCTGCCCTGATTTAACATTTTACTCACTTTATAGTGCTTTTTCGTTTATTTCACGTGTATATTTACTTGAATATTATTTTAGAACATAACTTTAAATAAAAATGTATGAATAAAAAATTATTCATGTTATACTGTACGGATATAAGTTTTCGAAGGATTTTTTCTATTTACAGATGAGAAACCCCAAGAGGAAAACTGATCGCTGAAAGGCCACTATTGAATCGCTTACAGAGGCAGCACAAGCTATTTCAAGGGGACAGTCTGAGAGAGAAGCTGCACGTCACAATGACATCTGCCATGTCAATCTGACTCGCTTCATTTATCGACAAAAAAAACGTAACACGACTTTTATTTTATTTTACACTTTTTATCCTAGCTATTTTTTTTTTTTTGCGGAAGTAACGAAAGGTCTACCTCAAAATATGTAGCTAATAATAATATATGTATTTCCGAACGTCAGACACTTATATTGTCATTTTGAAAATATAATAGGTAGAAAAAAACTAATCTAATTTTCACATCAATAAACAAAATTAAAATTACTTTTCAATCAGGACCCTTAGTCTTATAGTTTTCATTGTCAATAAATCATATTACTTTTATATAGACATATCAAAACAAATATTTCAAGAATTGTTTTCAATTTTTTTAAGGTAAAGAAGAAATGAACGATCAGGAATGAAGGCCACTGGTTGAGTATTTTGGTAACAGGCAAATATTTACTCCACCGCAAGAGGAAGCTCTAGTCAAGAACCTTAAGATGTTATCTGACATATATTTTGGCTTGACCCCCCTCGAAGTAAGGTGCATTGCTTTCTTCTGTGCCAGAAAGTTTGAAATCAATATGCCCGAGACTTCGGTTGATAAGCAGCAAGCTGATCCTGGCTGGTTTTTCGGGTTCTTAAAAGGCATCCAACCCTAGCATAAGAACGCCCGAAGCTACAAGCCTTTCGAGAGCATCGTCTTTCAACAAGGTTAACGTCAAAGGGTTCTTTGATAATCTTGAGGATCTTTACAGTCATTACCACGTTGGATCATCTGACATTAAAATACAGATGAAAGTGGGGTTACGTCTCTACAAATACCAGTTAAAAAGTGGCTAGGAAGGGAGTCAAGCAAGTAGGAGCTACGACTACTGCGAGGGAGGTGGGTGGGGGGAGCTTGTAACCCTATGCACATCGTTAAATGCTGTGGGAAATGCAATACCACCCGTGGTTGTATTCCCGCGAGTGAGGTATCACGACAATTTTATAAGGTTGTGTAGGTGCAGGAAATCGTTCAGGGTGGATGACCGAAGTAGAATTTCTCATGTTCATGAAGCACCTCGTTCATTCTGTGCGTTCTTCAAAATAGAGGCTTGTCCTTCTCCTACTGATCAACCATCAGTCTCACCTCTCGCCAAACATTCTCGACTACGCAAAGAACAATGAGGTAGTGATGTTATCATCTGCACCACACTGTACACATCGGCTACAACCCTTAGATCGCAATGTATATGGGCCTCTCAAGTAGTACATACATACAGCAATAGATGGCTGGATTTGTATACACCGTTCCCAAAGGGTTCCTGCTGAGATGGAGGGAGAGCAAACAACTGTCAGAAGCATAATGATATATGACATTCCAACAATTGTAAATGTTGCATTTCCACATACCATGAGTGCAACTAATATTCAACATGGCTCTCAAAATGCGGGATATTCCCGTTCAATCACAAAGTCTTCACTGATGATGATTTTGTGCCGTAGTTTTTCACTTATAGGTCGAATCCTGCAGCGAGCACTTCAGCTAAAGTGTCTTCTTTGCCTAATCCAGTAACGAACACTTTAGTTTATGAGTCTTCTTTGCCAAATCCTGCATCGAGCACTTATGTTGATGTGTCTTCTTTGCCTAATCCAGTAACGAACTCTCCAGTTCATGAGACTTCTGTGCCGACTCCAAAATCAAACATATCAGCTTATAGTTTTGTGGTGGATAGTAATCTTAACAGATTTCCGATGTCATTGAATTCCGATAGAGAAAATAATGTGTGCGAAATTACACACGTTGCCAATTCAAATGAATCTGCGAAAAGTCAGGCGCCAACACCGGTAGCGCAACCTAAGCCATCTGGTTCTCAAGTCGTATCATCAAACCGTCATTTTTCACCTGAATCAGTACTACCATTTCCTAAATCGGGGAAAAGGAAAAAAAACCCGGAAGAAAATCCAGCGTAACTGTGCCGTGTTAACAGACACCTCGAGAAGCAAGTTATAGATAATGAATAAAATAAAAGGAAAATTTTCAAGAGCAACCCCCCAGAATAAAAAAGATAGTAACTTTAACATCAGCCTGAAAAAAAAAGAAGATATATTTTGAAATAACTTCGTCTGAAGACGAAGAAGATGACGAAGCTTGTGTGTGTTAAGCTGCATAGAAAACCTGGGGAGGAGTAGGTACAATGCATAGACTGCAAGCACTGGGAACATTTTTCGTGTGTGAAAAAGTCAAATAGGTATGTATGCCATAACTGCACGTAATATGGGATTTCTGACTAAGTTAAGTAAGAACAATTTTGAGGAGCCTTCTTAAATAAATTATTTTAAGCTTTATTTGTTTGTAATATTTTTACCCACATTTGTATTTTCTTGAATATTTTTATAGCAGATTCTTCAATGTTTTTAGCTGAAATAGATATTTTGTAGTATTAACATTAATATATGAGATAGGAAGTGGGTTTTTGTTACCTATGTATATGAATTTTAAAAAAGCATTTTAAAACTTCAAAAATATTTGCATTAAAAACGAAATTAATTATTTTTTAAGCAAATATTTCCTTTAATATATGTATTGTGCGTGGTACTTTTATTTACATATAATTATTTATATTTCTATGAGAAGTAAAACTTTTTTAGAAATAAAATTAATTAATTTATGTATTGTTACAAATAACCCCAAGTGTTGTTACAATCAACCCCGCCATGGAGATGGTTGTAACATTCTGCCTCAACTTATTTTTACATACATATTTTAAAAATGGATGACTTTAGAAACTTTAAATCTCTGATGAGTCATAAATAACGCCCAAGGTTTTCTGTTACCATTATTAGTGTTACCCAAAATCAAAAGGTTTCATAATGATTTGTGACAAAAATTGAAATGTTACAACCATCCGCGGTCTCCCCTAGTGAATAAAAAAATTACTGAGAATAATCTGAAAGATTGACGATTTTAATTGGTTTTGTGAAAACAATCTGCTGTCAAAATGCATTATTGTTATAAAATATCGGATAAACATCTCATTTATGGATGTGCTATTTGTAATGCGAAATAAGGAAGTTAATTGTATGATGCCATATTAACAATAATAAAACTTTTCAGCAAGTACATAAACATATTGTAGAAATTTCTTGTACAGAAAAAGAATATTCATGTGGTTGAATATCAATGAGCACTATAAGAACTTATTTTACAATAATAAAATTCGGCAAACGGTGAGAACAGGTTCAGTAAAAACATTTTGTTCAAAAAATGCTCAATATTACTTACTGGTATCTGCTTAGTAGCATAATCTGGGAAATATTTCACGTCCGAAGACTAGTATCGTTCTCTATTTTCGTCTGAAATATGTTTTTTTATCAAGGTAGAATTCACAATAAATAGAAGGACGCACAGCACATCTGTATAGGGACTTGCAACATACACATGTCTTCATTATTCTGCCATAACTCATAGGCCCATTACTGAATGCCTTATTGGGGCATGCTTAGGACGGAAAGACTGCACGCTAGTTCAGTGTCTCGCGTGTAGAAACGACGAGGCATATGACGTGCTTATTCCCCCCTTTCTAGGCCTCGAACACGCAGAATATGTCCTGTTAGGCGGCACCCCCGACATAATATCCATGGCACTGGCTGTAGTAGCACCAGATGCGTAGCGACAACTGCGAATGTATGTCGTGTGTTAGTGTATCAAACCTTATGAAACAAATACATATATATCCACATCGTCTTTAGAAAATGAAAGGACGTGGTGGAGCTGAATTTCCACCCTGAGAAGTGTTTTGAGCTTGGTGACCGCAGAGTTGGTACCAGGTTCAGGCTGGGAAAATCCACATGCAGCTTTGAAAGCAAGACACCGTCACCAACGTAGCTTTAACATGTAGGTTGGGATAGTTGGTGACAGATTCCTCGGACAACTTATTTTTACTCGGAAACCGGCAAAACAAAATTTTTACGCTTTTGTTGGAAGTTCCGTTAGACTTTTATTCCGCCCGATATGGGAAATACCTGTTGTGAAATATACGAGCTTCCATTGGCTTGTTTATTCAGTCGCGTTGTAAAAGAACAATAATAAACCAGCAAGAAGCAAACTCACTTGGAAATTGTTTTAATCATTAACATGAATATTGTTGCTAACTCTAAGTTTTTATCATTTTCGCAATGGTTTTCACGAGTTCAGATTACCACCGGTGTACATGCTTGGATAAAGATCTTTTTAAAAAAAACGCTATAAGTGTCTCGAGTTAAGTGAGCACTTCTAAAATTCCTCTTAATGATCTGAATAGATGGGAATTTTTGGACATTCGCCATTGCGATGCAGGTGCCTGTCATGGAAAAACAAGACTGAACACGACAAAATAATTATCTACTTGACTGTTAATACGTCCATCAAATGAAACTGAGAAAATTGTACTAACATAAACGTTATTAATATTCCAGTACTAACTTTGATTTACATTAAGCAGAACGGAAATGTGAAATAAATTCAAAGTTCACTCATTTAAAAATTCCATTTCATTGTCAAAAACCTATGTCAGTTTTTAAAATGTTTCGTAGGAATTGCGTATCATCAATATATATCTACATAAATTTTAATGTTTTGCGTAATATATTAAGGTAAAATTAAAAGTTTTGCATATTTTACAGTTGTGCCCAGTTTAAAAATTAATCAGAATCAATTACATGCGAGTCGCAATGATTTCAGTTAACTATTTATTGCTCTCCTTATTGGAAAACCAGTGGAACGTGATAACAGTCAATCACTTGGAGATATCTAATTTAAATTAAATACGTACTTCTTAATTCAACAATAAAGTTGTGAAATTTGGTCACAGGCAAATAGCCTACACTGCCTTAAACTGCCCTAGATGTTTGTTTTTCTGTGACATAGTACTATTCTTCACTGGTTTAGTTCGATGTTCACTGGTACGTTTTCAGTCAGAGTAACTAATCAGGCCACCATCCATATGGAAAGACGTTTTGAATCAATTGAAGGTGAGATATTAAAAAAAAATAATTAATTTTATTTCTATTTTTTTTAATATCTTGAAGTCACAGAATAAGTTTAAACCCTGGCAGCATATCACATGTATAGGACATATGATTGTGTCTGAACACATGCCGTTTACTTTATCGTTAATATAACGAATATATTTGTTCACATTATTGACGAAATGAAAACGTTGCAGCCGTAAGCGTATCCGGGATCCTATAAAAAAAACATTATTTTCTAAAAAATTAAAATTTAACCTACCTATCTGTTGCGCTAACGAATTCATTCTTACACACCTATTTCACAGCGCGGGAACTAGCAACACGTATTGTGTATTGAATTTTTTTTATTAACTTTAATTAATAATGCCTTGTTATCCATACTTAGAAGTCAATGTGTAAGGGAGTTCGTTAATTGCCTGGACATAGGTTACAGCAAAGTCACTACATAGGGTTTGTGCGAGCGCATAGAAACCGAATGTTATTCCTGATCAATTTAATTAGTCTTACAGTATTAAATAGTGTTAATTTTTAGTAATATAATGAATAATGAAATGGTGGACTAAACTACAATATTAATTGTTAAAATAATATTTTTTTAAAATATTACTCTCTGCAGTATTTTCTTTTTTAAATACGCAGAATTTTTCTTGGAAACATTTATGTTGTTAGTGTTTCCAGTTTTCTCAGCGCCCAACCCGAGCGGCGTGAATAAAATCGAAAGTTACCGAAGCACGAGATACTAATAACCACACCCTCAAAAACCCTCACTCACTTAGAAAAAAATAAATAAATGGAAATACGCGTCGCTGGAAGACAATGCCCTGCAGGCTGGAAACAAGTTGAAATTTCATCCCCGTTCCTCGTCCTTGAGAAACATACCCGTTAGCGAAATTTTTCGTGATTTCATGGGTTGCCCCCCGCGGCGGCGTAGCTTTCTGGGTTGGCGCGCCTGCGGTAGCGGTCGGCTGTGTGCTCGCACGTACGCACCCGCGCGGTGTAAAGGTTACTCTACTCAGGTTGGCAACAATGCCACGGTTCCTACGCCAGAGTTTGGCAAAGGGAACAGTTATGCTGCAAGGTCCGCTGCTGCTACAAACACGCCGCTTTCAACAAATTAATAATTTCATATTTGTCCCCGAATATTGTTCAACTCGTGCGCATAGTATGTAATGCCATTTCCTTCGAATAAGAAACATTTTACACTTTATATTTTTTGAATAATTGTTCGTCAAATACAAAATTCTTAAATTCTTCTGTATAGTTGCAGACGTAATAACAAATACCAACAAAGTTGCACAGGTTAAAAAATTAATAACATTGACTATTGCCGTGGGCTACTGCTTGACATATACGTAATCACCAAGTAGCTGTTCATATATATATATATATATATATATTAAAAATAATGTTTAAAATATGCAAAAAAATATATATTTTTTTTTTATGTATAAATGATTTATTTCGTGATTCCAAATATTTCACGTGGTAGCCCACGGCAATAGTTTATGTTGAAAAAATTTTCATATCTACAACTTTCTTAGTATTTGTTAATACGGCTGCAACAAAAAAGAAGAATTTTTTATTTGACATAAAATTATTTTTAAAAAAATTAAGTGTACATTTTTTTATTCTAGGAAAATGTCATTAACGCAATGCGTATGAGTTGAACCATTTTTGGTACAATTATAAAATAATTAATTTTTTGGGGTCCGGCACTCTTAAGCTGGCGGTAAATTTAGGTGGAGTGGAGTGGAGTGGAGAAATTTAGGCAGCTCTTAACATCGATGGCTTGAGAGCCGATGAGGGTGAAGCGAGGTGAGTATGGAGAAACGTCTGAATGAAGTGGGGGAAATTGGAAATCCTCGAAACCGACCACCGGCATTGTCCGGAATGATTCTAGCTTGCGAAAATCTGGGAGTGACCCGGCCAGGGATTGAACCAGGTTTGACTTGGTGGGAGGTGAGTAGTCTAACCGCCCAGCCACCGCGGTCCCCGGTGAATTGAGAAATCATGTTCATCTGTACGTGAAAGTTTCTGTTTAACCCGAACTGTAATATACACTCAACCCTGCTAAAATATTGCAGGCCTGTAATAACTTTATTACGTGACCATTAACGAACACTCTCCATCTGTGTTTACATTCGTAAACAGTATGTATACAATTGTGTTTGAATTAAAGATTTTGTAAACGTTCTAATTATATACATTTTTTTTAATAGGTATTAAATGCGAAATAAGGATCGCTATCATCAAAAAGTAATTTTTCGATTATGCTGCAACATTGAAGTAATGTAATTGTGTAATACAATGTTTTGATAAATCGAACAATATTGAACAACACGTCAACGTACTTCGTTACATTTCCACTTCCACTGCGATGAACCAAGTTTATTCTTTACGTAGGCTCTCAGCACAATAGGAATAGGAAAATTTTGCGCAGTTATATTTACATTATAAAAATTGCAATTATCCTATTTACTTACTTACAAACAAAACGGAAAAAATCACGTACGCATGTGACACCAGTGCTCCCTGGCGATGAATATTGTCAGTCGCCAAACTACTCCACTCAGCCTGAGTGGGATAGAGGTAACCCGCTGTGTCGGCGGCATGTGCCGCACGGTACGAGCAGCCCTTGCGGCTTGCCTCTGAGCGCTGCGAGTCCCCACAAACACGCCTTCCAATCTCTTGTATACCTCCACCTCCCATCGGGGGCTAATTCGCTTTGCGTGCAGCGCCGGGCTTCGGCGCGATGTTTGACCAGTGCTAAAGCTTACGCATCCTTCACTGCCTTCTGTTCGGTCAATTATCGTTTCCCCTTGCCACGGACCTCGGCCCCCGAGGCATGAATTTTGTGTTGCGTCTGTTATAAGGAGTGGTTTCGCTGGATGCTCGTTTTTAAAAGACTTTTCCTTTCCTGCCTATATTATATATACACACGCCCTACCTGTTTCCCGATGCCGCTGGGCGTATCAAGTTTGGATTGCGTGGAAAAAAACGAAGGTCAAACAGAAGAATTTAGGCCACTTGTGATAAATATTGTTTAAAGCGTTAAATTAATAAAGACATATTTCAATTTTAGGGACAGAGAACATCTAGGATGACAAGTGACGAACTATATTTCTGCCAATGTGAGGCCACTTCCCGCGAGTTACTTCCAACGTTTCTGAAGCCCTGCTACAGTTCTACTTCCAGGATATTCCTCCGCCTCGTGCAAACAAAGCTTTAATGAGTCTAGAAATTTACACCAAAGGAACAGCGCACCGCATTCGCGTGCATTTAGAGTAATAATATTTTGCATAAGAACTACTTTTTACTAGGCATTGTAAATACACCTATTTTCTCCCTCTTCTTATTCGGGTTCATTATAAATCATTTATTTTAATTTATGGATAAAATATAAGTAAGTGTTCAGTTTAACCAAAATAAGGTACTTTTATGTTAACAATAATATAAAAAATTTGTGATGCATGACATGTTAGAAAATCACTAAGCCCATAATTCATGGGGTGATTTTTCTGGGATTCGATTTTTAAAATGTGAAGAAACCGCGAATAGACATATACCAGGAATTTACTTTGCTATTGTAACTCTCTTCATTTAACACCCGCATCACCTTCGGCCATTGCGTAGTATCTCAAACAGCGTTCTGCACAAGACGACACTTGAAACGTTACTATTGCATGTGGCAACACCGGGCCCGTCTTCCACACTTCCAGGTTTGTGAGCGGGGTTGGTGTTTGGCGAATCATCACGTCTCTCGTGAAGTAGAAAACAGAATACCACTTTGTTAAAAAAAACCATAACCAGAGCAGTCGCTAGGGATCGAACTTACGACCTATCGAGTGCGATTTGCACGTTAACATTGACTACTGGATGTTCACGGTAAAGTGAGCACTTCTGAATGACCTGATAAATTTTTACGTTCAGCCCATTGGTTGCGTATCTTTCCGCGTGCGTATCACAGCAAAAACTGCCGTGACTTGCAGCTGGTGTTCACATCAGCTGGCTCATGTGTCCATACTCACTAAATACACAAGAAAAAGTAATACATGTTGTAATTAGCACTATGAACACGGAAACGTTACTTCAGCAAATAATACTGGTTTCCGGATACTGATTTATGTTCACTAATCTTTTTCTGTTTAGACAAAAATTAATGCCTCTTATTGTGGTCAGACTTACTAGAGCATAAAAAAGTATGCTTGGTTTAGGTTGTCAATAGCATAGCAGAAGAGTTGAACATTATTGAATTTCCCGTTAAAAAAAAAAAAACAACGCCAAGACATATGAAAAACACGAATAGCGGAAACGCTCTCCAGTTATTCATGTCATACTCATAAGAAAGGCACGCTTTTAGATAACACGGTGTATTTACTCCTTTATACAGATAATGTTCAATGACCTAAGAACTATTTTTAACAACATTTACGAGTATAATTATAATGCATACATACCTCATAAATCCCTTTTTTTAATATACAAAACTACGCACAAACAAATGGAGGCCGTTGCTATTACATCACGAGTAACGGAAGAAATTGTCATCAAACTCCATGGCAAAACAGAATTTATCCAAAATTTTTACCTCATACTTCCACACATATTTTTGTAACTCGATGCAAATTTCGAGACAGTTCGTCAAGCCACGCAGTTTTTTAAGCACTAAGTTTACAAATACCTATTGCTTTGCTTCTAAAACAACCACTTTTCGCTAAAAAAATTTGAATGCCATCACTGATATGAACGTTTCTTCACCAGAACACTAAAAACACCTTACCTAGCTGATGGCAATGCATTTCATGAAACTGCATCCACACATTTAATTCAAAATCAAATTTGGACCATATTACTTAACTTTATGGTTAGCGGTGGAAGCAAGTACTTACTGTTTGGTGTATCGTCTCATACAAATTAAATCATTTGGACAGACGTTAAAATAATGTTTTAACATATTCCTAACACTCAATAAATTACTTTCTGAATACGTACCAGCTCTAATTATTAACAAATTTAGAAAAATGTACAAATTAGAAAAAAATTATTTTTATAACTTAACATTATGTTTGAGGTACAATTTTTAAGTAATCGGTTACCAAAGGGGTCTTTCAACAAATCGAATAAAAATAAGTGTAATTTCTAAGCATTTCAATGTATCTAGGATAAAAATTTCAGAGTATCACTAAAGTGAAGTACGAATGTCAGACCATAAATCAAACGCAATGTTTAATTTTACATTTAGCTAAGGGATAAATAATTGGCAGAAATACTTAACTAATCTGTATTTAAAAAAAAGTCACAGTTAACCGGTGAACAAACTCTATACATGCCTATGTCTAAATATGTATAAAGGTAGCTAAACTATTAAATTGTTCGTACCTAACAATAAAAGTTTTTTACGCGAGATACAATGATCTTGTTATTTACGCCGGAAGAATGTATTCTGCCGAACTTAGTACTTTATTTTATAAGTTTCCTTGACCGAGGGTGAACGAAAATTTTACAACTGACGAATTTTCTTCTTTTTTTTTCTAATTAAATATTCTCATTTTATTCTGTTAGGAAAATAATAAGATATGGTTGTTGTAATTAATATAATTTTTAAACTTACATCCAAGGCTTCGTAGTGACCTTATATACAAAGGTATATATCGTGGCTTCAAGGTCAAAACAGGATGGTGGCATCACGGGTATGACACCAACTTATAATACCAACGCTTTGCTATCCATCACTCAGTTATCATATATGTATGTGTATAAGTATATATATGTATACATATACATATATAGGGAGAGAGAGAGAGTAAACCTATAATGTCACTTTTGTTGTATTCGTATATTTTGTAGTGGCCACGCAACTAACTGTTAATGAATTTAAAAAATATTATTTCGTAAATTACAAAACCAAATTTTAGTGCTCAGTACAAAATAATATTGTTTTCTTAACAAAATTCAGTTAAGTGAATTTCCACTGTTTTCTCCCCGCTCGCTGAGAGAAAAGTTTGTTCCAGCCAACAAAATGTTTATTTGTATTGGGCCAAAAATGTATTTAGTTGCCCCAAAAAAATATTTCGTTGAGTAAACAAAACTTTAAAAGCAACCAAAATTAATTCTGTTCATCTATCAAAATACACGCTTCTATTAACAAAATCTCTGTGTTGGTGCAAAATAAATTAGACTGTAAACGAAATGTTAAGTTGAATCAGCTGTATGTATTTTTTTGGCCACTCACGTGATTGCTTTAGTTTAAAAATACATTTCGAGGATTTGTTTGTATTTTTGTAACCATCAGGAAAGTAACAGTGATTCAAGCGCGTTCATTGATGCTTATTAATGGTATAAACATCCCAATAAAACACGTTTCAACAGGAAACTAAAAAGTACAGCTGTAAAGCGTGGAATATGTGTTTGCGCGCGTTGTCCAGTATTTTTAATATAAGTAAACACATTCCTGTTTCATCATTAGTAAGGTTAGCTGAGGATGCTATGGCGCCGAGCTCGGGGGCAAACGTTCTAGATTCGAATAACGGTCGGCTCTTTTGAACCGAAACTGTTTTATGTACGCGAAGCCAAACAAATCTTTGGTTGCGGCAATGAATTCTTTATTTGAGGCAACGGAATAAAAACAACAAAAAAAAATTTGGTTTCAACAACAAAATATTTAATTGTTCTTAAACAATTAATTTGATTGCGCAGAACAACTTTTGTTTGAGTCAACAAAACTTCTTTCTCAGCGCAAACCCACATTGCCGCTGTTGGATTATGTGCAGGTTTTTGTCACAAACCGGCATAATTTTTGTTTGTTTAATCTTCCACTCATCGTTGTATTGATAGTCAATAATGTATTGTCAGCAGATGCCGCATTGCTACGAATATAGCCNAAAAAAAAAAAAAAAAAAGGTGTGCGTGTACTTACGTACGTGCGTTTGAAGTTATACTTCATTGGCGTGTATAAAATAAAATTTTATTACTTATGCAAATAATTTATGTAAGTAGGAAAAACGATAATATGACCGAAGAAAGACATTAAATGCAATTAATAAAGGTTTGGTTAAAGAATATAATTAAATTACCCTCAACGCGCCAAAAGAAGTATAACTTAATAAAATAATACTTACAAAAATAAAACCTCAAATACTTCAAAACCCTTTAAAAATTGTATTATACAATTTTTGTCACTAACAAATTTTTCACGGCACAAGTTAAGTAAAATTAATTAATAATATATATATATTCACAATGAATTACTAATATAAATTAAATCTATTTCAATTTACTTATTACATGAACTGATTTTCTGTCGGTTTTAAATATTAACACGTGCTATGTTGTGTACCTTGCGTTTGTATATAGCTAGACGATACGTGCATGCGCGTTGGGTTATACCCCTACCATGTTCACTGTCGAATTTCGTTACACTGTGCGCGCGCAACTATGCGCGGATGCGCGTTGGCTCATACCCCTACCACGTTCACTGTTGAATTTCGATACACTGAGTGCACGCAACTTCCGTTGCACACTAAACTTTTACCCTCAACGCGCCAAAAGAAGTATAACTTCAAAAATACGCTCATCCAAAAGACCCATTATTCGACGTATCCAGTAGATGAAGCTATGCATCCAAGTGTTTTATACAGATTTTGGGAACCGTATGCTATGTTGCATATCTACCTTCTTATTTTAGGTGCATACGTTTTTACGAAGTCTCGACTGAAAGACGATACGACCAATGCCAAAAATTTGATAAAGATGATATTAATTTTTTAGCTAGTTGAAGATATCTTTTAATTTCAGTGTATCCTTAATTATTTAGCATGACTTAAGCCAATAGTTAACTTATATGGTCTAGAGCAGTTCCTGATAGTTCAAGATTTGGGATGTGTCCCAGGCTGCCAACGATAATAAGTATAACATTCTCGAAAATCACTTCGGAAATCTGAGCATTTAGTTTTTAAATATTTTTGTTAGATTACCGCTCAAGTATTATGCGTAATTTTCTTATCGACGGGATATGTTTGTAAAAAATGTATGCGTTAATATGCCATGAAGAAAACCTTTATAGAATTGTTTTTAAGCAGTTTTATTGTGGTACATTTCTAAAATATATATATTCATTATAGCTTCATGCGTAAAGAATAGAAATAAGTGTTAATTATTATACTCTACCTACACACTGACCATAATAAAAGTATACGTACTGCCTTTATGCCAGTTACGGCGGGAATCAAGCAAAGATTTCTCTCCGCATCTTTTTATTGGCATCACCAGCCCGAGGAAAAAATACCTACAGTATTTTAAAGCATAACACGTCGGTATTGAGCTTAACTTGAAAGCCAGTGAAGCACTCAATTTATACTCACCAGAATCTCAGCTGTTCAGAGGACAATGACTGGTAAGTCAGAGGAATGAACTGGTAATCAGTGCTCGTGGTAGTGAAAATCATATTAAATCTTGTAAACCATTTTTAGATAGTTAAATACCGTTTGTAAAATATTTATTATGATTCTAGTGAGTGATTCCAGGAGCAGGTTTCACAGGCACGCAGACATCTTTAACTGATTTAAAAAAGAAAAAAAATTCCTTTCTTCAGTTTGTAGCGTAAGTAGAAAATCTCGCCGAGAGCCACCTTACAACGGAAAGGTTTACAAACCAAAGACTCTTAGAGTAAAGTACTCTCTGATAACGTCTTCCGTTGCTGTTTTCTTCTCCTGCGGCAGTCCAGCTTGGGGATCGCGAGCAGCGGAGCGTAGGGAAATGCGCGCACGCAGAGGAGGAGAGATGAAGGAAGATGTAAAACCTTGCTCCAGCGTGGTCGGTCAGGTCGCATCAGTCGAGCCGTGGGTGACTGGACCGGCCGGCGGATGGGGGCAGAACGTACGGACGTCATCCCGGCATCCTGACGTGCTCGGGTATTACGGCGAGAGAGATTTCTGGAAGATGACGGACGGAGCCCCTCTCAAGAAGACCATTCCTCGTTTGCATGCGTCTGAAACGTCAATGCTTGACGGGGTGGTCAGGAAACTTATCTACTGATGCCTGTGTACGAATAAAGCCACAATTCTAAGCCGCTATTTTGCATCGATAAAAATGACCTGTCTGTATACTTTTAACCAAAAAAATTTAATAGTGTATTATTCTACTTTCTAGAAAGATTGCTTCCCGTACAAGATTGTATTACCAATGAATTGCATATAATTAAATCTTCTTTGTTAAAAAAAAATATTACAAAATGCTAGAATATTTTTATTCCTTCTAACTTTATTACAAGAGCAACTGAATTCATATAATAAGAAGTTGTTGTGATTTAAAACGAATGATTTCTTCCAAAATGAATTAACTGACATGGAAATTTAACCTTCACGTGTATTACCGATTAATTCTTGGGCGCCAAATCTTGCCGCTCTGTAGTAGTATTGTTTATAAAATTTCGGAAACGTCCAGTGGCAGAGATTACCCTACCACAATTTGTACAGATGTAATAGAGGAGAATGAATCACTTATAAACAAACATTTTTATAATGCACGTTACATTGTCCTACCAACTTATCCAAAGGTCGTATTCTAATCACGCTTTAGACTACGTCGAACTGCACATGACACGATGTCACATACAACTGTGGATAATATAGCATGCTATATGAACAAAAATTGATTACAAAAATCTTACGTCGACATCCTCAAGATGACTGAATTTTGGAATTTGCGTGGAACGGCTTTAGCTCAAGTTCTACACAAAATCAGGTTATTTTTTTCGAGTATTGTGAGAGTGTTTACAAATTTGCTTAATAGTATGAAAATACAATTAAAATACGCAAAAAAAATTATACGTAGAAAATGGTACCCATAATTTGGTTTCACAGCAGCAAACACTGGAGGGAATCAAAATAAAATAAAAACTTCTGATGCTGAATTCTGGAAAACTGTGTTCCCAAGAAAATAAAAAAAAATAAAAATATTACCTTACAGTATATGTAGATCTTTTCCACCTGACGACTCTTCTTAATCAATAATAAACTCGGCCGTAATAAAATTGGGGATACCGCTGACATAAACACTTGGACACCCTCTTCGAATTCACACTTCTTACAACCTGAGGGATTCCTGAATACTTCCGTGCAGTCCCGAGTTGAGACGAAGCACGCGATCCACTGACCCACCCATTTAAAATACCTCGTCCCCGAAATTACATTTGTATGCTACTTACCAAGGTTTTTTTTTAATTCGTATAATGTACTAACCGCCCAGGGCCTGGTATAGTTTCAGTATAATGTGGATTGTTCTTCCTCCAATATGACAGTCTCTATCCATTGAGAAAGCCTTTCTGCCAATTAATGTTTATTTTCTTTTGGAAATAATTATTTTTCTCCTTCCGCGATATGACCAGCTGCTTAATGTTTTGTGGCTGGTCTTATCTGGCTTTCAACATACACTTTAACTCTATATAAATGCCTTTAACCAGACTGAGGTCAAGATTTTGGTCTGGCCATTTAGTTTATCCGCTCCAATATACCAGATCACTTGGTTACAGCCTTTGGCTTTTTGGATGTGAAAGTTTCCGTGATAAAAATAAATTGAGCCAACTCAAAATTGTTACAATAGGGTGAGTAGAGATGAGGTGTCCAAAATAGATTCGTTGGTCTTGGAATTTATGTATACAGTCTCTTACACCAGTANAGGGTGAGTAGAGATGAGGTGTCCAAAATAGATTCGTTGGTCTTGGAATTTATGTATACAGTCTCTTACACCAGTAGACCAAGTCCTTGCCACAGAAAAATAGATCATATCTTAATTCCACCACCTTGAAACTTAACAGAGGCAACAATACAATTGCTCTTAGTAACGCTCGCCACGCATATGGCACACCCACAAGCGAATATCGGATAGCCACAATACGTAGTNTACAATTGCTCTTAGTAACGCTCGCCACGCATATGGCACACCCACAAGCGAATATCGGATAGCCACAATACGTAGTGAATATCGGATAGCCACAATACGTAGCGAATATCGGATAGCCACAATACGTAGCGAATATCGGATAGCCACAATACGTAGCGAGATTTGTCGTTCCGCACGATGTTCTTTCGTTTTTCGGATTCTATTTTCGGTGTAATTTGCAACAACATAAAAACGTATGGCATTCAGTGCTGTAGCCGTAGTTTTACGAGTAACAGTTCATCCACAAAAACCACATTCAACCACCCCCGGCGTATTGTACGATATATTATTCAACCACCCCCGGCGTATTGTAAGATCTATTATTTTTGTCCATCGCTTTGAAAGACGCCAAACGGTTACACTTTACCGCATATCGGAATTTCATTAAGTCCCGATCTGTCAAAGTTTTCAGTTTACTGAGTCCAGGTTAACGAGCTACGATTCTCTCGTGTTTCGATTTCACCACTCCATCCCCGACTGTTTCGCGGGGTGCCTGGGAAACGTTCGAACTCACAGATAGAATGACTAAATCTGTAGGAGCCAATAATAATGTCCCTTTGAAATCATTGCCACGCTTCGTGTGTTCATTCTGGAGACTGTAGCTGCTGTTTCCTTTATCTTAATATTCAGGAATTTTTACACAAATATGGCGTGTACTCACGACTCNTGGAGACTGTAGCTGCTGTTTCCTTTATCTTAATATTCAGGAATTTTTACACAAATATGGCGTGTACTCACGACTCCACTTACTTCCAGTAGTTTTTTCCGGGAGTATACTATGCTGAAAGGCTACCATTTCAAAAATAATTTACATGCAAAAATGTTAAATCTTGTGCGTCTTGTTAGTTGTGATGTATTATATATTGTATAACTGTTACCAGCAGAAAAATGTTGGCAATTTCGCCAACAGGTATAACGATATTTTACATAAAAACATACAGATGTACGAGCATGGCGTTTGTGTCATGAATGCACTACGTCTATTTTACATTTTACAACGACCTGGATGTAATACAAAGCAGCATTATTTTTGACATACTATGCATAGTCTTGTAAGAGTTCTGGTGGAGAATAACAGAAAATAAGAAAGCTTTCTCACTCTCACTTCTCATTTTGCAGTGCGAATAACAGGAAACGTTACCAAAACCGCAGGCCAACCGATACTATCTGATACTTTAAATGCCGAAACTACGAGCTTAGCATTAATGTTTCGGAATTGGGAACGAAAATTATGTGGAGCTGGAATGAACGAAGGCCATAATTTATGAGATATAATAATTATTCATAAACGACACGGGAGGGGGGAGCGCTCAGANCTGGAATGAACGAAGGCCATAATTTATGAGATATAATAATTATTCATAAACGACACGGGAGGGGGGAGCGCTCAGAATTGGGCCAGCTACAAACGGTATCCCTTTAATAGTGTAGTTAGGGTTAATTTTTAAGTTTTGTAAACATGTTATATAATATTCCGTTTTCCAGATATAAAGGGAAAAGGTGTGTTTCATTACAGAAGAATAATCTTTACATAGTACAATTATGCAGAGCGAATTTCAAATGGTTAAGTATTTCAAAATAGCTCACTTGGAAATTTTCAATCCCATAGGCCTATAAAGGTTGATCTGGCTAGGTTAAGCGGACCCCAGATTTTAGCTAGAAGTAGGCTATTTGGTTTGTGATGCTATACCGTTTCAGTAGCCAATTAACGCTCATAACTAATTGGCAGAGGACACTTAAGTGGTTTTTATAAGATTAATGCATGTAGTGTATCTGAAGCATTNAACGCTCATAACTAATTGGCAGAGGACACTTAAGTGGTTTTTATAAGATTAATGCATGTAGTGTATCTGAAGCATTGTTAATTACAATTCTTAAATTGTTTTGTTCGTTACTGTGTTTTTATAAACTATGTTCGGGGTTTTTTTTTTTCGTGTAACCACGGAATTGTATTCTGTGAGAAGCACACAGTAGTTAATAATTGTTTCCACGTTGACCNTTTTTTTTTTCGTGTAACCACGGAATTGTATTCTGTGAGAAACACACAGTAGTTAATAATTGTTTCCACGTTGACCAATTTTTCTTTCAGTGATTTTCATTTGGATGTACACTATTATATTTTCTGGTTGAATTTTGACTACTTGGTTACTCGTATGCAAATATTTATTTTTTCATACAGGCCTGTATATTAAATATTTTGATTTACAAACAGACTTTGTTTATAAAACCAAGCTTTGAGTGGTTATAGGCCTTTGTACTGCAGGGCGTATGATTCGCTGCACCTATAAGGTGTTATCCATTTTCAATAAAATCAAGACCAAATACAGTACCAGTTGTGCAAAGCAAATGGTNGCTGCACCTATAAGGTGTTATCCATTTTCAATAAAATCAAGACCAAATACAGTACCAGTTGTGCAAAGCAAATGGCTCAAGTGACAAAGCAGAACCGTCGCTGCAGCACCTCGTAACACAGCAGGTGCTTGTGTCCAGTAGCCAGTGCTGGAAAGAGGTAAATAACAGGTTGTAAAGCCGGGAGTCGGCGTATTAGGAAGCAGATAAGCATGCTACGGCGTCGTGCTCGCGAAGAATGTCACCACCCAGATCTATCTGAACGCGGTCACGTGGTTGGACTGCGCGAAGCCGGATGGTTTGCTCGTAGTGTGGCCACACGTCTTGGACGTGCGGTCACCACTGTGACACGGTGTGCGCAGGCGTGGATACGTGCAGGTCAAGCTTCACGTAGAGTAGGTACTGGTCCTGACAGACGCACTACAAATACAGAAGATCTTCGTGCCCGCCAAAGTGCAGTAGCAGAACGAGGTACCGCATCCAGTGAGATCCTGCAGTCTGCGCGGCCTGCGCTACATTTGCCGGTCTCAACAAGAACCATTTGTCGCCGTTCGAATGAATAATAATGGCGTGTGGGGAGTGCACCCAGGGCAAGGCAACACGCTCCGAGTGACGGTTTTTCCAGCTGGGACCAGTAGGTGACCGTCATCCCCGAGCTTGAGAGAAATGAAACCCTAGAATGGAGCGGCGCTGGAATGCAAAGGCGGGGGAAACGGGAGTACCCCGAGAAAACCCGCCNGATTCTAGTGAGTGATTCCAGGAGCAGGTTTCACAGGCACGCAGACATCTTTAACTGATTTAAAAAAGAAAAAAATTCCTTTCTTCAGTTTGTAGCGTAAGTAGAAAATCTCGCCGAGAACCACCTAACAACGGAAAGGTTTACAAACCAAAGACTCTTAGAGTAAAGTACTCTCTGATAACGTCTTCCGTTGCTGTTTTCTTNACAACGGAAAGGTTTACAAACCAAAGACTCTTAGAGTAAAGTACTCTCTGATAACGTCTTCCGTTGCTGTTTTCTTCTCCTGCGGCAGTCCAGCTTGGGGATCGCGAGCAGCGGAGCGTAGGGAAATGCGCGCACGCAGAGGAGGAGAGATGAAGGAAGATGTAAAACCTTGCTCCAGCGTGGTCGGTCAGGTCGCATCAGTCGAGCCGTGGGTGACTGGACCGGCCGGCGGATGGGGGCAGAACGTACGGACGTCATCCCGGCATCCTGACGTGCTCGGGTATTACGGCGAGAGAGATTTCTGGAAGATGACGGACGGAGCCCCTCTCAAGAAGACCATTCCTCGTTTGCATGCGTCTGAAACGTCAATGCTTGACGGGGNAAGATGACGGACGGAGCCCCTCTCAAGAAGACCATTCCTCGTTTGCATGCGTCTGAAACGTCAATGCTTGACGGGGCGGTCAGGAAACTTATCTACTGATTCCTGTGTAAGAATAAAGCCAAAATTCTAAGCCGCTATTTTGCATCGATAAAAATAACCTGTCTGTATACTTTTATTCAAAAATATTAATAAAGTATTATTCTAATTTCTAGAAAGATTGCTTTCCGTACAAGATTGTATTACCAATGAATTGCATATAATTAAATATTCTTTGTTAAAAAAAATATTACAAAATGCTAGAATATTTTTATTCCTTCTAACTTTATTACAAGAGCAACTGAATTCATATAATAAGAAGTTGTTGTGATTTAAAACGAATGATTTCTTCCAAAATGAATGAACTGACATGGGAATTTAACCTTCACGTGTATTACCGATTAATTCTTGGGCGCCAAATCTTGCCGCTCTGTAGTAGTATTGTTTATAAAATTTCGGTAACGTTCAGTGGCAGAGATTACCTTACCACAATTTGTACAGATGTAATAGAGGAGAATGAATCACTTATAAACAAACATTTTTATAATGCACGTTACATTGTCCTACCAACTTATCCAAAGGTCGTATTCTAATCGCGCTTTAGACTACGTCGAACTGCACATGACACGTCACATACAACTGTGGATAATATAGCATGCATAAAATTATGCTATATGAACTAAAATTGATTACAAAAATCTTACGTCGACATCCTCAAGATGACTGAATTTTGGAATTTGCGTCGAACGGCTTTAGCTCAAGTTCTACACAAAATCAGGTTATTTTTTTCGAGTATTGGGAGAGTGTTTACAAATGTGCTTAAGAGTATGAAAATACAATTAAAATACGCAAAAAAATAATACGTAGAAAATGGTACCCATAATTTGGTTTCACAGCAGCAAACACTGGAAGGAATCAAAATAAAATAAAAACTTCTGGTGCTGAATTCTGGAAAACTGTGTTCCCAAGAAAATAAAAAAATAAAAATATTACCTTACAGTATATGTAGATCTTTTCCACCTGACGACTCTTCTTAATCAATAATAAACTCGGCCGTAATAAAATTGAGTATACCGCTGACATTAACACTTGGACACCCTCTTCGAATTCACACTTCTTACAAACTGAGGGATTCCTGAATACTTCCGTGCAGTCCCGAGTTGAGACGAAGCACGCGATCCACTGACCCACCCATTTAAAATACCTCGTCTCCGAAATTACATTTGTATGCTACTTACCAAGGTTTTTTTTAAATTCGTATAATGTACTAACCGCCCAGGGCCTGGTATAGTTTCAGTATAATGTGGATTGTTCTACCTCCAATATGACAGTCTCTATCCATTGAGAAAGCCTTTCTGCCAATTAATGTTTATTTTATTTTGGAAATAATTATTTTTCTCCTTCCGCGATATGACCAACTGCTTAATGTTTTGTGGCTGGTCTTATCTGGCTTTCAACATACACTTTAACTCTATGTAAATGCCTTTAACCAGACTGAGGTCAAGATTTTGGTCTGGCCATTTAGTTTATCCACTCCAATATACCAGACCACTTGGTTACAGCCTTTGGCTTTTTGGATGTGAAAGTTTCCGTGATAAAAATAAAATGAGCCAACTCAAAATTGTTACAACAGGGTGAGTAGAGATGAGGTGTCCAAAATAGATTCGTTGGTCTTGGAATTTATGTATACAGTCTCTTACACCAGTAGACCAAGTCCTTGCCACAGAAAAATAGATCATATCTTAATTCCACCACCTTGAAACTTAACAGAGGCAACAATACAATTGCTCTTAGTAACGCTCGCCACGCATATGGCACACCCACAAGCGAATATCGGATAGCCACAATACGTAGTGAATATCGGATAGCCACAATACGTAGCGAATATCGGATAGCCACAATACGTAGCGAATATCGGATAGCCACAATACGTAGCGAGATTTGTCGTTCCGCACGATGTTCTTTCGTTGTTCGGATTCTATTTTCGGTATAATTTGCAACAACATAAAAACGTATGGCATTCAGTGCTGTAGCCGTAGTTTTACGAGTAGCAGTTCATCCACAAAAACCACATTCAACCACCCCCGGCGTATTGTACGATCTATTATTCAACCACCCCCGGCGTATTGTAAGATCTATTATTTTTGTCCATCGCTTTGAAAGACGCCAAACGGTTACACTTTACCGCATATCGGAATTTCATTAAGTCCCGATCTGTCAAAGTTTTCAGTTTACTTATTCCAGGTTAACGAGCTACGATTCTCTCGTGTTTCGATTTCACCACTACATCCCCGGCTGTTTCGCGGGGTACCTGGGAAACGTTCGAACTCACAGATAGAATGACTAAATCTGTAGGCGCCAATAATAATGTCCCTTTGAAATCATTGCCACGCTTCGTGTGTTCATACTGGCGNTTTGAAATCATTGCCACGCTTCGTGTGTTCATTCTGGCGACTGTAGCTGCTGTTTCCTTTATCTTAATATTCAGGAATTTTTACACAAATATGGCGTGTACTCACGACTACACTTACTTCCAGTAGTTTTTTACGGGAGTATACTATGCTGAAAGGCTACCATTTCGAAAATAATTTACATGCAAAAATGTTAAATCTTGTGCGTCTGGTTAGTTGTGATGTATCATAGATTGTATAACTGTTACCAGCAGAAAAATGTTGGCAATTTCGCCAACAGGTATAACGATATCTTACATAAAAACATACAGATGTACGAGCATGGCGTTTATGTCATGAATGCACTACGTCTATTTTACATTTTACAACGACCTGGATGTAATACAAAGCCGCATTATTTTTGACATACTATGCATAGTCTTGTAAGAGTTCTGGTGAAGAATAACAGAAAATAAGAAAGCTTTCTCACTCTCACTTCTCATTTTGCAGTGCGAATAACAGGAAACGTTACCAAAACCGCAGGCCAACCGATACTATCTGATACTTTAAATGCCGAAACTACGAGCTTAGCATTAATGTTTCGGAATTGGGAACCAAAATTATGTAGAACTGGAATGAACGAAGGCCATAATTTATGAGATATAATAATTATTCATAAACGACACGGGAGGGGGGAGCGCTCAGAATTGGGCCAGCTACAAACGGTATCCCTTTAATAGTGTAGTTAGGGTTAATTTTTAAGTTTTGTAAACATGTTATATAATATTCCGTTTTCCAGATATAAAGGGAAAAGGTGTGTTTCATTACAGAAGAATAATCTTTACATAGTACAATTATGCAGAGCGAATTTCAAATGGTTAAGTATTTCAAAATAGCTCACTTGGAAATTTTCAATCCCATAGGCCTATAAAGGTTGATCTGGCTAGGTTAAGCGGACCCCAGATTTTAGCTAGAAGTAGGCTATTTGGTTTGTGATGCTATACCGTTTCAGTAGCCAATTAACGCTCATAACTAATTGGCAGAGGACACTTAAGTGGTTTTTATAAGATTAATGCATGTAGTGTATCTGAAGCATTGTTAATTACAATTCTTAAATTGTTTTGTTCGTTACTGTGTTTTTATAAACTATGTTCGGGGTTTTTTTTTTTCGTGTAACCACGGAATTGTATTCTGTGAGAAGCACACAGTAGTTAATAATTGTTTCCACGTTGACCAATTTTTCTTTCAGTGATTTTCATTTGGATGTACACTATTATATTTTCTGGTTGAATTTTGACTACTTGGTTACTCGTATGCAAATATTTATTTTTTCATACAGGCCTGTATATTAAATATTTTGATTTACAAACAGACTTTGTTTATAAAACCAAGCTTTGAGTGGTTATAGGCCTTTGTACTGCAGGGCGTATGATTCGCTGCACCTATAAGGTGTTATCCATTTTCAATAAAATCAAGACCAAATACAGTACCAGTTGTGCAAAGCAAATGGTTCAAGTGACAAAGCAGAACCGTCGCTGCAGCACCTCGTAACACAGCAGGTGCTTGTGTCCAGTAGCCAGTGCTGGAAAGAGGTAAATAACAGGTTGTAAAGCCGGGAGTCGGCGTATTAGGAAGCAGATAAGCATGCTACGGCGTCGTGCTCGCGAAGAATGTCACCACCCAGATCTATCTGAACGCGGTCACGTGGTCGGACTGCGCGAAGCCGGATGGTTTGCTCGTAGTGTAGCCATGCGTCTTGGACGTGCGGTCACCACTGTGACACGGTGTGCGCAGGCGTGGATACTTGCAGGTCACGCTCCACGTAGAGTAGGTAGCGGTCCCGCCAGACGCACTACAAATAAAGAAGATCCTCGTGCCCGCCAAAGTGCAGTTGCAGGACGAGGTACCGCATCCACTGAGATCCTGCAGTCTGCGCGGCCTGCGCTACATTTTCCGGTATCAACAAGAACCATTCGTCGCCGTTCGAACGAAGCTGGGTTACAGGTACGGCGCGTACTGTGCCGTTTGCGTCTGACCCCTCGGAGTCCTGCGGCACGCCGTGAACGGTGCCAGGAACGTGAACATCAGACAGAGGCACGGCGATGCTTTGTGTTATCCGATGAGTCTTCAGTCTTAATGCATGTGATAGCAGGGTTTGGAGTCGCAGTGGGCAGCACAACAATAGTACACTGATAAGTGAAATCCTTACGTTCTTGACACCAGGTGTTACGGTTATGGGGTGTCGTCAGTCCGTAGAGTGACATGGGGTATCGCTATGGTCTCACTGGCTGCGCAGAAACGAACTCCGTTTAACAACACTGAACTGCTTTGCTGCCAACACGACTATCANACAGGTACGGCGCGTACTGCACCGTTTGCGTCTGACCCCTCGGAATCATGCGGCACGCCGTGAACGGTGCCAGGAACGTGAACATCAGACAGAGGTACGGCGATGCTTTGTGTCATCCGATGAGTCTTGATCAGTCTTAATGCATGTGATATCAGGGTTTGGCGTCGCAGTGGGCAGCACAACAATAGTACACTGATACGTGAAATCCTTACGTTCTTGACACCAGGTGTTACGGTTATGGGGTGTCGTCAGTCCGTAGAGTGACATGGGGTATCGCTATGATCTCTCTGGCTGCGCAGAAACGAACTCCGTTTACCAACACTGAACTGCTTTGCTGCCAACACGACTATCATAAACAACGTGGATGGGATTTAAATAAGACCATTGTTTATGCAAAAAAAAGTGCTTTGAGATGTTCGTATACTTCCTCTACCCAATTTATAATGCAATGAGATAAATCTGTCTACCCTTATATTTAGTGTATGTGAATCAGTCATGACTCTTAACCAACACGTCTCGTGGTTGTTGAAGGTATGGAGAAAGCACAGCGATATGTCGATGAGATTCTGCGGCCCAATTTCCCGCCATTTTTGCGCAGCATACTTAACGCTATTATGCGACAAGGTAATGCTCGTTCCCCTTGCGGCTCGCAACACTCAACAGGCCTTACGAAACATGGACACCGTTCCTTGGCCTGCCAGGTCTACATAATTGTTTCCTATTGAATACGCATGGGATATGATGGGGTAACTAACGTTTGCACCTCGTTCAACCACCTGCCTAAACACTAGCTGATATACGTTTGCAGTTGCGGAAAGCTTTAAGGCATGTGCCCCAGGACACTGTCCGCCACCTGTAAGATTGAATGTCTCTTCGCATCATGAGAGGAGGCTCTGCCCAATGTCGAACTCGTGAATTTTGGATAATAAGCAACGTGCCTTGTAGGTGTGAACGACTAATCGCTCCTCATTTGGCGATTTCCGTGTCCAACAGTGTTTTTTGAAATAGTTTCAACTTGTTTGTGCAGTTTTCCATGGTTTTTTTTTGCCGTAACAATTAAATGAGTTTTAACTTATTTATCGGGAAAAATGTGTGCCAGCAACCAGCACAGTGACAAGGAATCTCACATTCCGTTTCTGTATCACCGAATTCTATCTAGACTGACGGGTAAGGGAAATATTGGTAAAGTCTGTTCGCGGTTGGTTCACACTTTTAGAATTAAACATATGAATACTACCCCACTTGTTCAGTTATTTCCTAAATTTATTATGTACACATCACAAAAATTTTATATAATTGTTAACAAAAAAGCGCCTCATTTTTAGTTAAATTTAATTCTTCCTTATGTTTTATCTATAAATTATAATATTTAATAATAATCAATATGAATAAAAAACACGGATAAAAAAGGTGTGTAAGCAATACCTTATAAGAAATTATTCTAATGCAAAATATTATTACACAGCGTGCCCACGAATGCTGTGCGTTCTCTCTTTGGAGTAATTTTCTAGACTCCGTTAGGCTTTGTTTGCACGAGGCGGAAGAATATTCAGGAATTTGGAAGTGACAGTGAATGGGTTATAAAATGATTTCCATACGAGTGCAGTTTCACTTTACCGCATATCGCACAAACAAGCATAAACTAACATACGCACATACGCGTCTCATTACATGCATTCTTCAAACTGGTCAAAAGCTGTCACGTTTGTCCTTCGGGTAAGATGGACGATTTCAGTTAAAACTTGTCTCTTCCAGTTCGTGTTTACGCTACTTCAGACGGGAATATAATTAGTTATAATACTCACCCGATAATATTCAGCAAGCATTCTTAAGTTCGGTAGCAATTATAACATAAAATTGTTTTGGTGTTTTAAGAGAATTAACTCATCTCCAAGACAAAAAACAGTGTCGGGTTTTTTTCGCTATAGTCAAGGACATCTTCCTTACTCAACATGCCTTAATTTAGTAAATTTTACTTCATTCTGTTACTGGCGTTGTTTGCTGAGGGCACGTGTTAAGTTGCCGTTTACCACAGGAAAATAACCTTTTGTAAATTTCAGCAGTTGACACGTTCTTTTAGGTGCATTTCTTGTATCACGCTACGTTAAAAATAACGCCACAGAAACGCACTTTTCATGTATAGGCTGTTCACGATAAACTGAGCACTTTCGAAAGCCCGTCTTAAGATCTACTTGTATGCACATTGTGTATTCTTCCACCATATGTAAAATTACCATTGCCATGGAACTTATAACTTCATTTACGCGTCGGTCAAATGAAACTGTCAAATTATGAGACAAGCAACTATTTCACAGATATGTTGATTATTACAATTACATGCATTAAAAACAGCGGACAAAAGAAATCATTTCACCTTAGCCCCTAATATTTACCTTACACTTTTAATTCAACGCTAATATATGGGAGTACTTTGCATCTTTACTGTAGGGGCATGCCAGTCACTGCGCCCGTTAAAATATAATATGCATTCAGAGGCAGTGACATTTTTCAAAATTTTAACCTTGAAAAGTGTATTAAAATGTTGCTGGTGAAGTTCATCGGAAATGTTATGTATAGGCCTATATTCCTTTTAATTTTATATTANAGTGTATTAAAATGTTGCTGGTGAAGTTCATCGGAAATGTTATGTATAGGCCTATATTCCTTTTAATTTTATATTAGCTTCCCACGCCGAATATCTGTAGACTTCGTTGAACATGTTTAATGCAGATTTTTTTGCGGGCAAAATGAATTTTTAAGAAAACTAAACTTTACTAATAAATACTCGATCACTTTTATTCACACGCACGCACTCTCCCGCATTCGCTCAGCAAATTATAGAGTGGTGGGAAAATGAAAACGTAATGCTAATTACAAAAAAGTGGTACGAATATTTTTTTTTGGATTGTTGAGAAAAAAAGGGGGGTTGGGAGGGGGCAGGGTTGATGGAAGAAGAGAGACGGCAGAAACGTTGATCACGAACGGAGGCGGGTTAAAATGACCATTTGGAAAATGAGAATGCCGCTGCGGAGTTTCCCACGGTGGCCGGGAAGATGAGGCTATCCATAACATTATCCGGGAGCGCCGCACACACGCCCCGCGGTTCGCTAGCGTGATGTCCGCGACACGGTGCCTCGCAAACTGCGTTCCCTTCCTCACGACACGACGCGCTCCACCTTACCTCTTGTTCCCCACATCGACCTCTGGAAACATCCACTCCATCTTACNGGGGGGGGGGGAACTTATCGGCTTATCTACAAAATACGAGCATTCTATACAGAGGGTAGCCTACTTGATTAAATGAACCATACATTTGGACACAAGTCATTGCAAAGTTTGTAGCGAGTCGCAGAGAATCCACCATACGACACTAAAATATTTCGACTAAAAATAATGAAATAAGAATAGAAATAAAAACACGAAAGGGCCAGTATTGTCTGTCATCAGCAAATGTGTGAGTACAATAAAAGTAAATCCACTGCAGGAAAGGGGCCGCGATGGTTTAGTGGTTAGACTACTCGATTCCCGGCAGTGTCACACCCGGATTTTCGCGTGTTGGAATCGTGCCGGACGACTCCGCTGGTCTGCGGGTTTTCTCGGGGTTCTCCCGTTTCCCCTACCCTTTCATTCCGGCACTGCTCCATACTCACCTCGCTTCACCCTGATCGGCTCTCAAGTCCTCGATGTTAAAAGCCTCCCAGATCTCTTCACTCGCTCGCTTCACAGCAGGAAGTTGGTCATTACAAATGTAAAAATGAGTAACTAGCGAACAAACAATGAAGATGGTGTGTATAGAAGTTTTCTAATCTAATAGAAACTAAGCACAGGAAGCATCAACAAGGACAACGTAGACAACCACAGTGGCTAGTGCAGTTGTATGCCTATACACAGACGACACAGAGAGGACGACACAGAAAAACACTGGCATTTTTCGACGACAAAAGGTGGCTGCGTTTCGGGAACGGAAATCCGTTCACGTCTTCAAGCAAATTGTCTTTGACCTAAAGTGCAAACTTCGCCATTTATTTATAAGCGGGAAGAGGAAAATGTGCTGGCCGGTTACAATTACTTCCCTCATTAAAATTTAAAGTTATTCATAATCTGGGGAAAAACGAACCTAAACAAGTAGTATAATGCTTTTCACATAAAATTTATAATTGGACATCATCTCTTTGCTTTAAATAATAACAGGTTTAAATCATTAACTTGGCCGTATTAAAAGAAGCAATATTTAAAATAAATTCATAACTTAAATTATTACTTGATTTCCATTTAAGTTTCACAAATTAATTTTATGTAATCACAGATATTTAAATACAAATATAAACGTTTCTACTTATTTAGATTACAATGACTTTGTAATTGAAATATTGTGGCCGTAATAGTCAGCAATCAATTATTTCAGAAAATTGCAGTTTTTTTATTTAGTTGACATACATACATTAGCGCTTAAATAATGTCAAGAGCTTATTTACATTTGCATGGCTCGAGGGTTTGTGCTTTTCGAAAAAAAAATTAAATTCTTGATGTTCAGACCATGAGCTTGTCGGGAATGTATAACCTTTACGAGAACTCATACTTTAAAAACTTTTGTAATTTGGAAAGCTATATTTACCAAACTAAACTCTCTATTTCTTTCAACACTATAGATCAAAACATGAATGGCAACTTGGGCTTTGATATAAGCTATGGGAATATGTACACTGTTAAATTGCCGGGGGGTGTCAACGTTCGTGAAGAGATGAAAGTTTTCATTGATTTAAAAATGGTTATTCTAATGTCATGATTTGTATACCATACGCCAAATAAACCCTGCCGTTTGTAGAAAACAATTTAAACGATGATGCATCGGATCATACCACATTCTTTCAATTATCAAGTGTCCAGGTTTTATGATCGTGGCACCACTTCTTTCGCATCTTAGCGTTGGCTTCCGTTGTAATGGCATTCGCAATTGTAGCCCTTCCATGAATGTTAGCTTTGTGGAGCTCCCGCCGTACTGTTTTTGTCGAAACAGTATTACTCAAGTGAGTGTTGAGTTCTGCTGTCACTTTTGCTGCGGTAGTTTTATGTTGTCTGGTCACAATTCTGTTTAATGTTTGTCGGTCTCTGTCAGTTAACTTTGGGTTTCGCCCACTATTCCTCTTCGCCGATGATGTTTTACCATGTTTTGTGTATGCTGTCAATACCGTGGATACTGTCGCTCGTGAAACGTTAAACAATTCAGCTGTTTTCGTCACAGACTCTCCCGCTAACCGAGCGAAAACGACGTTCCCTCTTTCGAAGTCTGAGAGATCACGCATTTCCCTGATCGCTTGTTTTAACCGTCGCGGAACAAAGCGTATAATACACTGAAATATAACCTACAAGACTTGGCACGTAAACTGTGCAATACATACGCGTCGCATTATTTACACGGAAGCAGTGTTGCCAACATGCAACAAAATGTACTACAGTATATTGCATGGTGTTCATATTATTTTGTCCATCTCCTGTATATAAATATATATATATATATATAAATTTAACAGACGTTTGAAAACCATTTGCAAGAACCTGTTACTTTACTGTGCTAAACATTCAACATTTCAGTTTGACATCTTCAGCGGAAGTAAGATATGTCTTCTAAACAGCATCAGTCGTCGATATTATTGTTGTTTTTAAAAACATTTTATCTCGCTCATGAGTTTTAAGGCACGATACAATATATTGATAATGTAATTGCAGTCGTTGCAACTTAAGTTTTCTGTCCCACAGAACACAAAACATGCAAATTATACCAGTTTAATGGGAAGATTTCTGAAGTACTTTCGCCGTTTATTATGTGCTAGGACGATAACTGAGTCATAATTTCGTTATAATTCGGCGTTACATTTTGTTCCCTTGTAAATAAGGTTATATCTAAACTTCTAAAACAAAAACAAAAAAAAAAATCTGCACAGACACTCACAAAACATGCCTACTACATCTGTCAGCGCTGTTGTTTGAAATAATAATGGCCTGTTTACAACTGAAATTATCCGCTCACATATTCTCGACACATCATAACACGACGGTGTAATGTATCTATTGTTGTTAGGACTATGTCCGAAAACAGAGCTTTCAAAAACTAACATGACAACAGAGCGCAGTAAACACGTAAATGCTAACTTTCTTCCTCTGTAACTGTTACTTTTGTCAACACATGCACATTTTAAAGGAATTTACGACGATGACATTCGCATCATATTTCGATAAGCACGAGTCAATCTGCAGCATGATTCGTAATGTTTGTTGTGTTTCGAGAAGCAATCGGCGATCCACTTCTCAACATGCTTTGATCATCGCGACAGGCGGTGTTTCGAGACATGCGACTATCTCTGCGACATGATTCGCGATGTACAGTATACCTCGAGATTAGCATCGTGATACGATTCGTGTTGTGCGAAGATTCATCGCGAGCTTTTTTGCGAAATGCTTCGCAACCTTTTTATACGACCACAAAATTTTTTTCGATGCGATTCGTGACGTAACATGTGTTTCGAGACTCGCCACGTATTTCGCGATGCGACCCACGATGCGCTTCGCGATGTTATTATCTTTTTGTGATGTGTTTTCGCGAAGTGCTTCGTTGTGAGTGGAGAGGCTCTGGGCGAATCTTAACCGCAGGTCTTGGGGGCTGGTGAGCGTGAAATGAGGTGAAGATGGAGCAGCGGCGGAAACGCGAGTGCCCCGAGATGAAAATTCCGATCAATGGTAACTCCTTGCTGGAGTACCAAATTGCAACCATCCACTGGACATCTCCCGGTGGATGGTGCAACCTACCCCGCCACAGCTACAGTAAAAGGTACACACCTTTCAACACCCCTTTATATCTCAAAAAGTGCTCTTCAGAGTTCCCAAATAATCGGAAGGATTTGCGTTCTTGTTTTACGTCCTATTTTTAATATTCATTTCAATTCCACAGTTTGTTAAGGGTTTACACATTAAAAATAAATTTTTGAGTTGGTTTATGAAATCGTTTTTCCCACAAAAATGAAGAAACACAAAAAAACATATAAATTACTCTTCATAGTGCCACAAAATGAAGAGAGTGAGTTACCGGATTAAGCCATTTAATTTTATTAAACGTCATGCTCTTGTTTCACGACTATTTTTTAACTGAGAAATGTGGAAACTGGCGGACACAAGGGAAGAAAAATTGAAACAGAATACTTACCTTTGAATTTTTTCTACTTCCCGCATATAAGGTACATTAGGTAGTAGTATCAGATTAAAAATATTAACTAAAACTGAATATTTAACTTTATATTCTTTTTATTCTTTACTCATTTCAAAATACTATATGTCTGCCAGGAATTTCTAAGTTTTCATTATTAATGAAATAATTATTGGATTATTTATAGGTTCAGTAAAAAATACGTGCTAGGAATGTATAGTCCTGGTAGGTGAAAAAAGAAAATCTGTTATAACTGCTTATGCATAGTTAGCAGAAACGTTTTTATTAGAGTACATTCCTTATAAACAGATACACCGTGGTGTTAAGTGTATATTGACTCACAAGCCTCACAACTTATTACCCATCACGCTACCGTTTGAGCCACGTGATCTTACTGATCACTACACAACTCATGCCACTCGTATAATAAAGCACTACATAACTTATACAACTCATATAATAGCGTATTTAACACAAATACTGGCTTATCGTATAGTTTAGGGGCTATATAAAACTAGACCGAATTAAAAATTCCGTAACCATCAGAAGGTGTTAAAATTTGCTTCTAAATGTTCAACAGATTTAGTGGTAGTCTGAGAGCAAAATATTAATTTGAATGTTGTAGATAATGGATTTAATCAGAGCGTCTTAAGTCCGGCCATTATTTACCTTTTTACTAGACATATCATATTTTTCTTTTATTTTGAATGACTGAACCAACAGTGGTTATTTAAAAGACAGCTTTTTCCAGTGAAACTGGGTCCCAATCCTATAAATAAAAAATGTATGTATTTTATTTTCTATGTAGCTATAAGAATAATTTTTGACGGGCGATGACTTACTGAAAGCGTTCATTAAGATGGTAATATTATTTTATAATTTACAGGTGCCTGTGCATAATTCAATTGCGAAAGTTAGCAGTGGCAACGAGGCTCGCAAACAAAATTTGNTTATAATTTACAGGTGCCTGTGCATAATTCAATTGCGAAAGTTAGCAGTGGCAACGAGGCTCGCAAACAAAATTTATCTCTCGATGTTGTTCTAAAAAAAAATGTAGCTTCTTTTTATAGCTTGATAACACAACTTTTCTCATTCGTTTAAAGCCTATATCAGGTTCAGATCTGAGATGTTCAGTGCTTGAATAAACGAATTCAGAGAAAACAAATAAATGTTCTTACAAAAGAGGACAGAGCAAGGAAAATTGAGTTCATGAAAAGACAGCGACTGTTGGACAAAATGGGAATGGTTTTGATTTTAATATAGCTATTAATTAGGGTACGTGGAACACTCTGTATTTGTATTTAAAACATTGAAATTTATTTCTCACTTACCTTCGCCTCAAGGCTAATATCACTTTATATGACACTTGACAATGAAATTAATTTCAAATATGAACTGCACAGTGAAATGGAGTTACATTCATTGAAATGCTCTTTTTAATAAAATTTTTGCTAAAAACTTTTTAAAACAAATTCTAATTTTTATTAACACGTGATTTTCAATATGTAAAAGATCGTCAGTAGTCATATATTATCTAATACAATAGTACCAAAAATACACTTTAAACCGTCGCTTTTAATTTACGTTTTGAACTAAATAAACGCATGATATTTTCGTAAATACTGTAAGTGGCACTTTTGTAGCACGTTAACTATTTGTATGATAAAATTGTATAAATTACGATATCTTTATGACTTCTTGGCGTTTAAACGACTGGAAAACAATCATAGTTTTCAGTTATGCGCAATTAACAAAGAAAGAGTTCTTAAAATTAATTACTTTTCGGTAGTACGATATTAAGAATTCACATATTTGCCACAGCTGAAACGTCGTATTTTATTAAATATCCCGTTTTTTTTTCCGCCGAGAAACGGGAAATAAATTAAAATCCCGGGGCCACGTCGGCACCGCGGGGATAAGATAAGATGNTTTTTTTTCCGCCGAGAAACGGGAAATAAATTAAAATCCCGGGGCCACGTCGGCACCGCGGGGATAAGATAAGATGGCATCTCCCCACGTTTAATAACGAAACTTTTCCTTTAAAAAGCACTTCATTCTCTCCTCTTTCGCCTCGTGTTTAATTTGCCGGGCTGTCGGCGGTTGAAGAGGGCCATGGTTGAAGGAATGATGAGGGGGGATTGTGCGGGGCGAGGGGAATGCACGTGTGTCCAAGGACACGCCCCCACCGCCAGGTGAAATGGATGACTCCCCGGCGTGGCGTGGGACTGACGTGAGAGGCATCTAGCGTGCCGGCCGCAAACTACGGCAATCAGTCCGTCGTCACAGAGTACTTAAGGTTCCCGCCTACCTGGAGCTTTTCTCCGCGTTTGAGGCCGGGAAGCGCACGGCTCTGAACTGACGTGCAGTGTTCTAGTCGCACTGCGTGTGGCTTTCAGGCTTTCAGCGGTAACCCTATTATTTTACTGGTTGAAAGTCTGTAGAAAGGTTCAACGCAGGGCCCGTGAGTAGATTTGTGTGTATCTGATGCGTATATTTTGAACCAAAGCGCTTTTAAAAGGCTCTTTTTTAACCGGGGTAGTCTGAAATGGTGTTTCNATCTGATGCGTATATTTTGAACCAAAGCGCTTTTAAAAGGCTCTTTTTTAACCGGGGTAGTCTGAAATGGTGTTTCTAACGTGCGTGACATTTTTAAAGTAGGCTCAACTCAACAGCTCTCGTCTGAAGTAGATCAATATAGTGGCCACAGGTTCAATAGTTTCGTGGTAAAACGTGCATTTCATACACTCTGCAACGCATTTGAAGCACCAGGTAGGTGGAGGCCTTAAGAATACAGAGGTGTAACAACAGCCACTTGTACCGAGACCGGAATAAAAACCTCCCACATTTTGAAGGGCAGTAAGAAAAGCAAAATAAGTTGTAGGCAAATATTTATTATAAAATAGGGTTTGACATACAATGCTACTTATTTTCACTAGGTCTTGTAAATTANACAGAGGTGTAACAACAGCCACTTGTACCGAGACTGGAATAAAAACCTCCCACATTTTGAAGGGCAGTAAGAAAAGCAAAAGAAGTTGTAGGCAAATATTTATTATAAAATAGGGCTTGACATACAATGCTACTTATTTTCACTAGGTCTTGTAAATGATGTCCAAATTATGGCCGCCATTCCTGATGCACATATTCACTCGTGTTTGGAAGTGTACCATCACGCGCGCTGGGTGAGTTGAGGCGCAATGTTGGCAATTTCTTGGCGTACTGCATCTTTCGATTGGTCAATGGTTCGTCGACGATAGCGGTAAACGAGCGGCCGTCACTGTCCTAAAAAAAACCCTCTAACACCAAGATTACCATTGGCTACAGACCTGAAAAATTCGCGAGTTCAAATACAGATTTATGTAAAAATATGCCGATATCAACTGCACATTGGTTGTCTACTGTCAGAGTGGAAGGCGACGTTTGGACATCGTTCTCCAGGAGGTGTTAAACACCGTGTGGACTAATGATAAAGCTGTATAGGCACGCGTGTTTTGAATTCTAGCTTGTCCCAAAAATGAATCCGCGAATTCTTCAGGTCTCTACCAATGGCGCACCACACAGTAAAATGAGAAGTGTATAGAGGTCTTTCATAAATTCGGTTTCCCCAAACCAATCTTAGTGCGAAATTCTCCTGATACTGTGATCCGATATTCCCAAAGCAGACGCATGATAAACTGCTGATTGGTTGGGTTTTAGCATAACGGATCGTCTTAGGCGACGTCAAATGCGGTAGGTTCGACTCCTGTGCGGTGCGATAAAAAACTGCACTGCGTTTCAAATCTTATTGTGTAACAAACCTGTATCTACTATTTATCACAGTTTTCTTATTGCCCTTCAAAATGTGGGAGGTTTTCATGCCGGACCCTGTACCGTGAACACAGCCGCACACACCAGCAAAATGGCGTCACTGGCCAGCAACATGTCGGACTGCCGTTAGCCAATTAGCGCCTGGTAATCTACAAGTCAGTCGCAAGTCCAGCACATACACTGTAAACATTGTTTTGTACTTGTACAAGAGAAATATGTTTGGAAACCCTGGTGCCAAAAAAATATTTTGTAAAACTGCAAAACGTTTTCTTGTAAAATCTGCAATATATAGACTGTTTGTAATGTGAGAATATAAATCTTTGTATTTCAAATTACGTTATTAAGAAGTGGAAATAAAATTATTAATATTTTTTTTTATAAACCAGTGAAATTAATTATTTAGAAGAGAAGAGAGAAAAATTTCTTTCAAAATATAATACACGAAAAAAAAAAGTATGGGTTGCTTACTCGGAGACTCGAACCACCTACCTTTTCATTTTAACCTCGCAATTTTAACCACACGGCCAACTTTACTTGCAATATAAGCATTTATTTTCAGATTCGAGAACGTGAGGTACTGACAACAAAAGTGATAATTCGTTCAATGTAACAACCACGAATAGTAAACAGGACAGAGTAGTAAACAGGACAGAGTAGTAAACAGGACAGAGTAGTAAACAGGAAAGAGTAGTAATTGTGAAAGAAAAAACATTCAAACAAACAAATAGTAAAAATTAGTTAAAGATTAAAAAAAAAAAAAAATCCAAGTATAGACAGCATTTCAACAATCAGAACTATTTCATAACTGGAAGGATAATTAAAGAAATAGGTCATGTACATCTTCCAAGAGAAATGGCGCGCGAGATAACTGAGCTAACACTACAAACAACAAATGCTAATGAGATAGTCAGTTATTTTTCCAAAGCGTCATGTCTTATTAGAGTTGTCGTCATTGTTTTAAGCGTTGTTTTAGGAGCAGAGTTGTTTTAAGCTTTTCACCTAATTAATCTTGGCATCGCGTTTTTTTTTTTACATGCAATTGCGCTTTACATACTCTCTAATTTTCTCAGTAACAGTTGAATACGGTCTGTGCTTTTTAATGTCTGCCATTTTGCCTAAACTCGTGGTTACGGATCAGAAGTCCTATAATACATACATTTCTTAAGGTTCTTTACAATAATAGCTCCTGTATTTTAAAAAACGAGTCGTTTTACAATAGAAATGTTTGTACTGACAAAAATATTTGTACAACTACAAACATTTTCTCCGTATAAATTACAAATATTTTTACAGCGTAGAGAATGTTCGCAGCACGCAGCAACCAATGAGACACAAGGCCTGTTCTCAGAGTCTCGCGCAGCCAATCGGACAATGAAGAATGGGTACGCGCTCATCAAAGGGACTTCCACGCCATTTCGCCACTTTATACTTTTCTGCTGTGCACCACAATCGTCCCCGCGACAGACACCTGGGGCCGCGGGTGTGTAGTGGCTAAACTACTTGCCTCTCATCTAGGTGAACCAGGCTCGATTCCCGGCGGGGTCGCTCCCAGATTTTTTGCATGTGGCAATCGTGCCAGACGATGACACTGGTCGGCGGGTTTTTTTTTCGGGGTTCTCCCGTTTCCCCTGCCCTTTAATTCCGGCGTTGTTCCATACTTACCTCGATTCAGCCGTATCAATTCTCAGGACCTCGATGTCAAGAGACACCCAAATCTCTCAACTCCACTGCATTCCACGACTGACGTCAACAACCAGTCATATAGTCATATTTTAATAGTGTGCGGTACGTGATTTCATTCCTAATACGTCAATTGGAGCACACGAGGTTTTAGAAACCAACGTGGAGTGACTGCTGTAAGAAAGGGCAATCCTACATAAATTATTTTTGCATAAAACTGGTGCACCGTAATGACACATAAATATTTACAACGGGAGAAATTGCTTAACAGAAATGAAGATTGATTCACGAGGACTTACTGCCAATCACAGGACGTATTCCGTTAGTCATCTGGAGAAAAAAACGTCATATTAATGTGGGTCCTATTCCCAATATTTACAGAGCAATTAGAAAATCTGAAGGAAAAAAAAAGAACTCTTTCAGAAGTAAACAAATTCGTTTATCATCAGACTTTACTGTTTACAGTTGAGCGTCAAAAACCGCATCAGCGTATTCTTCTGTGGAAAATGTAAATGATTGTAACACGATTACTACATCTCACGACCAAAGGCTGCGGCAACAATAAATGAGCAGAAACGCTCCGTGTCCACGTAGTTAACAGCGAAACACACGCCCACACTTCGCGATGGTCAAGGTCACACGCGCTGTTCACGGCAGTAGGCAAGCGGACAGCAACATGTCGCAGTGCCCAGAGTCACGAGCTGTCCAAAGCAATGCGTTTGCCATTTGCAATATTTAAATACTGTGAATAGAACCCACATTCATATGACCTGGTGTGCTCCAAAAGACTTTAGGAAAAAGTCCTGTAAGTTGGGGTAACTCCTCATGAATCATACTATAATACACCACTCTGGTAACGTGTATGTTCACTATGTTAGTGAAAACAATTNATCTGATGCGTATATTTTGAACCAAAGCGCTTTTAAAAGGCTCTTTTTTAACCGGGGTAGTCTGAAATGGTGTTTGTAACGTGCGTGACATTTTTAAAGTAGGCTCAACTCAACAGCTCTCGTCTGAAGTAGATCAACATAGTAGCCACAGGTTCAATAGTTTCGTGGTAAAACGTGCATTTCATACACTCTACAACGCATTTGAAGCACCAGGTAGGTGGGGGCCTTAAGAATACAGAGGTGTAACAACAGCCACTTGTACCGAGACTGGAATAAAAACCTCCCACATTTTGAAGGGCAGTAAGAAAAGCAAAAGAAGTTGTAGGCAAATATTTATTATAAAATAGGGCTTGACATACAATGCTACTTATTTTCACTAGGTCTTGTAAATGATGTCCAAATTATGGCCGCCATTCCTGATGCACATATTCACTCGTGTTTGGAAGTGTACCATCACGCGCGCTGGGTGAGTTGAGGCGCAATGTTGGCAATTTCTTGGCGTACTGCATCTTTCGATTGGTCAATGGTTCGTCGACGATAGCGGTAAACGAGCGGCCGTCACTGTCCTAAAAAAACCCCTCTAACACCGAGATTACCATTGGCTACAGACCTGAAAAATTCGCGAGTTCAAATACAGCTTTATGTAAAAATATGCCGATATCAACTGCACATTGGTTGTCTACTGTCAGAGTGGAAGGCGACGTTTGGACATCGTTCTCCAGGAGGTGTTAAACACCGTGTGGACTAATGATAAAGCTGTATAGGCACGCGTGTTTTGAATTCTAGCTTGTCCCAAAAATGAATCCGCGAATTCTTCAGGTCTCTACCAATGGCGCACCACACAGTAAAATGAGAAGTGTATAGAGGTCTTTCATAAATTCGGTTTCCCCAAACCAATCTTAGTGCGAAATTCTCCTGATACTGTGATCCGATATTCCCAAAGCAGACGCATGTTAAACTGCTGATTGGTTGGGTTTTAGCATAACGGATCGTCTTAGGCGACGTCAAATGCGGTAGGTTCGACTCCTGTGCGGTGCGATAAAAAACTGCACTGCGTTTCAAATCTTATTGTGTAACAAACCTGTATCTACTATTTATCACAGTTTTCTTATTACCCTTCAAAATGTGGGAGGTTTTCATGCCGGACCCTGTACCGTGAACACAGCCGCACACACCAGCAAAACGGCGTCACTGGCCAGCAACATGTCGGACTGCCGTTAGCCAATTAGCGCCTTGTAATCTACAAGCCAGTCGCAAGTCCAGCACATACACTGAAAACATTTTTTTGTACTTGTACAAGAGAAATATGTTTGGAAACCCTGGTGCCAAAAAAATATTTTGTAAAACTGCAAAACGTTTTCTTGTAAAATCTGCAATATATAGACTGTTTGTAATATTAGAATATAAATCTTTGTATTTCAAATTACGTTATTAAGAAGTGGAAATAAAATTATTAATATTTTTTTCTATAAACCAGTGAAATGAATTATTTAGAAGAGAAGAGAGGAAAATTTCTTTCAAAATAAAATACACGAAAAATAAAAATAATAAGAGTTGCTTACTCGGAGACTCGAACCACATACCTTTTCATTTTAACCTCGCAGTTTTAACCACACGGCCAGCTTTACTTGCAATATAAGCGTTTATTTTCAGATTGGAGAACGTGAGGTACTGAAAACAAAAGTGATAATTAGTTCAATGTAACAACCACGAATAGTAAACGGGACAGAGTAGTAATTGTGAAAGAAACAACATTCAAACAAACCAATGGAAATAAATAGTTGAAGATTTTTTAAAAATAAAATACAAATTATAAACAGTATTTCAATAATCAGAACTATTTCTTAACTCGAAGGATAATTAAAGAAATAGGTCACGTAAATCTTCTAAGGGAAATGGCGCGCGAGATAACTGAGCTAACACTACAAACAACAAATGCTAATGAGATATCGGGTTATTTTTCCAAAGCGTCATGTCTTATTAGAGTTGTCGTCGTTGTTTTAAGCGTTGTTTTAGGAGCTGAGTTGATTTAAGCGTTTCACCTAATTCATCTTTGCATCACGTTTCTTTTTACATGAAATTGCGCTTTACATACGCTCTAGTTTTCTCACTAACAGTTGAATACGGCTTTGTAATATCAGCAATTTTGCCAAAACTCGTGGTTACGGATCAGTAGTCCTATAATGTATACATTTCTTAAGGTTCTTTACAATCAGGGCTCCTGTAGTTTTTAAAAACGATTCGTTTTAAAACAGAAATGTTTGTACAGACAAAAACATTTGTACAACTTCAAACATTTTCTCTGTAAAAATTACAAATAATTTTACAGCGTAGAGAATTTTCGCAGCACGCAGCAACCAATGAGACACAAGGCCTGTTTTCAGAGTCTCGCGCAGCCAATCGGACAATGGAGAATGGGTACGCCCTCATCAAAGGGACCTCCACGCCATTTAGCCACTTTATACTTATCTGCTGTGCACCACAGTCGTCCCCGCGACAGACGCCTGGGGCCGCGGTGGTTTAGTGGTTAAACTACTCGCCTCCCATCTAGGTGAACCAGGCTCGATTCCCGGCGGGGTCGCTCCCAGATTTTTGCTTGTGGGAATCGTGCCAGACGATGGCACTAGTCGGCGGGTTTTTTTTTCGGGGTTCTCCCGTTTACCCTGCCCTTTCATTCCGGCGTTGTTCCATAATTACCTTGATTCAGCCATTTAAACTCTCAAGACCTCGATGTCAAGAGCCACCCAAATCTCTCAACTCCACTGCATTCCATGACTGATGTCAACAACCAGTCATATAGTGTGTGGTGCAGGATTTAACTCCTAATACGTCAATTGGAGCCCACAAGATTTTAGAAGCTAACGTGTAGTGACTACTGTAGGAAAGGGCAATCCTAAATAAACTATATTTCATAAAACTGGATTTACAACGGGAGAAATTGCTTAACAGAAATTAAGAGTTATTTACGAGGACTTACTGCCAATCACAGGACGTATTCTGTATGTCATTTGGAGAAAAATACGCCATATTAATGTGGGTCATATTCCCAATATTTATAGAGTAATTAAAAAATCTGAAGAAAAAAAAGATTTATTTCAGAAGTAAACACATTCGTTTATTANAAAAAAGAACTCTTTCAGAAGTAAACAAATTCGTTTATCATCAGACTTTACTGTTTACAGTTGAGCGTCAAAAACCGCATCAGCGTATTCTTCTGTGGAAAATGTAAATGATTGTAACACGATTACTACATCTCACGACCAAAGGCTGCGGCAACAATAAATGAGCAGAAACGCTCCGTGTCCACGTAGTTAACAGCGAAACACACGCCCACACTTCGCGATGGTCAAGGTCACACGCGATGTTCACGGCAGTAGGCAAGCGGACAGCAACATGTCGCAGTGCCCAGAGTCCTGTCCAATGCAATGCGTTTGCCATTTGCAATATTTAAATACTGTGAATAGAACCCACATTCATATGACCTGGTGTGCTCCAAAAGACTTTAGGAAAAAGTCCTGTAAGTTTGGGTAACTCCTCATGAATCATACTATAATACACCACTCTGGTAACGTGTATGTTCACTATGTTAGTGAAAACAATTTCGTAGTAGTGATTGCATACTTTTGGTTTTTCCGTAGCGTTTATGTTTGTCACGCGCACATTTAACCCTTGCAGAAAAAAAAACCTCCTAGTCTGCTCACTAACTTTCGGCAGTTAGGGTCAGTAATATGCAGACGCTGAATATCTTATCNGGGTAACTCCTCATGAATCATACTATAATACACCACTCTGGTAACGTGTATGTTCACTATGTTAGTGAAAACAATTTCGTAGTAGTGATTGCATACTTTTGGTTTTTCCGTAGCGTTTATGTTTGTCACGCGCACATTTAACCCTTGCAGAAAAAAAAACCTCCTAGTCTGCTCACTAACTTTCGGCAGTTAGGGTCAGTAATATGCAGACGCTGAATATCTTATCATAGCTATAGTGAATTTGTTGTTCACTATGCAATGACGTTCAGTGAATCTGGAACTGCTTTAATTTGGTGATGATAAGGGGGCACGGGTTGAAAATCCCAGTCGAAGAAACTTCAGTGGACATTTTCAAAATGCTGCTGGTAACTGGCGGGGAACAGGAAATAGTTAATTAGGGAGTATTTTAATAAGGATGCACCAACTCTCAATTTAATATTGACCTAGCAATACTTCGATGTTAGTGAAAAAGAAAAGGACGTAAACATATATCCGCCGTTTATCGGTGCATGTTGTCACGCGAAATGTGTTGTTAGTGTGTGAATTCTTATTGCTTCGTTTCACAGAATGAAAACAAATATACCTTTATTAATATTCTGAACTCATATAGAAAAAAATTATTTTATTTTGTGCATTTCGTTAAACACTTTTGCAAAGCAATTCTTCGTAATTTTCAACTTAACAACATTATTTTTCAGGCTTTAGATACAAAGGAATGGTTATAGAATTATATACATTCACTAAAGCGCAACACATTAATTGGTAAAAAGAAGCAAAAATAGTACTGAGAAACAGCGCTTTTTTTAGAATTAAGACTGTTGTTGCTGCACAATGGCATGACAATAATACCATTTTGGAGGGGTTAAAATGCAATCTCGTACGCCACCTACATTTTTTTGGAGCAAGGGTGGAGGTACAATGAACCTTGAATTCTCCCTCTCTACCCATGGTTTCAGCGACCCTGCTGACGTTAAGGAATTATTGAAAAACATAATGTTAATGGCAATGCATTTGGCAAGACAGCATCATGGCTTTCTTGATATCGCTGTTTTCTGTTTACGCCAAGCAAAGTGTGTTAGTATCAAGCATGTGGTGCATTGCAAAATTGAAAGATACCCTATTCATCCCATCTCCTGCATGATACATAGCTGAAATCGTAAAGTACCAGAAGACTCCAAACGACAACACGACTGCGTAATTGTGTGAACTGTCATTTGCAGCGGATGATTTCAGAAAGTTCTTGGGCAATAAAATCTCGTGTAAGGTAAATACTACGTATTTTTTATATCTTACTACTGGGCTCAATGTCTTTATTTTAAAAAATCATCATCTTTGGCGGAATCCTTTAGAAATCAGGGTGGGTACTTTGAGGCTTAGGCATCAGGATATGATGGACGAAGGTAGGAGGACTGCCTGCTGACCGAGGGAAAATCTTTGGTAAGGTGAAGCATGCTTATGGTTGGAGTCTCCGGCATACTGATTTTGGAATTTCACTTTATTTATATTATTTGTACTGGGCTTTTTTATTGTTATCGGTATTCAGGTTTATTCATTATTTAATATGTTAAAGTACGGGGGAGTGTGATGTTGCCGTATTTTATTCACATACATTTTGTATTCAATTAATTTTATACAGTGGCTCATGCCCTCGAAAAAAATTACTATATTCTTCAATATATATAAACATTTCGATATAGGCATAACGGATGTAGGTAACATTCTTTTAAGCATCTCGCCATTCACACTCTTGTTATCGTAGTGCGAAAATATCTTGTAATTTACTTCACCGACACAATGTGCAGGACGGGTTATGTAGGTAACTGCATGTTTGAGGACAAGTAGCGAAGTCACACGAGACCTGCTTGCAGTAAACCTGGTATTAGGTTACTGATGAGAAATGCACTTCACATTTCAAGTTTACCTAATTTTCCAGAATAAAGTTAAAATTTAAAAGGAACAGAAATATTATAAATTTAATTAAAAAATATTAAATAAAGTATTATTGTACTGTATGTCCTTTGATTTGAGTACTGGTTAATCGTTTTTCCGGGTGTATACAGAATTTTCTTTCTTGGTAGTCTTAACTTTTTTGCGCCGTTAGTAGCCTGAAAATAGCTCTTATTCCTGGTACTGTGAGCTCATCTGCCTTAGTTAGACTCGTTATGGTACCTTTGAAACTTTTCTCAAGGTGCTGAACTCACCAAGAAACTTGGTTTCTCCATTAGTAATTTGTGAATATACCTCTGCTCTGCATCAGCTTCATTCTCAAGATCAATTTTTTATCACCAGATATTTTATAAATTATTAACATGTGATCTTTTGCACTTTCCCTCATTATTTTGCACTTTCCTTCATAACCATTCAACTTCTAACATAATCTCTGGCTCTCGCATTCACCAATGTCTCGCTCCCACAAGCTTGCGATAGTTCTGACTTGTCATCTAAAAGCACATTAATTATTTTCTGGATCTTCACTACACAACTCCTATATACACTGAAGAGCCAAAAAAAAAACTGGTATAGGCGTAGGTATGCAAATAACAGAGGTATGGAACCAATCAGAGTAACGCGATGCGGTTGGCAGCTAGATCGGTTACTGCTGCTACAATGGCAGGCTATCAATATTTAGGTGAGTTTGAGCGTGGTGTTTTAGTCAGCGCACGAGAGATGGGACATAGCATCTCCGAGGTAGCGATAACATTTGGATGTTGGCGTACGACCATTTCGTGAGTGTACCCATGAATATCGGGAATCCGCTAAAACATCACATCTTCGACATCGCTGAGGCAGGAAAAATATTGTGAAAGAACGGGACAAACGACGACTGACGAGAATCATTAAACGTGACATACGTGCATCCCTTTCTCAAATTAGTGTAGATTGGATTTGTGGACTTCCCTGCAGGGGTCATGGTGTGAATTGCCTCCTGCATATGTTCAGATACTAGTCGAGTCCATGCCACGTCGTCTTGCGGCACTTCTGCGTGCTCGGGGGGCCCTACACAATATTAGGCAGGTGTANCGAGTCCATGCCACGTCGTCTTGCGGCACTTCTGCGTGCTCGGGGGGCCCTACACAATATTAGGCAGGTGTACCATTTTTTTTGGCTCTTTAGTGTATTTCCTCGCAGCTGCTTGAGCAAGAGTCGGTCGAATTTGGCCCAGGCCGCATGCTTGTGCAAACGTGGTNTAGTGTATTTCCTCGCAGCTGCTTGAGCAAGAGTCGGTCGAATTTGGCCCAGGCCGCATGCTTGTGCAAACGTGGTGTTTGATTTATTTTGGGTACCAACCGCATGGCTTGTGGTCTATTAGTTTTGGAGTTCTTGCTGACTTGGCACTCACCAATGGCCCATTCTGCAGCACATCAATATCAATTTGACATCCAGCCAACTGTTTATAAGTCTCGTAACCAAACAGGAGATAAAAAAAACTTAATACAGAACTGCCACAGTCCTTTCATGATCTGTGCACACACTTGGCGCGTAGTTTGAGACTCTCGTCAGAAACATCACGTCCATATCCATATTAGTCCTCAGTATTCCTGCATGTGGAGACACTCCATTTCTATATACTGTTACATACGTTGGNCATGTGGAGACACTCCATTTCTATATACTGTTACCTACGTTAGTTTTATGTCAAGGTTTGTCTTTTTTGTTTGAAATAATGAATTCAATATAGTGTAATTAATTATATAAAATATATTTCTTGCTATAAAATTAACTTCCAGTTAACATTCTTCTCTTTTTTTTTTTACATGGAGGTAACCTTATTTATTACTATTGTTATATATATTTACACTTTCTAGCTCATTGACGTTGTCGTTCCCCTCGTAGTTATTTTGCTACATTCTCATGACGACGGTTAGCATATTACAAGTTGAACTCAAAATATTCTTCGGAATATTCAGTGTCATAGCGATCGTTTAAATGTTTAGCTTCATTCCTTTTAGCACTTTATCCATGGAAACTCTGACACAGACGTAGGACAATCTCCCTTCCCCCTATTTCCAGTTCAATAATTCTTTCTTTGATAACTCTTTTGCTAGAGNAGTGTATTTCCTCGCAGCTGCTTGAGCAAGAGTCGGTCGAATTTGGCCCAGGCCGCATGCTTGTGCAAACGTGGTATTTGATTTATTTTGAGTACCAACCGTATGGCTTGTGCTCTATTAGTTTTGGAGTTCTTGCTGACTTGGCACTCACCAATGGCCCATTCTGCAGCACATCAATATCAATTTGACATCCAGCCAACTGTTTATAAGTCTCGTAACCAAACAGGAGATAAAAAAAAACTTAATACAGAACTGTCACAGTCCTTTCATGATCTGTGCACACACTTGGCGCGTAGTTTGAGACTCTCGTCAGAAACATCACATCCATATCCATATTAGTCCTCAGTATTCCTGCATGTGGAGACACTCCATTTCTATATACTGTTACCTACGTTAGTTTTATGTCAAGGTTTGTCTTTTTTGTTTGAAATAATGAATTCAATATAGTGTAATTAATTATATAAAATATATTTCTTGCTATAAAATTAACTTCCAGTTAACATTCTTCTCTTTTTTTTTTACATGGAGGTAACCTTATTTATTACTATTGTTATATATATTTACACTTTCTAGCTCATTGACGTTGTCGTTCCCCTCGTAGTTATTTTGCTACATTCTCATGACGACGGTTAGCATATTACAAGTTGAACTCAAAATATTCTTCGGAATATTCAGTGTCATAGCGATCGTTTAAATGTCTAGCTTCATTCCTTTTAGCACTTTATCCATGGAAACTCTCACACAGACGTAGGACAATCTCCCTTCCCCCTATTTCCAGTTCAATAATTCTTTCTTTGATAACTCTTTTGCTAGAGNACACAGACGTAGGACAATCTCCCTTCCCCCTATTTCCAGTTCAATAATTCTTTCTTTGATAACTCTTTTGCTAGAGTGAATAAATCAAGTTAGAAATTGCGATTTTGTTAATTGCGAGCGGGTTTCAAAGGTTTAATCAAAAATGGTGAAATTCCATAACTCAATTTATCAAGTAAGCAGTCACTACATCCAACTGTGAAATAGTGTCTCTTACTAGACTTCGGCTATATATCCTGCAATCTCAGACATTACGGAGCCATTCTGAGCTTATGTTTGACAATTTTTTGTTGCAATCACATTTCTCTTGCACATTTGTGCTTGCGTATCCCTTGCAATTTTCATAGTCGTCAGCAAATAGTAAGATATTTTTATTTTCAATGTGCCTGTAGTCTATAGCTCCCGTGACTTTAGGCATCTGAAAGAGAGTCTGCCATAACTATTTTGATTCACTTACGAGTCTCAGTGGATTAGGGAAATGGACCCGGTTCGGAGATTTCTCTATTATTTTATTAGTCGCATGATTACCTGTTTTGAATACTTTTGAACGCTATACACAAACATTGTGAGCAACTCCGTTTTGGGAACTTATATGACCAGAAACAATTTCGAATACTAATTAAATTTTTCGTCGTGAGGAAAGAGAACCTCCACGTGTTTCATTCCTATCTAATAAGAACTCTTTTTTGAAAATGTCGATGATATAATTTTAAAAACGCATAAAATCTTTTCGACGATGTATCTTCTAGAAAAAAAAATATTTCGCATTACAAACCGGCATGAACATGAACATTATGCCTAGTAACCAAACGTGGGCATTCCCAATCCTAGACTCGTTGAAATCTGAGTATTAACTCCAGCTGGAAGTAGTTACTCAACATTATTCACGTAAATTACAGAGCAATTTCTAGGTGTCTGGGAAGTCTCAGTGAGTACTTGGCTGACTACGTATTCTATACCTATTTATTCGGAATCGAATATTTGCTTAAAATAGCTTAGGATAAGCACCAAATTTCACTATTTTTTAAATATATTTTTCCGCCTCCATATGTTGTTAAAAGAACCTTATTTTTTTCTGATGTGTAATTTTTGGTTACATTATTTATATTCTAAATTTTAAATCATTAAAAATTATTACCTAATACATTAGAAGTCTTCTTATTATTTGAATGGTGCCGATTCACTCGTCTACTGTTAATTTATAAGCACTTCTGCTTTTTTGTGGATTACATTGCTTCAGATCACTGATTGTTCAGGGCATTTCACTGATTCGCCTTTCGAGAGATGTAAAAAAACTGAATTAACAGTGATTATAACGCCGCTGTGACGAGCCACTTAATAAAATACAGACTAAATATTTTTTAATAAATCTAATAACACAAATGTTATTTTATGGCTTCTTCTTATAGGTTTATTTATTTATACAATTATTTATTTATTCCATTGATTTGAATTAAGCTTAAGTGAAGAATGTCTGTACCTCTTAACAAAAATTGTAAATTATATTTATTTTTAGACTCAAAGTTTACTGTAAAAATTGTATTAGTTTTTGCATTTAATACCTACCACTAAATTTCGATTAAAAATCGTATTGAAAACACTCATAATATGTATTATAATGAGAGGTGCGTGCGTGCGGATAGTGCATCTTACTATTGAAGTAAAATTAGTTAGAACGTGTAACGGGATATGTTATAAGTGAATTAATCCATTAAGTAATGCAAATAAATATTACCGCTATAGTACGAAATTTTATGCGGCAGTTTTCAATATTTATCGTATATCTTATGTATCTTATAAAATCTCAATCAGAAAAGTGTTAGAAATATTGAACAACAAAAATTATTCACCATGAGCAGCCATTTAATGGGACTGAACGTGCGTAAAGTGAGATTTTTTCTACAAGGAAAATTACTTAATGTCCCAGGAATTTTATTAGCGTCATAATCATAATTCTGGCAGCACCTCACTAATGATATTAAAATTATATATAGGCTGTTGATGATGTGAGGAAACATATATCGTGCAGTTTACAGCCTGTGCAGGCGTACCAACGTCTGTGCCATTCCAACGTCAATGGTGTAGTGGTCAGACCCCTTGGCTCCCGCCATGGAGAACCTGAATCGGTGCCCAGCGGCGTCACGCACGGATTTTCTCAGTTGGGAAACGTTGTAGACATTGGGTTTTCTCTAGGCACTCCCATATTCCTCGTCATTGCAAATCGTGTCTGTGCCATCTTCATCTCGTTCCCCTCATCGGCGCTAAATACCCTCGAAAATACCTTAGTTATTACGCGCTATAGATGGCTAAATTTTTCGTTGGTTTGTTTTCCCAATTGAAATGCCTGAAGTAGTTTGGAATTGAAAGCTAGTGTTTATTAATTTGTTTAACATTCACGAAGAAATGACGTAATAACTAAGTGATAAGTACCCTATCAGTGGATGTAAGTTTCTTTACTTTACATTGCTTTCCTCCTCCCGTGACGTAGAATATGCCCTCGAAGTGTCGATACACGTAGTCCTGCTTCTAAGACCAGCCTTCGCTATTGGGCGCGGAATGTTCTAACATTTACGGATTCCTAGCTGTACTGTTTAAATGAGAAAAAATCTTCAAATCAGTGTAGTTTGTTTGAATGAAAGTGTATCATTTCCTTTTTGATTCATAAAATCTTATTTCATTCTCGAAAATACTATTACAGCCACAGAGAGCCTATTGCAGTACCTGCATTTAATATACTTTGAAGATTTTTTTGTTGTATTAAGCTGCTCTGGGAACTGGCTCCCCGGCTAAGTTGACTTTTTCGCTAATCGGTAAGAAAATAATTTTCAGTGAGTAGCATTTCGCTCATTGTAATCATTGATTGGCATTTTACGTTGTTTAGAATAATTGCGACTTGCGACAAAATATTTTAGAAGAGTTGAAGGTCTTTTATTCATAATTATTAAATATTAGCTTTGGTCTATATTAACTATCTTATCAACAACCTTTCGTGAGGTTAATTAATTGATTTTAGGAAAACTTCACAAATATTAAATTGATTTTGTTTGTTTTCGCTAAAGAATCTTAGTCTTTAAAATATTGATCGTGCAAATGTAGAATACTATTAGGATGGGCATGTAAAGGTTCGGTTTAGCTACGATCCGAACAGTTGGTTTGTTGTGATAAAATCTCAATGTTGTTAACAGTGACATGCTGGGAGTGTGTTTCATGGCTCCGTGCCAATGTATGTTGTGTTGTTCCTTGGAAATTATTCTTGGTGTCGAGGGGCAGTTTGTATACCATCGTAGTTTGATGTAATATATTTATTTAGTCATGTTAATGTCTCCTATACAGAAATTTTTTAGATATCCCTTCATTGATGAATTGGTTTAACTGCCTACAAAACAACGTTCTTGTATGTTAGAGTGGTGTTTATTATACGCGGAATAGTTGCTATGGTCCTAAATCTTATAATTGGGACGAAGTTCAGTAATGTGATGGGTATGAGTATTCTTGTCTGTTGTAACCTATATTTTAAGTATAATAATTACCAACAAGGCTTTGTATGACAAATAAGAAAGAATGAAATTTCTGAAAAGTAATGTCTAGAAAATTAAGGATATCATTTATTATGGAAGGAAAGGAACACTCCCAAACTGTTCAGAATTCACGTGTCACCGTGAACGAAAGCAGAATTTAGAGAGGTAAGTTCGACTTGCATTTATTTAAAAATATTTTANGAATTCACGTGTCACCGTGAACGAAAGCAGAATTTAGAGAGGTAAGTTCGACTTGCATTTATTTAAAAATATTTTCAATTAACAATTTTTTTTATATTTTTATATGAGGGACCATCTCTTATGACTTGTGGCCCGGAATCGTCGTAATCATTCTTATCGAGTATTGTGTATGTTGTATACCTGCCAGGTATTGCACTAACTCATTTTTAAATTGAAACATGATTTCTCTGATATGTCCGAAAACACCCGACGGTTTTTTTTTTTTTTCGTTTAATTTTGACATAATGAAAAATAACCCGTCGTAAGAAACCGTTTATAAACCAGCGTCATGAAATTTAATGCAAAATATTGGTTGCAAACACTCGATTTCCGATACATTATGTACAGACCAATAGAAACAGGAATAAAACTGGTAGTCACAAAATAACTTATTACAAATATCATAAATTACTTATAACAAAACAGCGAAAAAAAATTATTTTACTAAGTTTAAGATAAGAAAGGCAATGTTTACCTTAATCTGTAGCGCAGAATAACGTACAAATTTAACTACGGAAAATAAGATAATCGAAGTACCATAAATGTGACTACTGAAGCTCTTTGCTGGCTTCATATTAGTACATACACAACGAAATACAGATAAACTACAACTTTGTATGAAAAACTATAGTGGATATCAAAGCCTATTATAAATATGACAAGTGTTTACATATGGCAAGAATGATGGAAGACCCCGTACCTTACAAATTCAACTAAGACCAGCGAATAGGCAGAAAAAGCGCGGAAAGTCAATAACAAATGGGAACAATCTATTAATTTTGAAGACGGAATAGACCTAATGGCCTAAACCATAAAGACCATAACAGTATTCTTCTTTAAGTGACAAATGTAATATTGTATATTTNAATAGACCTAATGGCCTAAACCATAAAGACCATAACAGTATTCTTCTTTAAGTGACAAATGTAATATTGTATATTTCGTACGGGTGACTTTATAAGTGTGATATTTAAGTTCAAAATTAGTAATGTAAATGTGATGAAATAGGAGTATTAAAATAAAATATCTATTGACCTAACAAACTAATTCGCAAACTTGTGAGGTGTGACTAAAATGTTAATATTGCGCACAGTCTTTAAATTTAAATACTTTAAAAATAATCACAAAAATATTGTTAACATATTCAGTTTTTTTTTTTTTAATATACTAATAATATATCAGAAACCTCTGACAGTACCTTTATCCAAGGAAGCAGTTTCTATTGCATATATTTGAATACTTCTGAAAACTTATGCTGTAGAAAAAAGTTTCGATTTTTAGACTATCAGCTAGAGAGGACAAAACACGAAAGTATTATTCTTTCGTTGGAAGTTTTGACTCTGTTTTTACTCCCACCCAACTGTAAAAATTCATGGTTTGCTACAAACATATCGAAAAAAGATTTTATCTTCATTTTTAGAAACACTGAAAATATTAGCATTTCAAAACGTTTAACAAATAATTAGGTATTGGTCATTAATTTGCTTTAAATTGAAATTAAGTAGAATTGCTTGATATTAATATTTTATTAAGCGAAAGAGGCACTATCAAAATTAGATTAAACATAATACAGTAGTAACGAAACCAGTTTCAATAAAACAGGGGGGAAACGTTTAAAATAAACTTTTTTATAGCTGTAGCCGGTAATTTTTATTCCATAACTAATTCATTCTAGCAACCATGACAAACCATTTTCGAAGAAAAAAACTTAATTAACGGGAAATAGCTGTGTCCGTTAAAAGTTTATCGCTTCTCACTTGGGCAGAACCCTTTAAGAATCGTATGCAGACTGTTTCTGAAAACTATGTGAGTGCAAAAATTTGTACATGTTATACCAACTGGTATAAATACACATGTTTCATGGTATTGAAAAGCCAGGAAGCCAGGCTCTCAAAACTTCTTCCTCCCAGGGTTACTTTAATGTGGTTCAGTGGAAGAGATGCTGAAATCGAAATTATAATATGCTGACCATTCAAAAAAAAAATATTATTGTGTTAGATGGTACCATGAAATGAAATAATATGCTAACAATTCAATGGCGCTTCAGAATGAAAGTAGTAAGAGTACCTTCCAATGATAAAAGCATTGCACAAGAGTAGGCCAACCTCACGGCGGAAAGATTGTGATTACCTTCAAACAGGCTGACCACGAGTGTTTTCAGACATTTTTGTGTGAGTGTGGAATGGGTACATCCGAAGTCCGAAGGAAACTGTTTATTACAACTAAGGTAATTTTCAAATACTCCACAATTCCACAAGATTTTCCACAAGTAAATTCTTATAAACGTCAATGAAAAATTAACTGGCTAAACTCAAAGAGCTGGTAGACTGGACGAAAATATGAATATTTGGTTCCTAGACCTATGTTAAGAAAATCAGACGGACACCGTTGGTACGCTTCGAAAATGTGGCAAAAGTGCCTGTCAACAGGCAACCATCGACATGCGTAAATAATCTTGGTTGCATTTGGAATTGGAAAGGGCTTATTAACGTCCCCGGTGTTAGCCTGAAGGCTTGTCAGGGGAAGACTTACAAACTAACTTATGTCCTAACTTAAGCCCATGCCTTACCTATGATTCGAGCGCAGTACCACTCGCACAACAGACCAGCGGCCCACCAACCGTCTGCGCCACGGGAGGTCGGCATCTTGGTTGTAGATTGTGCCGATTGAATATGGTTTCAGACTAAATACATAAATACAGACATTTACTGCCATATATTGTGTGTCTTACACTGTTGAATCAACTGTCTGCTAATTGCACAAGCGTATGTTTTTAAATAATGAGTAGCTATTCTCCAATGCAAAAGGCGTTCGACGAAAATCTGTGACTATAATTTTAAGGAAAGTTCATATCTCAATGTTATTTTATTNTCCAATGCAAAAGGCGTTCGACGAAAATCTGTGACTATAATTTTAAGGAAAGTTCATATCTCAATGTTATTTTATTTTACACTAGTTTTCCCAGCAGTTGGAACGATCGTTAGATGTTCTTACTCTCTGAATTATGCTTATTATTTTCAAAAGGAAAAAACTGTCAAGTATGCATAAAATACACACTAGTATGCACTTAGTATACTANTTATGCTTATTATTTTCAAAAGGAAAAAACTGTCAAGTATGCATAAAATACACACTAGTATGCACTTAGTATACTACCATGTGAACTCAATTCTACTTTCTTCAAGTATTCACTCAGCACGTGCTCAAATACATTAGGAACACTTATGTATGCGTTAGGTTACGATAATGTTAGCTTAGGAAATGTTAGGGTTGGTCATGCTAGTTTCAACTATCTTAGGTTATGTGATGTTCGTAGAGTAGACAGTTATTAGATTTATNCTAGTTTCAACTATCTTAGGTTATGTGATGTTCGTAGAGTAGACAGTTATTAGATTTCTGCTTGCCGCTAAACAGATGCTGCGTAGCTTTGTAATTCCTGTTGCTTGCACCTTCCATGTACTGCGTCTCTCTGTTCTGCATATGTGAAGTGCTTCGAACAATTGGACACAAACTTACTTTCCACTTGCCGACATCTCGTGGTGCAGTCGGTTGGTGCGCCACCGGTCTGGGGTGCTGGAGGTTCTGGGTTCAAATCCTGGTTAAGGCATTGGTGTTAGTTTAAGTTCGGTCATATGTTAGTTTGTAAGCCGTCCCCTGATAAACCATCAGGCATAACATCGGGGGACGTTAATAAGCCCTTTCCAACCCAATGAAGCCAATCCAATACTTTATACTTGATGATGACAAAAAGCTTAATTGTATGTAGTACTAACTTCCCTAAGGACAGTCATGAATGATATCAAAACAGGCAGTATTGATTTTCCGCCTGCAATATCTGCCATCAACGTGGCACTTAAATGCCAAGGGTTGTCTTGTTGCAGGCGCTGTGCTACGCATTTTGGATTTTTCACGAAATCTGACAGTTGTGTACATGGGTTTAAGGCTTAAATGTTATTTTCGTTCAGTTTAGCACTCCTATTAGTCTTGCCTAATCAATTTATAACCATGCTGTATACAGATGAAGTTCTGAATACTCTACTGGCAGTTAAACCAGATGATCATCTTTGTAGTAATTAGCACGCAGTGGAGTTTCTCTCACGCATCGATGGCAACAGTAGCTATCTTCAACATTCAAAATCTCTGTATTCGTGAACAGCCATATTATCTGAGTATCAGAGAACCCAAGACACGTACTCTATTGTGAGGGACAGCTCAAAAGGTTATTGTTTGGTGCAGTGTGGCGCTCAGTAAAGATATTTGGCCTTTATTCATAGCTGAACATACCGTCGCAGAAAATCTAAATTTATATATATATATGAAGTTACACCTTTCTCCTCTGGTGTTTTTTGACGTGACAACGTCTTAAATTAGGTTGCGGCTGGGAGTCACTTATGAAAAAGTGTAACGCTCGGTAACGTTACGATGAGTCACCGAACGAGAGAGAGGCCCGCCGAATGCCTTGCGTCTCTCTCCCACTCAACTATGATCGGTCTGCCGCGCGCGCAGCACTACGTTGTCACGTAAAATCTTCGCCCGTAAAACCGACTTTACAGGCAACCATTTTTTTTCAGCAAGATTAAGTCATGCTACTCTGTTACAATATTCCTTGTTGCAGGTTTTACAGGCAGTTTCATTGGACGTTGTGACCTAATATACTAAACCATCACGATCACCATCATGTCTCATATGGAAAACTAATTACAAAATTTATTCTTTACCTACGAAATATACTGTATAAATTTAACGTTGAAATGGTTAAGATCTTGGGTTCGATTACTTAACATACACTAGAATTACATATAAATGATCGAGCAGCTTTAGGATGCATACGAATAATAATACCTGCAATAAATATCGTAAGGTATTATTTCAGGCAGTTCACACTGGACATGGTTAGCAAGTTTATTTCCTTTGTATTAGTATTCACGCTGTTGAAAAAGATTGATGGCTTGAAGGGATGAATTGAATTAGGGCGCAAAGTAGAGACGGTCTCTACCTCAACATGTCAAGTGATATTTATCTGCATTTATGTCCATACTGCTATAACCGATGAATTTACAGTAATGCTGCTGCAAGGAGGTTTCAGTGCAAGAAAACATTTTATTGTTTACAGGACGATATATAAAGGTAATATGTAATGAAAATATGATTTAAAATTTTGTTTGACAGCATATCTCGGAGGCTGAAAGAGTTCTTAACTTGAAACAATAATGGGAAACATTTTTTAAGATATTTCAGACTATGTTGTTTAGAAAATAAACATATTTCAATGTAGTTCTTGTGATGGTGTATAAGAAAGACAAGACGCATTTTATGAAATAATGCATTAAAAATGGACTCTTGTAATTATTGGTAGCTTTCATTAGTGTCGTAGCTGAATAATCTTTACACGCAACTTGAACGATTTCTCCATCACTAAAAATCGAGCCAATGTTGCCAAGACAGTGTATAAGTCCTCATATCCTAAATATTTAACAATATGGGTCACTGAGTTACATGTGATTAATTAAATGCTCTTTGAATTATTCTGTAAATTTTCAAAACGAGAATATTAGAAGAATATCAAGTATTACGACGAATAATCAAACCCATACGTTATTCGTTTAACATATGATCACTAATGAGTACAAGGTTCAGAAGTGAGCACGGGATGGCATTAACGTTTGCGTGGAATTTTAATGAAAAACCAAGTGGAAGAAGTAGAGTTCCTAATCACAGTTGAACACACGGCCGGAATAAAGCGAGTTAGGCATAACCAAGCATTGAAAAATATGTTTTTATAAATGCAGAAGTTTTTTTTTTTTTACAAAATTGTTATATTCTTTACTCACTAAAACGTTTGCCATGGACAAGCTTTTCATTTAGGAAATTAAGGAAATGGATTTTTGGAACGAGCTTTAATGGCCCTTGACGTTAACAGCACCAAGTATAAAACAATTCAGAAGAGCAGAATACATAGAAATTCCTGATGATGATGCAGCTTTTTAGCTAAATTAAATTTTCTGGTGAAATTTTGCGTCCCTTTGTCCATTTTTCAGAGAGTGCTCAGAGACAAGTATTTTTGTGCAAATTTAGGCTACAAGCTAGAACATCAAGCATGGCATCAAAATGCAACAAATTTTACGAGGACATTTTTTGCATTGGGTAGAATTCTCACGCAGTATTCAATCAAGTTTTTAATTTTGTCAGTCCTTAAAAAATTCAATTGTAAATAACAGAAAGAAAAGTACGGTAAATGGAAATGTCCGTATTTTGGTAAGTGGTGTGACACTTTCTTCTAGCTTTCGAATCAATAAACATGTACTGTATACGCGTCTGAAAAGAACTGCAGCTCATTCACATCTAGAGCTAGTGAAACTTCAGTCTAATCAAACACAAGCTATGCTATNTTATGCTTATTATTTTCAAAAGGAAAAAACTGTCAAGTATGCATAAAATACACACTAGTATGCACTTAGTATACTCTCATGTGGACTCAATTCTATTTTCTTCAAGTATTCACTCAGAACGTGCTCAAATACATTAGGAACACTTATGTATGCGTTAGGTTACGATAATGTTAGCTTAGGAAATGTTAGGGTTGGTCATGCTAGTTTCAACTATCTTAGGTTATGTGATGTTCGTAGAGTAGACAGTTATTAGATTTCTGCTTGCCGCTAAACAGATGCTGCGTAGCTTTGTAATTCCTGTTGCTTGCACCTTCCATGTACTGCGTCTCTCTGTNTGCTTGCCGCTAAACAGATGCTGCGTAGCTTTGTAATTCCTGTTGCTTGCACCTTCCATGTACTGCGTCTCTCTGTTCTGCATATGTGAAGTGCTTCGAACAATTGGACACAAACTTACTTTCCACTTGCCGACATCTCGTGGTGCAGTCGGTTGGTGCGCCACCGGTCTGGGGTGCTGGAGGTTCTGGGTTCAAATCCTGGTTAAGGCATTGGTGTTAGTTTAAGTTCGGTCATATGTTAGTTTGTAAGCCGTCCCCTGATAAACCATCAGGCATAACATCGGGGGACGTTAATAAGCCCTTTCCAACCCAATGAAGCCAATCCAATACTTTATACTTGATGANTCAGGCATAACATCGGGGGACGTTAATAAGCCCTTTCCAACCCAATGAAGCCAATCCAATACTTTATACTTGATGGCGACAAATTGCTTAAATGTATGTAGTACTACCTTCCCTAAGGACAGTCATGAATGATATCAAAACAGGCAGTATTGATTTTCCGCCTGCAATATCTGCCATCAACGTGGCACTTAAATGCCAATGGTTGTCTTGTTGCAGGCACTGTGCTACGCATTTTGGATTTCTCACGAAATCTGACAGTTGTGTACATGGGTTTAAGGCTTAAATGTTATTTTCGTTCACTTTAGCACAACTATTAGTCTAGCTAATCAATTTATAACCATGATGTATATAGATGAAGTGTGAATACTCAACTGGCAGTTAAACCAGATGATCATCTTTGTAGTAATTAACACGCAGTGAAGTTTCTGTCACCCATCGATGGCAACAGTAGCTATCTTCAACATTCAAAATCTCTGTATTCGTGAACAGCCATAATATCTGAGTATCAGAGAACCCAAGACATGTACTCTATGAGGGACAGCTCAAAAGGTTACTGTTTGGTGCCGTGTGACACTCAGTAAAAATATTTGGCCTTTATTCTTAGCTGAACGTACCGTCGCCGCAGATGTAAATTGATATATTATGAAGTTAAACCTTTCGCCTCTGGTGTTTTTTTCAGCAAGATTAAGTCCTGCTACTCTGTTACAGTATTCCATGTCACAGGTTTTACATGCAGTTTCATTGGACGTGGTGACCTAATACCCCAGCCATCACGATCATTATCATGTCTCGCATGGAAAACTAATTACAAAATTTATTTATTACCTACGAAATATACTGTATTAATTTAACGTTGAAATGCTTTATATCCTGGGTTCGATTACTTTACATACATTAGAATTACATATAAATTATCGAGCAGCTTAAGGATTCATACGAATAATAACACCTGCAATAAATATCGTAAGGTATTATTTCAGGCAGTTCACACTGAACATGGTTTACAAGTTTCTTTCCATTGTATTAGTATTCACGCTGTTGAATAAGATTGATGGTTTGAAGGGATGAATTTAGTTATGGAGCAAAGTAGAGACGGTCTCTACCTTAACAAGTCAAGTGATATTTATCTGCATTTATGTCCATGCTGCTAAAACCAATGAATTTACAATAATTCTGCTGCAAGGAGGTTTCAGTGCAAGAAAAAAGTTTTACTGTTTTCAGGATGATATTTGAATGTAATATGTGATCAAAATATTATTAAAAATTTGGATTGACAGCATTTCTCGGAGGCTGAAGGAGTTTTTAACTTAAAACTATAATGCAAAACTATTTTTTAGATGTTTCAAACTCTGTTGTTTTGGAATAAATATATATTTCAATTTTGTTCTAGTGATGATATATAAGAAAAAAAACGCATTTTATTAAATAATGCATTAAAATGGACTCTTGTAATTATTGATAGCTTTCATTAGTGTCGTAGTTGAATAATCTTTACACGCAACTTGAACAATTTCTCAATCACAAAAAAATCGAGCCAGTGTTGCCAAGACCGTGTATACGTCCTCATATCCTAAATATCTGAAAAATATGGGTCACTGAGTTACATGTGATTAGTTTAATGCTCTTCGAGTTAGTCTGTCAATTTTCAAAACGAGAATATCAGAAGAATATCAAGTATTACGACGAATAATCACACCCATGCGTTATTCGTTTTAACATATTGTCACTAGTGAGTACAAGGTTGATAAGTGAGCACGGGATGGCATTAACATTTGCGAGGAATTTTAATGAAAAACCAAGTGTAAGCAGTAGAGTACCTAATAACAGTTGAACACGTGGCCGGAAGAAAGCGAGTTAGGCATAACCGAGCATTGAAAAACACGTTTTTATAAATGCAATAGTTTAAAATTGTTATATAATTAACTTACTAAAAAATTTGCCATGGACAAACTTTCCATTTGAGAAATTGTATTTAGAGTTTAAATGGAAATGGATTTTTGGAACGACCATTAATGGCTCTTGACGTCAACGGAACCAAGTATAAAAAAATTCAGAAAAGCAAATTTTGCGTCGCTTTGTGCATTTTTCACAGAGTTACATATTATAAAACATTTTATATTTATTACTCAAAATATTTATATAACACGATTTGGTAACTTTCACCTTTCTGTATCAATGAAGCAATAATCTTTAGTGCTCATAGTGTTTCACTTTAATTTAAGGAACTTATTCAGCAACAAAATGTCAAATAACAGTAGAAATACGAATTATTCTGCAAATGATTTGAATATTAAAGACGCTACCTACACAAAATATACAGACTATTATAACATTTTAGAGACGTTTAGATTTTAACATGTCTGGATTTGCGTGAGATTTTTTTGATTTTGACTTCACTTGAGTTATTTTTGTTGGCCAAACCAGAGTTGAGAACCAATTTAACAGAATAAGTTTAAGTTTCACGATTGTTTGCCATACTAGCAGCATTCATACAGTAATTAAAGTGCGCGAAAGAAGATTGCTTCTCAGAGACAAGTATTTTTGTGCAATTTAAGGCTACAAGCTAGAACATCAAACATGGCATCAAAGGCGACAAATTTTACGAAGACATTTCTTGCATTGGGTAGAATTCCCACGCAGGGTTCAATCAAGTTTTTAATTTTGTCAGTCCTTAAAAAATTAATCTGTAAATAACAAAAAGAAAAGTATAGTAAAAGGAAATGTCCGTAGTTTGGCAAGTGGTGTGACACTTTCTCTTAGCTTTCGAATCAATAAACCTGTACTGTACACACGTCTGAAAAGAACTGCAGCTCATTCACATCTAGAGCTAGTGAAACTTCAGTCTAATCAAACACAAGCTATGCTATTTCATTGCTTCCCTTTCTCTCTTCTACATCACGATATACAAACAAGGCAGCTTTACTGGGTTTCCACATCACACTCACACAAAAACCGCTTGCTCACTGTTGTTTTGTATAAAAAAATCCTGAAAGATATGTGCGGTAAAGGAAAATTTCGCAAATAGTCAAAAATTTCTCTTTTATGCATATCTCACCAATACCTCATAACGTGTTCTCTTTTGTCACTAGCTCAGCTGCAGAAGATCATTTCACAGTTTTGCAGACGTGAGGAAATTGTAATCTAGTCTTTAGTACTTCAAATACGCTGCATACGTCTATTTGTGGGAGTCAAAGCAGTAGTAGTAATTTCCTTGGCATAAATTTCGTAATATGTGGTATTTCACGTAAAATTCTGGCTGTTTTTCTCAATATGAGAATACCTACGTTTAAGGCTTAAACGAGCATCTAAATTTAAAACGTTCTCTTCGATGAATTTTACTAGGTGGAACGTTATCAATAAATACAGCTACTTTTTTTCTCCGCGAAATTATGGAAATACTGTTATTTCGTTACGCAGACCTTTGCTTGTGTATTAAAATTAATTTTAATATTAACATTTCTTATTCTGATGTGAAATTCCACCACAAACGGAAAACGTTAACAATCCGTAATTTCATCTAACCTACTCATCTGCAGAGCTCATGTGTAAAAATGATGCACAAATATAATTATATTTACATGACTGGTGCACGCAATTGATTTTCTGTTCATGTTACAGAGTTTCCGAAGTGTTGCGTCCTGCTGAACGTTGGTCGTGTCTCAAGGCATTTGGCCATCATTTATTTTATTTTATTTTAACTGCCTCAGGAACGATCATTTCTTGACTAAAGCGACGAAGAAATCTTCGTGGGGCGTCAGTATTATTCGTCTTCCGAAACCTGTAGCTGATAGGTTCCGTTTGTTGGATTTACAAAATTCCGTTCCCTTTTTCGTCATTTCAGGTCGTATTTCCGTGTATTAACGCCAATTAACGGTACGTTTCCATAAAAATTTTAGCAGGGGAGAATTATGTTAATTAGGCAGTATTTTCAGATGTTTTAAGGTCATTTGTATTATAACCCCTACAATTGTTGTGGCAAACCTCCTCAAAGATCGTGAAACGCTACAGATTAATTATTTTAATTAATTTGGAATAATTTTGAACCAATTAAAAGTTACAATGTACCACACATTTTCACTTGAAACAAAGCCTCCATAGCCCTCACATTGATAGGTACTTGGTGGTCAGTAATTTTATTTATGAAAAAACAGAAATTCGCACTAAATATTGAAGCCTTGATTTGAAATTATCAATACACTAACAGCCCGTAGGAGTTGTTATATTTGGCCAAACCCCGTTGAACCTGACATTACACGCAATGCCAAAAATAATTATGTTGCTGAATTTTATATAAATGCGAGTCGATATCATAATTTAATGGTTCTGTAGCATACTACTGACATAAAAGCAAAACATTTGCAAACAAGGCATTCTGTTATTTCATTTTAATATACGTTAATTGGAAGATACTTTACTAAAGTTCCTGGACAACCACAGATATAGGAATGCAACTATTTCCTTGTATTCAACAATTTAAAGGAACTAAAATCAGTTCTCTGGGGGATTTCATAATTATTTTAAGTAGTTGAGTCAATTCCGTACAATGTTAGGTAATTATTTCCCTTCTATCAGTCTATTTTTATTGTCAGTGAGTTTTGAAAATAACAAAATTGTGATTCTTGCAGGCAATCATACAAGTTGTAAGGTTTTTGGCAAAATTATTTTATTTTGTCCAGCAACCCTAAGAAGCAAGGTCTTCAACCAGAAAACTGTATTGTTATTACGTAAAAACTAATATTTTTTTTTTCTTTGCATTTACAACAACGAAAAAGTAGTGAAATGAAACTTACATATAACTTGTTAGTTTCTCATTTGGAAATCTGTGGATTGCGTTTCTTCCATCTCATTTAAAATATGTAGGTGAAATAATTGTAGACTTTTATACCAGAGGTTTTGAAATAAACAGAATCTTAGTTCTTGAATGATGTTCTGAAAACATATCATGACACATTTACAACAATTTATGGTGTCGTTTTGTTTGATATGTTTGCGCTTTTATTATAGATATGATCCCCCCGAAACTCTGCATTTCTTGATAACATTTATTTGGTACATATTTGAATTTTAACTTTCTTTTACCCATGAGATAATGATGATGTGTTTTTTTCTTTTGCAGTTACTTCAACATTACTACTAAATGCCAAACAGAATAGGCGAGGATATTGCTGCTATACACTTGCCTACGTGCATCAATCAGTAAAGCCAATCGAATGGTTGCCCACTTGTTATCTTTTAAAGAATCAAGTCAATGACTCAGTTCATTAGGAAGTGGATTGTAAGGAATCGACTTAATGTTTCGTAATGCATCGTGAAGGACCTAATACCCATTGAAGTAAATATGGACCAAGGTACGAGACTGCGGCAAAAAAATGTGTAATTATTATTGCTCCATAAAAAGATTTATTATCTCAGTGTAAACAAAGTCTTACGAACACAGCAATGTTATACCGGCTGATCTGAAATGTTGTGTTTGAGAAGCCTGTATTGGATCGTTTGAAGAACGGTTGTTTCATATGCAATCTCGCCAATATATGCATGCCCTGTATTATTATTTCCTTTTAATATTGGAGAACTTAACCGCAAGCATTTTTTACGTCTGGTCAAAAGTGTAATGATAAATGTATGACCACTTCAAAATATTACCATTTAATTGAAATACTTTTTAGTAAGAACAGTTGTGGTAGTTATATATTAATAATTATAACAATGTATCGCTCCCATATTGACAGAAACAAGGAGGCTAATATGCAGAAACCTTACTTAAAGTAAGGCTTTCAAAAATATAATTTTTATTGGCAGTTTATAGTAAAGTGAGCACTTTTGGAATCGACAACAAGAAAATATCGCTGGCCATTAACTGCATGTATCTCACTGTGCCCATACTGGCCTGCAGACTCTCAGTAAAGTTGGTGCCGAACAAGTCATAGCGTTGTATTGCGAGTGTAGTGTTTAAAATTGCAGTAAATAAATTTTTTTTTACTCTTGAGAATACGAATTGAGTTACAATCAATGCAGTTGTCCCTAAAAATGCCACCTTTTTATTTGACTGACGCACAAATAAAGAGACCAGGCCCATGGCAATATAAATTTTACATTTGGCGGAAGCATACAATAGAAGGCGGAAGATCTTGAGCATGGTTTNGGGGGGAGTTTTTGGAGCAGTTCTTCAAACAGTAGGCATTTCGTGACTACTTCCAGTGCAAGCACAAACCAAACAACATGTTTTGTTGCCGGCTTATTGCAAGCTCCTCTGATACATTTCAAAATACCTGGCGTGAATGCCTATAAACAAAAATAAAACTTCTCTCACGCGAATGAAAACGATGCAATGTTTATATCATACAAACCCAAATTAAAGTCGCTAAGTTCTTAAGTCAAGAAATTTTGAGGCATAACACAGCAAATCTGGCTTCAAGTGTCTTTATCTTGTATGATACTGTAATTGCTGCTATGGTGTGTCACCCCCAAGCTGGCTTTAAGCCTGTTCAAGACAAAAAAAATTGTTCTGCACTCTGAGAAACTATTTGAAAATTTACCATATCAGTGTATTCGTATAGTGAGAAATCGTAAATGGGAAATTATTTTTCCAATACATTTACGGTAGTGTTCCTACATTTGCTCAGGAAATAGTTAAATAGAAGATAAGTTCCCAATATGACTAGCAGTAATGCTAAACATTTCTACATTTGCAGTCTAATATTTGGTTTTGTTTCTATAATATGCATAAGTTAAAAACTTACCTTACTATTTAAGAAGTTTACTAGAAATTTTTTTACATTGTAGATTTTGAGGATAATTTATAACTTCGTATCGAGAAATCGATGTTAAATTGATTAAAAAAACATATAATTAAAATTATAACATTCATAATTCCTTTTACAGTCAATAAAATAATTTTAACTTAAAAATGTTATTCGTTAACGTTTCAGAAAGTTATTTTAACACAAAGTTCGGTTTCGTTAATGTGTTCATTTAAGTCGCAGGAGTGGAATGTTGAAATTTATTTAAAAACTACTTGTGCTGCAGTGGTAAGAGAGAGAATGTCACTATTTCAAATTTAAATTTTACATCAAAATTTAAAACTTAATTACGGGCGTACCACATGGCAGCTTTTCAAGAAATATTTCCTATGGCATTCTAATAACTTGAACAATTATTTTGAGGTGTTTGCTAACTTGTCAATTCTGTTCAGTTTTGAGATTTGTACGAAGTCCAATTATGATATGCATCACCCTGGTGAACTTTACACGCAAGTCCTCGCGCTTGTATACAACTGCAAAGTAAAACTGAAAACTTAACGTATGAAGATATGTTTAAAAAAATTACGTGTTTGCTTTAATAGACGATCCAGTGCGACTTGTAGAAAATTATTCTCCCTCACACTCATATTGTTTGTAACTTGTATGAAGAAGGGTGTAAATTTCTAAATATTTGAAAATCAAATAATTATTAAAAGAATATTGAAAGCGCCTTTTTTTCGTCGTGTAATTTAAAAAATTAATTGTGTAGTGCTTATTTTACGACCAGTCACCAATTTTACTTACGGCAGCGTGTTAATAAAAAAACACAATTTTAGTCCGCAAAACTGTTACCAAAAAAAATGAAACACTTTTTTTTGTCTAAAAAAAGTTATTTGTGTACCATATGCATGTATATTAATGCAAAAATGTATGTCTTATATTAAAAAATTAATTCAGCAAAAATAATGTCTACAGTTTTGCGGGTAGAATAAATTGTGTTTAATTATTAGTGGATACCATATATTCACTTACATAAAACGCACATAAAATTAATGTTATCTATGTTACTAAGCATACATCACGCTTAACGTTATTATTACTTGAACTTCCTCTGCACGTTCCCCATTCCTCGCAAAAAATTTGACTCCAAATAAATTAAACAGTTTATATTTATTTCAATTTGTAATGTGTTTGTCGTAGGAAAAGTTCATCTTGCACAGACTTCACTACTTTGCTTCCTGTAAATGTAATATGTGTTCTTGCTTGCATGCACATTGCAAACTATTAAAATAATAAAAGGAAAGTTGTTTATGTTAACATGCACTAAAGAGTGACTTTAATAGTTGGTGTTTTGTACGAAATACATGACAGGGTGCAGAAAATAAAGAAACCATTTGTGTTTATTTCATACTGAGTTTTTTTATTTATATACAAGGAGGGCATTTAAATTAGATGTCACAGCACATCGCGTGTAGCTATTTTTTCTTCAGTATAGCTATAATAATTGCAATAACAACAAAGAATCATTTTTATAGTTGCTTGCCATAAATCTGAGATTTACAAGTTGTACTTGCGCCTGATTTTTTGTACATCCAGTAGGAAAACCTGAAGCGTAAATCCGATTTATATTTATACGTTTAAACAATCGTAGATAAATGACTGACAAAGGATGTTTAAAGCAGTTGTGAAAATGTTTAAGGAGCACCTTCAATTAATATTCTCTTAATTTTAATTCACTGAAATATTTGAAGTTTAGTATTGTTTATCAAAAACAGATATGCAAAGTTAAATGAATTTCAAAAAAATAAAAGAGCGTCTGTTGCTAGGTGAAAATAACACAGTACTTAAAGACATAAATTTAGGTATTTTTGAAAATCAATTATATTTTCTTGGAAACGACAAATCTATAAATAAATCATCTAAGAAATAACACATAAGCAATCTTAAGAATAACATATAAGTTTCTGCATGAGCACACCAGAAAGATTTAATTGATTTCCATATAAGTTCACAATTGTTTTATATCTAAAAGGAACATTTATTTGAAATATTGTACAAACTGTATGTAACAAAACAAGTTACTATATTCCACAAAGAAGTCGAACTAAATACATTACAAGCGAGTTTTTCCTAGTTCACAAAAGTTGTGAACGTCAACAAAAGCTGAGACACTTGTCCTTTTTTTTTTTTTTTCAAATATAAATAAAGATTTTTGTAACATTTCTTTCTAAATAATCAAGGTAATACTACTCTGTAAACTACTTTGATCTCACAAATTAATTTAAATTCCGACAAGAGCACATTATTGTTTTACAATAATGTTTTACAATACAGGTCTTCTTCGCTGTCATGATTTAACAAGTTTCGGGATTGCAAATATATAAATAATAAACATTGCTTTACTTAATACCAAAGCGGAAACAAACTTATTTGAAAACTTCTTCAATTTACATTGCTCAAAGAGTCAATTATTTGTGTTTTTAGCTACAAATATTAGAATAATTACAATTTTCATACATGGCAATAAAGACATTACCTACTCGTTAAAATCGTATACCGTTGGATTTAGAAAACCTCTATTTTATTTTTCACATAATACTTTACACAGTGGCAACAAGACAAATACAGCTAAGTATTTATCACAACACAGATTACACATTATTTTTAAAAAGGAATCACTTATGAGGTTTTGTAAACAATTACAAAACACTGAGTATTTTAATTTTTTACTTGAACAATTATAACAAATTGTTTTATTTACACTCATTTTGATCATTTCGTTGTCCGTTTCTTACAAGAAACGTACAAAGTCTTAAAGTAAATTAGCACATGTGTTCTGCAGTAAATGGAGCGGTAAAGCGCGTCGTAATACGAAACTACACCTTATGTAAACGGTTTCAGCACAACCACAATAAATAAATTCGTTGAAAGTAAAGACGTGTCTCTACACGTGTAATTATTGCACATACTTGGCACGGTGGTTCTGGTGAAATTGCTGGAAAAAAACATGGTATTTCAGTTACCATCAAATGTTGCGGTTAAGAAATTTAGGAAATCACGCCTAGTTAAATAAGTAAACAGAAATTATTAACGAGCTAAACTCTAATGCAATTTAATTTTAAGCTGTAGTAATTCTTTCCTCGCGCAAAGTTTTTGTAAAGGAAACGATTTTTGTCTGTGGGTACTGCGTTATTTTTTCTACTACACTCACAGTGAGATTTTTCAATAAACTATACGTAACAATATTTCATCCAATTTTTAAACTCGACGTGTATATAAAACTCAAATATGAAAAAAGTGGGAATAATTTTTTTTCAAACTTTATGCAATGAAGAACCAAAAACATTAATTTCATTCCAGCGACTTGCAACACTTATTACAGGCAGTAATGATCACTATTCTATCACGTAATACCAGTTGAATACTTAAATGTATACGAATTACAGTTTTGTGGCTAATTTTGAACATTACATCAGCGGGTAATATACATACGGATATTGACACTGAAAAAATTTACAACCAGATATTAAATACAACTGAAATAAAAAAAGAGACCATCCATTTTAACATCAATTCATTTAATATTTAATCGACATCACTATTTTCATACTTGTCCCACCCATTTTACTCAGTACCAACTGGTAGCTGGTTTCTGAAATTTCACAACAGTGTTTTGCCAATATTGCGGCCTTCCAGTCATGTAACACTGTCCAGTAGCTGATAAATACTCTATAATTAATAATCAAACACTTCCGTCTATTTATAGTACGTGATTCTTTTGAGTATTAATAGCCCCTAATCTATGATTCTCTATTTGGAGTCTATTTATAGGGGCAAATAGCAGATGAGAGTTTATGTTTGTTAGGATCACACATTTTCATTAAACCGAAAGTGGACATTAAGTTTAAATAGTAAGTTGATAATTTAATATTTACCAACAAATATGCAACTGGCCTGAGAAATACAAGTGCAAACCGCCACTGCACATTTTCACCACAATACTGGTACCACTGGATTATATCCACGAGACAAAGAACTATCGATATGTCACGAACAACTGTTACTGCTACTATTGTTGTTATTGTTGTTAGTCTCCGCGCACGAAAATCCTCGCGTGTGTAATGCTTCGTTTTCACTGTGTAGATTTCTTCTGCCCCTCGAACTGAACACTTTCTCGCACCCTGGCACAGTACAACGATACATCTCTCCCAAGTGCACATGTTCATAATGTTCCTTTAAGCCACCAACGTCGGCGAACGTCTTCCGGCAAAAACTACACGGTAGGCAACCCGCGTGGTCAGGCGTGGGGTCGTCCTCCTCTGGGCAGTACACAAGCGAGAGTTTAGCATTCACTAAAGCCGCCTGCGCCTCGCTGTTCGGAGACAAGGGTGATTTCGGTGAGTTCGACATTGGAGAGCGTCCTTTGCTTTCGCACGGCTGCATGCCGTTCATGCCGGAAGCGATAGACACAGGCGTCGCCATGTGCCCGGTGAAGTTGTTGAGACCAGGAAAATTAGCGAGTGGTCCCAAAGGTGGTAACAATAGGGAAGGATGTGGAGGAGGTAGTCGATCCCCGTTCAGCAACATCTGCTCTGCCAAACTACCAGGAGGCGGTGGTGGGCCTAATTGCGGGTGACTATGTGGGAGGTTCTTGAAAGCTTCTAAGCTCAGTGGCAGTGACTGCGATTCAGCATACAAGCGAGCAAGAAACTCTCCATGAAGAGGGCTGGCTGCGAGAGAGGCAAAAGGTGATTTATCTAGGAACAGCCCTGCACCAGTTTTGTCAGAAGAAGTAGACAATAACTTCCTGTGAAGGTTTAAATTTGCACTGTGCCTATCTCTGCTTCTTTTCGAAGGAAATGCAGCATTGCAGCCTTCTACAGTGCACCTGTGCATGAGTTTCAGGTGTACATTCTGGAAATGTGTCTTTACACCGAAATGATTCTGAAAAATCTTCCCACATGCCGTACAGCGCCTTGGATTGTCCCTGTCTATCGGTACATCCATGCTTCCGATGAAACCAGATTCATGAAGGAATACTGCCTGTCCATTATCGTCCGATGGAGAATCCATGCCATTGGAACTGACAGAAGACGCTTGAGATCTCGCAGGACTAGGAGGACCACCGCCCATCATGAAAGTTAACTGCTGAAACTGATGTAAGGGTGAATTGTCCTGTCGATTTACCGATAAGTTTCGAGACATCATTTCTCCGAAATGACCATGAGATAAGCTTTCCAGTTGCCTCAGTGCATTTGAGGAGTCGAGGGATTCATCACTCCCTTCTGAAATGGGCGACTTTCTTTTTTCACTATCGTCCTCGTTCGCACTCTCATCCTTATCGTCTTCCATTTTTAATTCTTCTTGTTTTATGTGTGGTATAATATCAGGTTTCCTATCTGCTTCAGGACTCCGCATCTCCTCGGCTGGAATGCCTTTATTAAAAGTTTGTGTTTCATCTTGTACTGCATCATTGTCTGTTTTCAGATTAGTTGCTTCCTCATGCTCATTATTTTCTTTGATCTTGGTGTCNCATCTTGTACTGCATCATTGTCTGTTTTCAGATTAGTTGCTTCCTCATGCTCATTATTTTCTTTGATCTTGGTGTCCGTGCTGGCACCATTATTTTCATTTATATGAGAGCTAGGAATTTCATCAGTTTTAACATCTGGCGTGTTATCACATCGTTCATACTGCTGGGAATTTTCACATTCATTTTGCTCTGTACATAGATCGTGAGCTGACTCATCTGGTATAGGCGCTGCAAATACTACATCACCAGACGATTCTTCGTCTGTCATTAAACCTTCATGATCCATGCGTACTGGAAGTGCACACCTGATGGGATTTTGATTCTTTCTTTTTCTGACACCTCTGGAAGTAGTGCCATTTTCTTCCCTTGCACTCTGAGTATCGACAATGCTCATCGAATCCTCATTACTGTCTTCGATATTGCTCGTTATATCATCGACATCAGACTCGGAAAGCTTTGCTCTTTTTATGCTGGAACCACAATCGCCATCTCCTTCTATTAAATCCTTAGCTGTCAATGGGCTTGTGCTTTCTTGCTCATCAGCAATATCGTCGTCATCATCGACTCCTCCATCTACTATAATGCCGTCATCGTCATCATCGAATGCATCGTCGTCGTCCATGTGGCTTCCAACACTCTGTGGCATACCTGTCTCTTCCGACGACGTTGTATTGCTAGTGCCTGGCCGTCGGTGGTCATCATAGCGATGCATACTTAAGTCTAAACTTTGTTTTGGATCTGCCGAAGAAGAAACTGCTGCTGCAGCAGCGGCTGCTGCAGCTGCCGCATGCTGGTGCCTTAGATCTTGCGGAGGAGTCAGTAAAGGAAATGGCCCAAACGACAGAGGGTTTAAAGCGGCCGCTGCAGCAGACAGAGAGAGGCTCCCTGGTGGAGGAATGAGGATAGGAAGTGACTGTGCACTACGGCCATCATGTGGTGAAATTTTCCTGCGCAGATGTGGAGAATGCAGCTTAGGGTTCGGATTTGCACTGTGGCGATTTCTAGACCTTCGAGAACTAAACATCATGTTACAACCTTCCACGGTACACTTGTGCATCTCGCGCAAATGAACGGCTGAGAAGTGTATTTTCAGCGCACCTTTATCACAAAATGTTTTGAGACATACATTGCACTGCACACGCTTTTTACCTGTCGCTGGATTAATCAGCTGTGTTCCAAGGTTTATAGGAAGCTCCACTCCAGATCCCCATTGACGCTTCATAGGAGTCATTGCCTTGCGCATATGGTGAGGTAGGTGCTGCCTCGGTCGACCCAAATGATGTGTTTGGTGTTGTTGCTTCTGTTGCTGTTGTTGCTGCTGTTGCTGCTGCCTTGAGTCGCGGCTTAGATTAAGTGCGCTATGGGAATTCTCATCGTCGTCGTCATCCGACGAGCCAAATTCACTGCATCCACCAACATTTATAATGTATTCCATTCCAAGATTATGAGGAGACTTTCTTCCAAGAGGCGTAGCTGACGAAATCAGACCAGGCAAAGAAGATGCTACGAGACCAGCTGCAGAAAGGGGGCCGGATGACACTGCTGCTGCCATTACAGCAGAGTGGCTGAAACTCACAGGTGGGCAAGTGGTAGTTGAAGAAGGTGGTGGTGGAGGAGGCGGAGGAGGTAAGCAGAGAGAGGTAGGGCTCGTTAGGGAGAGGTTCATGAGACCAGGAGGGCTCGCATCAGATGTTTCCGACATTCTCCTGCGTGCAGTTTGAAGCATGTCAGGACTACCAACAGGAGGGAGCGGTGGTGGAAAACCACCTGCGATTTTCCTGAAGTCAAAAGGTTGCATATTCTGAAGTCTATTCAGTGGGGAAACGCTGATTGGACTACTATTTATACTGCTAGGTGGGGAAGAGGTAGGATGACAAGGGCCATTTGACGTCGGTGTACAAGAAAGCGAGACAGATGGAATTTTTCCGAAGTTGAGAGGTGAATGTTTTTGCAGAGGTGATACCGGGGTAGTGGGTTGTGGCCTTGTTGGCGGTAATGGCGTGTGAGTCGAGTGCTGCATCGCCGGCGCAAGATGATGCTGGGAAGGATTATTATGATGCTGTTGGTGGTGATGGTGAGATACAGTTGTAGTCGTAGTGTGTACGGTCGTAGGGGGAGACGATCGTCTCGTCGGCGAATGTGTCGGACGTCCTTTATGCGCTCGGTGCGACAGCTGCTGCTGATGCTGCAAAACTGCATGATACTGTTGCTGCAGCGCCATCACTTCTGAAGCGTGGTCTTGTTTCGAAGAGCACGATGCAGTCGTGGAAGGGGCGAGTATCCGTCTCGCCGATTTCTCTATGAACTTCCTAATGTCGGATTCTGCTCTAAGCTGTTGGTGCCCAGCAGAGAGAGAACTGGCCGTGGGCGGGAGCAGTCTGCTATCAGCTGCAGACGGCGTCGTTACCGACGGGTTAGGTATGTCAGACTGCGCGAGGAGCAACTGCTGCGTGATGGCTCGTGTCTCTCCAAACCTCAGGAACTGCTGAAGAACCAGTGGCTCTTCTTCAGGACTGCAGATATTCCACCGATCCAGCACCCCGCCATGAGGTTCCTGGAACAATACAAGAACTATCTGTTACTGTTCACGAATGTTTTCACTGACAGAAGCACATACATCATTTGCATAAGTTAAGGCGCTATTTGGTTTTCATTTTAAGGGTTGCCAATTGTAAAGAATAAACACAAGTGGCTTTAACCAATAACAATTTTACTTTGGCTGATAATAACATCCATTATAATTTTTTTATAATTATAACCCCATTAAGAAAATCTGAATATTGTAAAAATAATTAAAGCAAATGCCTTCCTAGTTTTCTGGCAATTTCTATGAACCTCCTAATCCCCTTAATTGCAATAAAAGGACCTAAGCAGATAAATGCTATCAACATTTTTGAAGCACAAAGCTTAAGGTTTTAAAGGTTGTAAAGGACATGGCTTGCCTACTAGCATAGTACAACTTATGAATTAACACCCACGTGCGGAGTGGAACAGTAAAAAGTAACTTCTGCATTGACAGGGAGGTTTTCTGTCGCAACCATCATTACCTGTTAGTAGTAATATACCCTCCTTCAAAAACGCACATCATAATAAAAATATATCACACAGCTTAATTTTGCCCACAACTAAGCAAATTAGAAATTTTTTTAAGCATATGTCGCTGTATATTAAACTTAACATTAAAACAAGTAGTCATCGGCTGTACTCGGAAACCATATTCATTTACTAAATATAGAAATTTAAATTTGCGCGCGGCTGAACACCTTATAAATTTGTATACCTGGCTGCCTACGATGAAAAACACTTTATTTACTTGATCGCAAAAGTGAGACTTAACAGATATCGTGTTTGAGGGAAAAAAAACTGTGTTTGAATTATATTCTTGTTTCCTGGTAGCAAAAGTTTCAGTTTAATTAGTTTGGTCCGCATCGAGTTGCAAACAAGCGGAAGCTACTTTGAGAATAAATATCTGCAAAATTGTTCACTTTTGGTTACTTTGTGTTTTACTTGGAAATGTTTTTGCACAACAGAGACAAATGCGAAGGTACTTTCGGGTGGCCTGAACTATTTTGAACACCTACCACAGCCGGTTGTTCCAATTTCGAGACATGCTGTAGGTGTTTCTTAGCAATCCTCCATAAACGTGCACAAATTTAATTAAAACTGTGTTTTGGTGCCCCGATATTTAATGCATGGATGTTGCCATCAGAAGAACTTCTGCTCAGTGTGTGGTTTTATCATCTGCAGCTATAGAAGATATTGTGACAGTTTGTTTAGCATTTGGAAAGAAAATTTGGTGCTGCAGTACTGCTCCCATAACAATGAAAATAAGCTAGTCATATGGAAGGACCCGGAAATTTCGTGAATTCATTCGGCAACAAGCTGGACTCTACAAGCGTTTGCCTACTCGAGCCACAGTTAGTTGTTCATTGGCTGTTGCTCCTGTTTAACCACTGACCAGAGAGCACGGCATTCGGTCCTTGTTTTCCCTACGGGTTCGTTATTGGTCGAAAATCGTCCTGGACATTTCTAAACTGCGGTACAATAGTAGCGAAACTGCATGGTACATGCGGATAAAGTTTAACTTGTTTTTGAATGAACTCGCGAAATTTTCCGTTCTCTAGTCGTATCTTCTGTTAAAAATAAATAATTTAAGAACGCATTTGAAAGGTAGCATAATGTATAGTTAGAAGCTTAAATGGTTTTGTTGCATCAATAGGCGCTAGAAATTATTGTTACGCCGTATTCGGGGCAGCTAGGCAAAACATTTTTAAACAAATATTTATAACCTAAATAAAAATGTTAATTTTTGAGCTGAAGGTTTTTACTAATTCAGTTATTGCGTGTCATTTTAGGAATATTATGAATATAAACATTGATAAAAATATGTTGTTTCGGTTCTGGATACCCAGCACCAATAGAATGTGTAAAGTTGTCGTTCAGAAACATTAAAAATGTTTCGTAGGTTAAAATAATTGTCTTTTTTTTTATATGTAATATGAACATAATTTACCTAGGTCGATTTACGGGCTGAAATATTAGTTGGAAAAGTAAGGGAGGTGAGAAAAGAAGTATATGAAAGATGCATACGCTTACATGCATTCATGCATACACACTAATAAATACAACTAGTAACTCAAACTTGCACACATAGTCAAAGACAGCCTTATGTCTTTAATGACGTAGCTGTCGACGATACGTTTGGCCTCACACACCTAACTACCTCAAATATAAAACCACGATATAATGATCGCCATTAACCTAGCAAATTTCTTTACAAGTACATAAGAATACATCACACAAATACTGAATACTGTATATGCACAGTGATATAAGAATACGATAATAAGCTCGACTAGTATATTCGCGGTTTCTTAAAACTTTTTCAATCAAACCTTTGACAAATTATCCTATGTACGGCGTCCTCGGTTGTTTTCTAAATATGTAATTTATCACAAGCGTTTTATATTTATTGTAACACGAAAGAATCTTATTTTTGGTTCAATCGAACTATTGCTTATATTATATGTATCAATTATAATATTTCACTTATAATTAACCCGAATAAAAACAGAGAGAAAATAGGCTTAGTTGTGTTGGCAATGCCTAATAAGAGACAGTTATTACACTAAGTGCGCACAAATGCTGTGCTTTGTCCCTTTGGTGTAATTTTTTAGACTTGATAAGCTTTGTTTCCATGAGGCGGGAGAAGATCCTAGTAGTGTGACTAGAGCAGAGGTTTAGGAAAGTTAGAAGTAATCATGAACGGATCATAATCAACATCGCTGCGTCGCGTCGTCATATGCATTTCGTAGTAAAACGGAGAAAAAATTCTAAACATAATAGGAGGGACAGAAACCTAAATAGGTATTCGATAGGCGTGACTTCAAACATTTGAGGCAGACTTTTGAAATCCCTGCTTATGATCTACTTGTATGTGCATTGCGTTTTATTCCACCATATCAAAAATTAACATTGCCATGGGCAAGATCACTTTATCCATGTATCTGTCAAGTGAAATTGTAAAAATATTAGAAAATTAAATGAAATTTTAGAACTTTTCTGGTTTTCACACTAAGCATTAAAAAAAGTATACAGATCAAATCATTTAAGTATCCACAAATGTGCACCTAACACTTTTAATTCAACACTAAGCCATGGAACTACATTCCTTTCGTCGTTGCCAACTTTACTGGGTGCATGCGTGTCAGTGTGCCCGTTAAAATATATGCATGTATGGCAATTACATTTTTAAAGGTTGATTTCAAAAGTGCTCACTGTAGATTCTGTACACAGCAGATNATGCATGTATGGCAATTACATTTTTAAAGGTTGATTTCAAAAGTGCTCACTGTAGATTCTGTACACAGCAGATGATAGATGACTGCGCGGTTCGAATGGAAACCCAGGGAGCTATAAGAGTTCTACGCACTGCAGAATACAGCTGGCCTGAGAAATCTGGTAACGAATGAAGCACTAGCAAAGAACACACGCAGGTTATAACAACACTGTTAGAAAAATGNGGCCTGAGAAATCTGGTAACGAATGAAGCACTAGCAAAGAACACACGCAGGTTATAACAACACTGTTAGAAAAATTGTCCGTAAAATTACGGAAAACACCGGTTACATTTATCCATACAACTGCGTTAAATTACGGTCTCTTCGCTTTTTTCAATAACGTTCTCTCCGTAAATTTCACATAAATCTCCGTGACTTCACGGAACGTGTCACAAACCTGCAAGTTTTTTTTTATCTGATCTTTATAAAAAGAAGTATTAAAAAAAAAGTTTTCCTTTCGTTATGTAAGTGATTCACTGTGTATAAAAACGACTATAAAAATAAAGAATTTTGTCCGGTGGCGGGATTGAATCTCTGAAAAAAGTTTTTGGCAGCCGAACACAATATCCATTTCCCTTCCACGCTTCTTACAAGAAGTGATGTTGTAAATACGGGATTTATATGGAATGACGCATGCACCTATTAGTTTCTAGCCATATTAGTGTGGGTGTGATTTTTATTTATATTTTTTTATTTCTGGTTTACAATTAGGAGAAAGAGTTTTATTTTCGTAATGTATTTTACAGCGTATAAAAAAAATTTTTAGAAAAAATTAAATATTTTGTTTTGTAGAGGGATTCGAACAAAAATTGAAAAATTAACAATCAATAATTCGAAAGACTCACATAAAACACATTTACGCGAAGTATTTTGTAAATATGGATTTAACATGAAAGTGACGAACGCGCACCTGCTATATTTTCGGTTTATACAACAAGGTTACGAATATAGTGTTTTATTTTCGTTTTGTGCTTATTTCACTGTGTATACAGAAGGTTTTGTTCTGTGTATGAATTTGAACACGAATCAAGGAATTGGCACTCCATTGGTAACTCGCATTCACCTACTGCTATTTTACACGAATAAGTATTGTGAAGATGGGATCGTATACGCTTCAGGTATCATCTACATTGTCCGTGTCTCATAACTGAATCCAAAAGAATACGAAGAGCTTCCGTATTTTATATTTACGGAGCTCATTTCCGTTATTCGTCATTACGAAGTGCCGTTCCGTAAATTAACTCTGCATCTCCGTAAAAGTTTCGCAAATCTACAGAAATTTCTAACAGTCCACAGACGGGGGCATTAAAATCTCAAACATCCTGTGCAGGTGGCTGCCTCTTAGGTGCGCCCCTGTCTCTTCCTGTATTTACTTCATATTTTAAACGTGCCTTTTCCTGTTGCTGCCCTCCTCTTAGGGCGCGCCAGCTCTTCCACTTTCTCGCAGGTTTTTAAACCGCCCTTTTCTCCTCCCCCGTTTTTACTCTCAGTTCCTCAGCTCTCTCAGCTTTCTCCCTGGAAAAAACCGCAAGCTTCCTCCCGCTTCTTTCCGGGATTAAACAGCGAATTTCGGGAGGATGAGGATTGTTCCCAACCCTCTCTTCGGGATCTTTCATCCCTTCCCTGCGCCACTCTCGCATCCCTCCCGTTCCCCTCGGCCATTGTTATGTCACGGGAATAAGAAGGAAAGGATTTTCCCTCCAGTTATGTTGCTAAATAATAAATCGGGCCTTGCAACCCCTTGAGCCCTGGCCCGATGCGAAACCTCCCCGCTCTGGTGTCTCGGAAGAGTTAACGAAAAGCCATCCCACGAGCAGGCCTGGTTTCGCGGGGGCTCACCGGAACTCTACCTAGTTATATTTTCATGCCATAATTTCACGAAAAAGATTCGAAGATAATAGCAAATGGAGGGGGGGGGCGTTTGCCCAGGCGCGGAATTATGCACGAATGGCGGGGCTCACGTTGCCAGAAGTCACCGGATGACTGTGCAACATCTCGGTCCGGGCACGCTTGCTTCCTGCG
>NQII01002361.1:132141-164780 GCA_002778355.1 Clitarchus hookeri
AACCATCAACACGACCGCTCCTCCTTCCTGTAAGAAGAGGCCGGTTGATTTGAAAAAAGAATTTTCCAAGGGAACGAAAGTGTTCCCGTCCTACGTGTAATTTATTCCTTTGCTCTGTTATTCCCAGCGATTCCTATCTGCTTCGAAAAGAAGTGCATCACAGTACGAAGCGACGTCTTTAATTTGTAATTAACTTTAAAATCATGTTTATCTACACTCATTTTCACGTTTGTAAAGTTTTAATATCAAATTTTTATATTGAGATTTTCCTAAGGTAATACACCTGCGGGGTAGTAATTTTATTCTCTACGGAACGTTGAAGTTTGCAAAAAAAATATACATATATATTTCGAGGTTTTGTAGCCTGGTGAACGGAACAAATCTGTTTAGAACTAAACACAGGCTTAAAACGATAATCGCTTTAACTAAAGCAAATCTCTGAAAAGTTCTCGAAAGCANATCTGTTTAGAACTAAACACAGGCTTAAAACGATAATCGCTTTAACTAAAGCAAATCTCTGAAAAGTTCTCGAAAGCATACTATTCATATTTTATTTTCGATAATACAGTTATTATTTTAAAGAACACAGTAAATGCATATAGTAATAATTTGCACAAAATTTTATGTATGTTATCAAATATCAATGTCACATTGTATGGAATCTGTAATGCATTTTAACATCGCGCTTTAAAATATTGAAGGTATCAGTAATTTAAAATTACATTTTGTTTCTTATGTATGTATATACAGTATGTAAAAAAATTATACGTCTAAAACTCTGGGATGTGATTCGTAATGAAAAATATTGTCGAAAATATATGGAACACCGTTTACCTAAACGGAATATTAAAATGAAAATTGGGTTTTAAAAACGTATTTTTGCCGAATGCCTTGTACAACACCTACAAAGTCCGCAGCAAAAAGGCAACGTATGCTTCCCATGTTGCAGAGACACATGTTTAAAGAGGCCGCCCTCGGTATGTGCGCACTATTCGGATTGAGGAAGTGATACGTCAGCACATCGACGACGTGCCCTCCACTAGTACATGCTCCATAGCGCGCCAAATGGACGTGTCCCATTCGACCGTGTGGGACGTACTGTGGATAGTCGCCGCCATCCCTACCGCTGGCAGAAAGTAGGCTACAAGGCATTCAGTGAAAATACGTTTTCAAAATCAAATTTGCACAGGCTCATATCTCCTTTAATAATCTGTTTAGATAAATGGTGTCCTATATATTTTCGACTTTATTTTTCATTAGTAATCACCACCTGAGATTTGGACGATTAATTTCCAAACATTTTGTGTATGTGTATATATATATATATATATATATACAGTAACAAGCAATATTTCTTAGTTACCTTTTACGACTACCTTGTTTTACGTCCCTTTTATAGATGCAACTTTTGTTACAAGACAACTGGCGACACGTTATTTGGGTACATAGGGAGTTTTGAGATTTTGTGTACCCTGTTCGTGAGTCATATATATATTTCTTTGCGACCTTTAACTGCGTAATTGCAAGCTGCAGATCTCATAGTTTAATTTATATGCTAGCCGAAACGTATGTCACACTGCAGACGAGATCGCAAAGCAGCCAACCGGGTCGCCACTTGTGTTGAAACGGTATCGATCACGATTGCTATACGAAATGAGACTGGCGACAAGCTATTTCAAGCATTTACTTCCAACATTTTCATAACGCACAACGTATGTCATATGCAAAAATGCTTGCGTATTATTCCACCATATGTAAAATTAACATCGCCATGGGTATTATGTGTATGCCAAGTGAAAATGCAAAGTTATTGTAAAAGTAAATAAAAGTTTTAGAAATCTGCTGGTTCTTAGACGTAGCATTGAAAGAGAGAGAGAAACCATTCAAATAAAAAAATTTTGGTGTTCACAAATGTTCACCTAACACTAATTAATAAACTTGTTTACAGCATAGTTTATTATTAGTGTACCGGCACGTTACAGCGAGGCAAGTACAGATCCAGGCATAAGACTAGTCCGTTTCGAGGCGTGATATGATTCAATTCACGTGTTAAGGGTCATCAGTATCCGTCATCTTCGATGTATATAATTTGCCCCACATCCTCGATTACAGTTCTGCAAGTTTCATTAAAAAGGTTTGTACATTTTATAAATTCGGTTTCATTTGTGCATTGATGCTAACGGTAAACTGAGTACTTTTGAAATCCCTGCTTATGATCTACTTGTATGTACATTGCGTATTATTCCACCATATCTAAAATTAACATTGCTATGGGCCCGATCATTTTATTCATGTGTCTGTCAAGTGAAATTGTTAAAATATTAGAAAATTAAATGAAATTTTGGAACTTGTTCTTACACTAAGCATTTAAAAAAAAGTGTACAGATGAAATTATTTCAGTATCCTCAAATGTGTACCAAACACTTTTTATTCACACTTAGCCATGAAAATACATTCATTTCGTCGTTACCAACTTTACTGGGTGCATGCCTGCCAGTGTGCCCGTTAAAATATATGCATGTATGGGCAGTGACATTTTTAAAGGTTGATTTCAAAAGTGCTCAATTAACCGTGAACAGCCTTTATTATCATTTCTGCAATCGCCTACAAGAAATCATAAAGGGCAACGAAGCTGTAACATTTTTGAATGGAACTGAAAATTAATGCATCCGATATAGCGTATATCTCTAAACTGAGAAAGAAATGTACTTATTAACAAAGTTTGCACAACGTGAACTGCACAGTCATACAAAATCCTTCAAATCGCGTTAANGAAAGAAATGTACTTATTAACAAAGTTTGCACAACGTGAACTGCACAGTCATACAAAATCCTTCAAATCGCGTTAATATCTGTGTCCACGTCTTCACAAGGCACTCTCCTTGATAAGGGCAATATCCACATGGAAACAACATATATCTAGTCTGAACTTATAAAAATTATATTAGCAGATTTTAAGTGGACTGGCTAAATGTATCTATAGTTCATTCACGGCGACTTCCAACTATTCTAAAGCCCTGCTTGAATTCTACTTTAAGGATATTCCTCCGCGTCATGCAAACATCGTACCGCATTTGTGCGCACTCAAGTGTAATAGTATTTTTCATAAGAACTATGCTTTACTAGGCATCACCAATACACCTATTTTCCACCTGTTTTTTTCATATGTAAAGTAAATTAATATTATCATAATTTATAGATAAAATATAGGTAAAAGTTCACTTCAGTAAATAATAAGGTATTTCTTCTTACAGCAAGTATATAAAGCTTGTGATACACGAAATGTCTAGGAATAAACTAAGCACGTCATTTATATGGTGATTTTTCAAAGGTTTGAATTAAAAAGTGTGCAGAAACCGCTAATAGACTATAAACCTAAGTCCTATAGTTTCAAAAAGCTGTTTTAAGCTGCCCCTAAGTGAAAGTGTTGTGCAGACGTGGTGATGTGCTCGAGTCGCAGATAAGAGACTTATCTCGATGCAGGTAGAAGTTCCGAAGGCAGGCGGACGGACAGACGCCGGAAAGGAGACTCCCCGCAGAGGAGAGGACGAGAAGCGAAGGTCACGGCATGCACACGCGAGCCAGCCGGGGAGGATAACACAGCTCGGAGCGAAGCCCCGCGCTCCTGCGGGATGCTGCGCCCCAGGGACACGGCCCCGTCTAATTGAATCAGCCATTAAGGACTGGACGCCGCAGCGCCGGGGGCCCCCTCGGGCCACGGTGGAAAGAAAGGGGTGAAACACGGCGTGGGCGAGTGAGTGCGGGGGTAGGGCCACCAGACGTGAGGTATCAATATCTCCGCCAGGAATAACAACCCTCGCCAGGGCAGACCAACGTCCTGCCAGGGGTGCCCGTCGTCCTGCTCGTCGCTGTCGTGTCCGCCTTCCACTCGGAAGACTTCCCTACTTCCCTTCACTCATTTCCTAACGTGCACGACTCGCATTTCGGGAGATTGGAGCTTCGATTCTGGTTGCCAGCACTGGAAGTGATTTTCCATCCCCGTTACAGACAAATGCCGTTGCTGTTCCTTAACCACTTTTCCCAAGTACACTTGTTCACGTTTTACATGTTGCAGAATAGGTGAAATCATGGTCGGTGCTGTGCGGGTCCAGAAGGTAGCACGAATGCAGGCATTGCCTTTTCCTGGGCAATTCTATTGGCTCCTGCAGACACACCAGCTATTTTATAATTGGTTGTTTATTGTGCCAAGGATCTACTGAAACCAACTCCATTCGTTCTAAAGTACTCGCCTCCTACCAAGGCGAACCGGGTTCGATTCCCGGCGGGGTCACCCCCAGATTTTTGCATGTGGGAATCGTGCAGGACGATGCCGCTGATCTGCGGGTTTTCTCTGAGATCTACCATTTCCCCAGCCCTTTCATTCCGGCGCTGCTTCATACTCACCTCGCTTCACCCTCATCGACCCTCAAAACCATATCTTCTCACTCGTTCTTATGTATCAGGTATTGTAAGGAATTGTAAGTACTTCTCACACCAAAAATTTCTTCTTTTGCAACACATGAAACGAAAAATTAATGTACACGTAAAGGGGTAAAATTCAACCTTTCTAGTTCCTCACCTGTCATATTAACAAGTCCGTTATCTCTGCGCATAAAAGTAATAAAGATAGTTAAGTAATTATAAACTTTGCCTCGTCGCGAAAATACTTCGATGTTCATAGAAGAGACAGTCTCTCATTATGTAAGAGTGCCCGGTCGTTTATTGACTACATTACGAAGCTCTGGAAGCAGGTTTTGTTTCTTTTTGGCTGCTGCTGCCATGAAAATATTTCCTTTTTATTGGGCTGGGTACCGTTCCGCCATGCTGCTACCGAGTAAGGCAATTTTAGCAGCGCTTACGGCTGCCGTTCGCCACTCACGCAGTTACCATGCGAGATGGCGCAGTGACAGCGCACTGAACTCACGTTCAGAAGGACCCGAGTTCGATCCCCAGCCCGGTCATTCTGATTTCGGTTTTCCAAGGTTTCCCGTAATCACTCGAGGTGAATTCTGTGTCGGCTTCTTACTACAGGCCATGGCTGATTCCTTCCCGTTCCTGCTTCTCTGAGCTACTTGCTACGTCTGTAATAATCTCCCTGTTTACTAGACAATAAGCCCTACCTATCTACTCAATCAGTTGTTTCACTTCTGTATTGTTGGGTGTTCTAAGCTGCCATTTAGTTCTTTATTTATCGCTATATGCCACTGCTGCCAGCAGGTTTGTGAACTCGTACTCGTATGAAAGAGCAAGCTGCTTCACTAACAAATGTGTCAACCGAAAATAGTTTACCACTACAGACAAAAACCTAAACACTATTACAAGTAGATCTTGTTTCTAAATGAGTCTTACACCTGTTGGATGTGATAAACAGTAGCTATCGGCACCATGAGATGGTCTATATTATTTTGTAGTTGATACAAAATTGTGACCCACTTATATATCTCGCAGTAACCGTGCTTTAAGAAGGCAAGTTGATGGCTCAAGATTCCACGTTTCGAATAGATACAAAAATTCCACGTTTTTCCCAAATGTCAGCAGAGCAAAGAAAAATAAATTTTTTTCTATCTTCTTTTCACGAAATGCGTTACGGGAATATCAGAACGTGTTTTTTCTTTCGTGATATGGGAAATAAGGTGTTTTTAGTTACATTTATCAGAATAAAAGTGCATTTTAGATATATTTCCATCATCATATTTATTTGATTGAATGTGAATATTTTTTCGCCACTTTCCAATAAAACAATCCATTCTTCTAAGCTGTTGTCAAAAATATAGAGCCTGAGAGTAATCTACTTCTTGACTTTTGTCTTCCTGCTAATAGCAAACATTTATATTATTTCCTCAAATATGTTAATTTTTGACGGTGATATCGTTTAGAAAAGTAAAGGCCGAACTCCTTAATAGATATTCGATAATTAGATTATCATACTCTAAACGCTTGTTTTAATTTTTGTTAGTCTTACTCATCAAATAATAACTAAATATTAATTTGTTTGAGAAAGGCAGCTGTGTAATGGGAGAAATACACACAGGTTATGGCAATACATAAAAATTTGAGTGAACAACAGTGAATAACTTTCTCATTTTTCTGTTATGCTACTTATACTTTCTTCCCAAAATTCTATTGTTTTGTTTTTAATCATTAAGTTAAAATGCGTAAACATCACTTTTTTTACTTCGTACCACAACTTGCAGCATTTTAGGCTAAGAATTCAACAATGACACCATAAAAAACTAATCTGTATACTTGAGTGATTACCTATTCATTAGTAACTAAGCATTTGTTCGTACACCCATGGAGAACTGCATGCAATGAAATTTCTTCAGTCATACTAAAATAAAGTACTTTTGGATTATAACTTTATTAAAGAATACTATGGATATATTAATTTTGGGCAACATATTATCGCTGACTTTGAAGAATGAAGCATTCTCAGATAAAGTATCAAATAAAATTATATTTAAAATAGTGAGAAACGTATTAAAATTGGAATTAAATGGATTGATAGCTTTACGTAATTCTCTTTCTTCGTAACGTTTTATAAAATGATTTCCATTCTATAAAATGCCCTAGCCAAATGCGAAGATTTTCCTAGTTTCACTTGAGCTGAAAAGTGAATATTCATCGCAGTTTCTCTCCTCTTCAAGCACTAGATGGGAGTACTAATTCCACAATTTATTTTTAACTCGAAAAAGCGACGAAGAGCGTGGGAAGAACAGAAAGTAGCCAAATTGGATTCTGAAATATGTATAGAGATATACATTTATATGACGCAAGCTGTGTAATAATAAAAGAAATTCCCCAGTAAGAATAATAAAAAAAAAACCTTGGCCCTCTTAAATAAAAGCTGATTAAATTCTCTCCCGACGAAAAGGGTCCTTTCCCCTCCTCGGCACTCCCACGACTGTTAAATAATCCGCCGGGTAAATTACATGTTTAGCCCGCTCGCCGCTAGATGGTGGGCGTGTCGCCGAGCGCACAGGTGGCGTCGGGAGGGGGTGGGATGCGCGCGCAGCCCGCTTTTTACCGTCTCGTCTTCATCTTCCAGAGGCACGCCAGAAGTGGCGCGGCATTACTTGGGAATTGTACCTGGGATTACAACTTACAAAAACCATGTTGAGAGAAAAAGATAACTGAATACGCAGCGCAAGAACGACGGATAGTGCTTCTTTTCAATCCCAATTTCTGCCACCTGTGGAGAAAAAAGTAATCTGATTAAATTTGTAGTTCGATAATAATTTCTTATCATTTGGTTGGCAGCATTTATTATACGTTACGAAACATGTCAAACACTGGTTTTGATTTAAATTTGTAGATTTGTAAAGCACAGATAATGGAAATTCACCAGCATGAAATATACACGGTAAGCCAGTTTCTTAACAGTAATCGAAGCAGTCGCCATTGCAAATAGTGTGTGATGCCTAGTATTCAGTTTACTCACTGCTCCCAAAGCTTTATTGAAAACTTAAATAGCGATCTCTGTTCGGCTACGCCTGTCTCTCAAATTGAAAAAAAGTACACGCTAGCGAAATAAGCGCTTCACAAGCGAAAGGGGAAAAAAATTTAAAAAATGTTTGTTCCAACGTCGGTAACGCCTGAGGAGTAACGAAAGGTCCCGAGATAGTATTCCGACCGGGTCGATGTTGAAAAAATTCCCTCCCTGTTCAACCAATGGGCGTTTGTTGTATTGGATGTTCCTTAGCAGTTGCAACGGCGAACCACCCCGAGCGGTTAGCCTGCTCGTTTACCACCAAGGCGAACCGGGTTCAATCCCCGGCCGGGTCACTCCCGGATTTTCGAATGTAGAAATCATGCCGGACGATGCCGCTGGTCGACGGGTGTTTCCTTTCATTCCGGCGCTGCTCCATGCTCACCTCAATCACCCTCATCGGCTCTCAAGACCACGATGTTAAGAACCACCCAAATCTCTTCACTTAGATCTCACGTTTGAAGAAGAGTAAAGTAAGGAAATATAAAAAGAAAATTTCAAGACAGTTCCGTAATGGGTTTTCATCAAGGTAGCAGGAACCAATCTCCAGTAGGCCTACTAACAATTAGAAAGTTCTTTAGCTCATTAAAGTTGTATAGTTAAGAAAAAATTAATTTTGCTGAACTTTGTTTTGTTTAATGTAATATCTTCCCTCTAGCAGAAACAGGGCGCTCTGGAATAGGAAAATTATAAATAGTGGCAAACTTAATGACATTCATAATTACAATAGTCAGTTCATATGGTACCATCAACGTTAGAAATGTTTAGGTAATGCCAACAACATTTCTGACTGATGTACATGTGATGAGTTATAGTACTTAATTGGAACCCCAGGAAACGCCACAATGATGATCATGGTAGAGAGTTCTGTAATGGTTTGCCAGTGCCTTCTGCCACCAGAAAATCAAAAATTCCCTTCCGGATCTTTCCATAAGATATTCAATAACGTCACCCATTACACAACGAAGGTTTTTATCTACTAACTGTCCTTGTATTAAAAATGTTGGACGTGAGTACGAAAAGTTTGTCCCTACTTACATATTTGTTTCTCTTTGTCTAAACACGTGTTCCCGTGCTGCTAAATTATAATGATTAAAACTTTCCATTTGTATTTTGGTATGGAATTTCTTTAAATATTGTAAAAGAATGTTTTTAAAAGTTGTTAGTGACTCCGTATCTTCTATACATATTTTTAGAAATGGCCAATCCGAAAAATCGGAAGACCTACCTTGAGGCAAAAAAGTGCATATTTGCACTTAATGTCGTGTGTGCAAGCAGCATTAATACAAACATATTTTAGTGACAGTTTCACTCTTAAATCTCAAAGACAGTGGTAAATTAATTTACGCAATATTTTGTTATTTATTTTTATTATAATTGACTTAATTGATGTATGCCTATATGACGTTTTCCTAAATAGTCAATAGTGTTACCCACCTTTACGGCTATAAGTCTATTCGCGGTGTCTTCACAATTTTTGAATAAAACTGTTCAAAAATCACACCATGCATGACATTTTTGGCTGTTTCCTAAATATGTAATCTATCACAAGCGTTTTATATTTCTTGCAACGTAATGGTATATTATTTTTGCTTAAATTGAATTTTTAAAAGCAAAATTTTCTTGTCCGTACTGACAGGATTCTTAAGGAGATGGTGTTGTCGCCGTCCTGAATTTACGTATATTCCTCCATAACTTAATTTCCGGATTCAAAAATTTAAAAACAAAGCTTCTGAAAACACAGGGTACATCTCAGCAGTTATTTCAAAATTACGTTCCAATCACAAGTGTTTTCCTCCTTGCAAATGCAAGAGCGAAGTTAATTCTGAAGGAAGGATCCTTCTTTTCACGTGAATCGTTTCACACCTGTAGGCTAGACTCAACGGACCGTTGAGTATTTTCGAACTTGAGCTTTGTGTTCGTTGCCTGCTGCCCCAGTGTGTAACCAGTTTTACCTCAGGCTAGGTGGTACGGTATTCCGTGATTGTTTCTTTGCAGGTCTGTTATTGGCTCATAGAGCGCACATGGGTGGGTCTAATAAATTATCATCCAATAACAAATATAACATGAACGTACAGGTTTTTAAATATAGCTTGTCCTAAAATGAATTCGCGAAATGTTCCAGTCCCCGCATATCAGTGAGTGAGTGAAGAGATTTGGGCGGCTATTAACAGCTAGGTTTTGAGAGCCGATTATGGTAATTGAGTCGAGTATGGAGCAACACCAGATATGAAAGGGAGGTGGAAACGGGAGATCCCCGAGAAAACCCGCTGACCAGCGTCATCGTCTGACACGATTCCAACATGCAAAAATCCGGGAGTGACCCGGAAGGGGATTGAACCCGGCTCTCCTTGGTGGGAGGCGAGCAAGCTAACCGCTCAGCCACCGCGGATCTTGCCCAATAATGGTTTACTTTAAAATTTATGTACTTACGTAGAGGTAAATTTTTTCCCGGAGGTTGGACTCGGAAAGTGTTCAGCTAACGGTGAAGCAGGTCACGTCGAAACAAGGGACACGCTGAAGCCGAGCAGAAATGGCGAACCAAATCACCCCAGTCGTCGCGGCCAAAAACTCCGGACGGATACCAANACACGCTGAAGCCGAGCAGAAATGGCGAACCAAATCACCCCAGTCGTCGCGGCCAAAAACTCCGGACGGATACCAGTTCCATAAATCGTTGCACGGTATTGCTCGAAGCAGTGCGGGGAGGAGAGTAAAATAAAAAAAAAATAACTGAAGCGAGTGCTCGTAGTTCTTTCTCGGAAGGAGATAGGATCTGACTTATTGTCGGCTCGGTACAGGTTCACCNCTGAAGCGAGTGCTCGTAGTTCTTTCTCGGAAGGAGATAGGATCTGACTTATTGTCGGCTCGGTACAGGTTCACCGTCCGGACCCCTCGCTAGGAGAGAGCCGGTTAGGAATTAGAAAAGCGAACGCTTCATTCCTCGCGAACGAATCTTGCACCAGAACTGCACTCATTACATCCGTGCTCCACGCAGTCAACATTTCTGTGAACATGCTGCACAAAAGAATTGGTCACACAAACTTTTCGGCTCATTTTACAAGTGTGATGTGATGAGGTCTTATAACGTACATTTTTTAACTACGATATGGTTTATCAACAAAATTTGCACAATGTGGTGTTTGCAGTCATAAAAATGCTGCCCTAAAGTATTTTGAAACTCGCCAAACACAGTCCTTTCAAACCGCGTTCAGAAGTATCGTGTCCTCTCGTCTTCACAAAGGCATATACACATGGTGACAACGGATGCCTAGTCTGAACTTCTATTAACTTTAAGCAGATAATTTAATGTATATATTAATATAACACCTTATTTCTGTAGTAATAACACTACGACACTTGTAAATATATATACAAATAAAAGAATATCTCTAAAATATCTAAGTGCAGTAGCAAAAGATGCCTATAAACCTAATTATTATTAAAAATACTTAATCAGCTCCACAAAAAATCGTTGTGTACGGAAGAGGGTTTGAATTGAAGGATCCATTTTTTCAGAGTTAATTTCACTCAGGACGTAAATTTGGGTAAAAATTTAATGCCTCTGCAAGGAATAAATAACATGTAACTGGAAGAAAGTCGTATTTGTTCACTGACAAGAACATCTCCTTGCCTGAGTAATACTAGGAAGTTCGTGTTATCACAAAGGGACAGGTAAAACCTCATAAATTCATGTCATGTCAGCCACCATTTCTACTGTTTCAACTCATCCTGATGGTCACTGAATTCATATTGTGCCTATGCACCTAACCCGAAAACTGGACTTTTTTTTATAGTTATAATTTGCAAGAATGTTGGTAGCTGTGGCTAACACAAAAACAATTCACTAATCTAGGATGCCATTGTTTACTGCGATCAATGTAAAATACACATAAATCAGAGAATGGATACGCCCTCGTCAAAAGAACCAACCCGCCATTAAGTCCCTGTGTATTTATTTACTCTGTGATAGAGCTGATTCGCCTGTGCGTGCTGCACGAGCTTACCATGCTGTTGCTGTTACAGCATTTGGTTTGCCCATGCGAGATGTGTTGTCAGGCCCTACAGCACTTGGTTTGCCCATGCGAGATGTGTTGTCAGGAGCAGACCCGTTGCATTCGGGTAGTGCCATGTTGGCCGCCTTAGCCGCCTAAGCTTTGATTTCCGAGGTCAAACAGCGCGTACTGTGCTTTCCGCATTTCCGCATTTGAAGTCGATGACACGTGAAAATAAAACGCGAAATGATTGTAAAGAAGTTACAGATTCGCATGGACATTTTGATGTGCTAACAAACATTTAAAACGTAACGATTCTTAACACATTAATTTTTTTCAACTGCTTGTGCTATTTTATGTATAAAATATTTTTGTCTGATTAATAAAAATTTATTTTTGGTAATGAAAATTTAGCACAACTTAATGCTTTCCAAAGAGTTTCTTTTTTTTTACGAATAATCTACTGGTCGTGATCAGTTTTTGAGAAAAGTGTCAACGTGCCATACGGAAATACACGCCAGATAAAATATATATAAATTTTAACTACCACACTGTTGAGTGAGGTGCCGCAAAGGTAGGACACTGGACTTTCATTCGGAAGGACCCAGGTTCAAGTCCTACTCCGGTCACGCTGTTTTCAGTTTTCCGTGTTTTTCCACGAATCACTCCAGGCGAATTCTAGGGGAGACCATGGCCGCGNTAGGGGAGACCATGGCCGTGGCGTTCGCCGTTCCTGATTATCCTAATCACAGGTTACATATCCGTTGAATCTGCCCTTGAGACGTTGATACGGACTGAAGAACTGCCGCACTGCTATCTACGTACATTCAGTTCTAAGAACGCAGTGCGTCGGCCAGTTCAGTCGTAGGTTCTCATTAGCTGCGTACTGTACGTTAAGGTGCTACGTTCATGTAGAGATTAGGCTGAACCGGTAATGGTGCACAATAACTTCGAGAATAATTAATTCCCGTAGTTTTTAAGGCTGTTGAATGCTAAAAAAAAATTAATTATTTTATAAATGTTTTAAACATTGTTCAACTTGCACGCATTGTATGCGATGACATTTTGCCAAATAGAAAAAATGTACACTTGGTATTATTATTTTTTTTAATTTGACGTCAAATACAATATTTTTCTGTTTTGCAAGTACTACGTGGTACAAATAAAAAAATTCTTTATGTAAACTAATGTCGTGGGCTACCGCTTGACATATATGTAATCACGCAATATCGGTTCATGCAGTTTTACAAAAATATAAAAAAAAAAATGCAAACATTTTTTTATTTTTAACATTTTGTTCTACATAGAAAGCTTGTTATTTGGTGATAACATGTGTGTGACGTGGTAGCCCACGACATTAATTTACTTTTTAAATTTTCTCAGTTGTACAACTTAGGTAGTATTTGTTACTGTGGCTGCAGAAAAACCAGAAATAATTTGTATTTGACATCAAATAATTCAAAAAATATAGAGACATACATTTTTTGTATGCGTGGAAAATGGCATCAGATACAATGCGTACACATTGGACAAAATTTGGTAGGATAGTCCATTCACCGTTACTTCCAACTTTTCTGAAGCCCTGCTTAATTTATATTTCCATGATATTCCTGCACCTCATGCAAACAAAGCTTAACCAAGTCTAGACCAAAGGGGCAATGCACCGCAATCGTGCGTGCTCAGTGTGGTAATAATATTTTGTAAAAGAACTATTTCTTAATAGGCATTACCAACACAGATATTTTCTCCCTGTACTTATTGATAGTAATTTTAAATGAAATATTACAATTTATAAAACAAAATATAAATAATGGTTTTATTTAACCAAAAAAAAGAAATTTTTATGTTATTATAACTATAAAATGTTTTCAATACAGGATATAGTTGGTAATACCCAAGCATGATATAGATGGGGTGATTTTTGAAAGTTTTGATTCAAAAAGTGTGAAGGAACCGCGAATAAGCTATACAAATATAAAATGTATCTTTTTTTTGGTATTAAACACTCTTCAGCCTTTTCTGAGCATAACCAGTGACGTAAACTCTAATTTTCGACTGCGGCTTTGTTCCAGTGTTACACCGAAGTAGAAGATAGCACGTGGAACTGCCGCCAGAAGAGCACGCAATGAGCGTTCGACGTCGGACGAAGCTACAGTGGTCGGGCGGCTCATCATGGCGGCGGGTGATGATCGCAGCGCCCCGCTCGGGAGGCGAGCCGACCAATCACGGCGCGCGCGCGCGCTCCCAAATGATAGCCGGCCACTGCATTTACAAACGCAGTCGAATGCCAGGGACACTAAATGTCGGGGATTTTCGACAGGCGAATCCGAGACTTGCAGCTACATATCTCCCCGCACCGTGTGTTTAGGACCGCGAGCTGCTCCTGTAATAACACCCTTGCTTCATGCGTCTCTTACGGGACGGGGGGATGAATGCCACTGTTTCTAAATGCCGGGGCTACTGTTCACGAATTCCTGATCACAATGAGGCCCCGGGGGAAAAAAAAAATTGATGGCATTGTAAAGGGGGTTGGAGGGGGCCGAGGATGTGAATGATAACCACACAAAAGCCACTATGAATGTCGTACGACTGGGAGTTCTGCCCTTGCATAGGTTGAGCCAAGACTCAGGAGTGGAAGAGGGGCGGAGGGGGAGCAGAAATGAAAAGGCTATTTTACGGGACGGCCACAGGTACAAATTTCGTGAAATTATAGTATGACAGAACCCGCAATTTTCTTATCTTCCAGGGATTGGGGTAGCGGCTGGAGTGGTGAGGGGGGAAAGAAGGGTTGGGTTGGCGGGGAAGGATAATAATATTCACGCCAAAGCCCATTTCACGGACGGCAAGAGACGAATGGAAGCGGTGCGTCGAGAAAAGACTTTGTTTTCCTCGGCTGCGAAATTAGGAAGAAGGTAACTTTGATGGGTGTTCTAATGTCAGGCTAGCGCGGTGACTGTGGAAATGCCCGGTGTGTTGGCAACGAAAACGCCACCTAGGTAGGTCGTCCCGAATAGTTAATATTCCACAAATTTTCAACCGAGGGACGGCGCAAAGGGTTAAAATGCACGGTCCGATCACAGTAATATGCCATTTTCTCCTCAGATTATCTAGAAAACGTTCCGGAAAGATGTTTCAGTCTGAAAGGTACGGGCGGTATAAGTTGTAAAAAATGGAATTTAAATGCTCAACAGATGCACGCTCAAGAATACTTTGAAACGGACGATAGTAATTGTATAGCAGACAACCCTTGCGGTAGTTACGAACATGGTATTATTAATCAGCTATAGAATATGGAGATATTAGCGGGATCGCTTTACAGAAACATTTTTGGAAGTTAGAATTTTAAAACACTTGCAAATGTGAAGTCGAATATAATTTAATTATGTAGCTCAATAAATTCTGGTCTACTCGAAATATTAAGTTAAATGAATATAACAAGGAACAAACTAGACGGAAGTATGATATTCTATTGAAGTAGCACAAAAACAGTAGGCTTTTACTTTCTGATAAGCTAAGATTATTTCGAAAGATAAGTTACTTAGAACGATACAATTTTCTTGTTCGCACGATTACATTAACATGGTGCAAAAATTTAAAACAACCATTTTTAGGGAGTACTGATTCGCACAATGGAGAGAAACAATGTATGATAAAAATGGTATTGTATTGTTACGTTGAAAATGTATAACATATCTATGCTATGGTGCAATATTCTCTTGCAAAAAACACCTTTGGTGAAATTGCAACTGTACTGTTATCATAATACCTACAACCGCCCAATTCCCGTGCTCAGAGTGTACTTGAAAAGAAACCTAACTTTAATTTAAGGGACTTAATTAATAATTGCTCTTTGCAATATCAATTTTAAATTACGCACAATAATCATTTTAATTTTGAATAACGCACACACACGAATGACATAATGGGTTATGTGGTCTGAGTGAAAAACGCATTATGACTATGAAGTTGCGATTTTACATAATGTGGTTTTCCTCAAACCATGTATATTTACAAACAACGCTACAAAATGATATCATGTTCAGTTTGTCCAGCTCCTCGTGATGAATGTGACACAGAATCAAGGAGTTACGTTGCTTTGTTGTTGTAGTGCTTCTAAAGGAAGTCCTAAACCTTCTCTTGTGCTAGAAATTCGGTCAGTTCTACAAGCAGAAACGGGGCTCAACATTATATAAATGAACGCGTTATTTTACCTGATTGAAAATTGGCCTCATTTTCAAAATAAACCAACATGCGTGTGGATAGCATAAATCCAATAATTATATATTATGTCATGTAATATTTTATGTTTACAACCTCGTTGTCTAAGATCTAAGTTTCGTACCAACTAAGGCAAGATATGAGAACTACGTTGTTCAAATAACAACCAAAAAAATATAATAAACAGGAGCTACTTCGGGGTAACAGTCTACAACTTCTGAAATGTCTCTCCGTTATCAAATCTTCTAGATATGGAACTACTTTCCCTCCATCGTTACCAACTTCGTTGGGCTTACGCCAGTCATTGCGCCAGTTAAAATACATGGAGATACGGGCAGTGACATTTTTCAAGGGTTGTTTTCGAAAGTGCTCACTTTACCTTGAACAGCCCATACAAAAAACACACTGCACGTATGAATATTACACGATTGCAACACTTCGACTAACAAACTAATGTGCGACCGAACATGTTACTTTACTATTATTTTTACAAAAATGGTCCTGGGAAATAGTTCCCAAAGAATCGTTTATAAAAATACAAAAAAAAAATGTTTAGAATGTAGGTCGGCGCTGCCGTAAGGTAAACAAGTGCCTGCGAGCGTGGAAACAGGCCGATGGAGTGATGGGAAGGTGGGTGAAGAAGATCAGAAGCAGAAGTGACGAGTGGTTGGTCGAAGACATCTCCCGCTGCGCGTCGCAGGCGCCGAGAGGAAATCATCTGCGACAGTTCTGCGTGGGGCGGCGGGGATCTCTCCCTCGCGGACCACCCAGTCTCGTGCAGGAACACAGGCCCGGGCCGGCAGAACAATCCTCCCCCGCCGGCGGACGGGAGGCACGTCCCATTGTGGCGATCTCCGAGCCCCCCACAACACACACACGGCACTCGTTATCCCGTCCAGCGGGCAGCACGGGTTAACGTGGCGTTAGCGTGCGGCTGGTTGCTCGCCCGTCCCGTCGCTGCACGGGCGGGCCCAGCCGTCACGTCCGGCGACAACCGACCGACCCCGGGGCACGGCGGTTGTCGCGCGTCCAGAGGCGGACTGCACGCTGCCCTCTCCACCAGGTGGGTGGCACCCATCTCACCCATTTCCCCGCCCGGCCTAAAGTGCGTGGAATATAAATTAACGCTTTAGATCCCTACCGACAATCTTTAGGTCGAAAACATGTACGACCTATAGCCTAGATATATTCCGGAAGGGTGGTACCCCCCGTGAAAGTATAGTTGAAGCTGGCGTTTATATATTACTAAACGAATACAGAATGAAAGACAAATCTCCTGAAAATTTCGTTTGGCAAATGGAGTGGACTTCAGAAAGCATTGGGAGATTGTTAGACGAGTACAACACATACCCTGCTGTATTTAATAGCCACTACTTTAAAACAGTGTGTGTTTATGGTATTTAATTATTGCAATTATGGATAGTTAAGGTATTTTTAAGGTTTTATACTTTTTTCATGTAAAGAGGTGGTTTTCTGCAAGTTTGATTCGTGGACTCGTTTCTCGCGGGATTTTCCTGATATTCTCGCTTGTGATTTCTTCATGTAAGGCTTCGTACGAAATTCAATTCGCCTCGTGTAGAATCAGCTTTGCAAACAAAATTGAACCAATGCGACCAAGACAAAGAAAGTTCTCCCCTCTACAACTTTTTATCTTTTAATGAGGCACGAAACAGACTTGGTTTTTTGTGATGTAATGGCGTATGCTCGAAATATTTCACTTAATCTTTCACCCTCTTTGCAAGAATCTTTCAAACTTCTAGTGTTTCAGGCACCTTTCTAATCAATTTTACCCTTTTTCCATCCCTTGTTCTAGTAGAAAATTCTTTTCTAGTCCATAAACGGCATACGTTTTGTAATTATTTTATGTCGACGGGTTTTTACGTAACCTATGCCGATTTTCCCCACTCTACCTTCCTAGTAAAATATTAGGCAGTAAGCATGGAAGGCAACCATTGCCCAAACCACGGCTATGTTTATCAAATCCCAACAAAGCTGAGATGCACGTGCCCTGTAGTTAGTAGGCCTATATCTCCTACATGCCTAGGCAGGCCTATGGGGCTCTGTCCTTAGAAGCACTTAGGCGGAGCGGCTTTGGGTGGCTCTTAACAACGAGTTCTTGAGAGCCGATAAGAGCGAAACGAGGTTGATATGGAGTAGCCCCGGAATGCAAGGCGGGGGAAACTGAAGATCCCCGGGAAAACCCGCTGAGCAGTGGCATTGTCCGGCATGATTCCCACATGCGAAAATCCGGGAAGGCCCTGCCGGAAATCGAACTCGGTTTGCCCTGGCGGGATGCGCACTTATCCCCCATCCCTACCTGGGACCTTCGAATATCCTCCTGGATGTAGTGTAGATTACGAAAAATTCGTCTGGAAAAACGAACCTGTTTCGGGTCTTAGTCCAAGGCATACCATGTCAGTCGGGCACCCCCGAGTTATGCCATTTGGCAATTTGGTAGCACAGACAACGTAAATGAAATAGAGTTTAAACACAATACCTAATGGTGTCCATACTTGAACCTGGATTCCGACAAGGAACCGTAATAACCTCGGCCACGTAAGCAGACCTAGAAGCAGAGAGTACTGGGTTGACATAGTTGAGAGGTTCTGGAGGGTGAAACCATGTGCAGAGAAAGCGGAATGTTAATGGAATGCCTCGAGAAAACTGGTCAGCCAACGGCTACATCTGCGATGTTTCATACGTACGAAAATCCGGATGACCCCACTGAGACTCGAACCCTGTTCGCCTTGATGGGAAACGAGTAATCTGACTAGACAACCGCGGCCCCGAGAGAGAGGAGGGGAAAGAACGAGTGCTGGGCATAAAGTCGGCCGAATGAGAGCCAGGCGCCGTATACGGCAAGTAGTAATTAGGGAATGGTGGATAGTAAATTGGCGAAGTATGGTACGCCATAAACAATGTTCCCGAGAGGCCGGAGCATCTTTAGCTTGCGGCCGACAAATGGGCGAGAGGCAAGACTTCAGACAACATCAACAGCGCCTGAGAGGAATGCATTAAAGTCTGAGCTCCTAGAATACCCATCACTACGAGGTTGGTCAAGAAATACAGTGTTGTGCTCTCCCCGGATTCAACTAGAAGAATATTGCATTGTAGCTGTGAACGGAGCTTCTGTGATTGGCCGATTTGCCGCTGTGGGGTTGGCGGAGTTATTTAGTGCCCATGCCTTGATGTTGATGGCGGACCTTTGAGATTCGTTGAAAAATATACGGTTCATATTTTTAACTGTGATTCACCCAAAACCTTAAGTCCGTTTTGGTTTGGTTAAGTAAGGTTACATTCGTAGTATAACAAGACATTCTACGTAGTTTAACGCTTTCACTTCTATCTAGTATATATATTAAAACATTTATTCAATATGTAACAAAAGCAGAGAAAGGAACAGGGAATGTTGATGTGGCTAGTGCTCATTAAAAATACTATTACGTTTCGTTTATTTATGTAATTTTCAAAGCAAGCGTTCCTTAAGATCACATTTAGGTTTTCAGGAATATAACGCTGGAAAAAAATTTCACTGTCTTGTTACTGTCATATTCATTTTCGATTGTCAGCCCAGCACATGAATATGACCCGTTGTTTTTCTCTCTGTATGTTTATTCCGCAGTGCGTATATTAGCCCCTCTTAAAACTTGTGACTCACTAACACGTTCTATCACCAACACACAAGTTATCAAACTCAAACGTGTTCCTCAACATACATTCTAGACTCTTATCGAAATGTAAGAAAGTTAAAAAAAAACCTCTTAAATCTCTTGCGGTCCTATTAACATAATATAAGACAACGCTAACAAGATAAATATTGCGTCTATGATTCCCAAATTCGTATGTAGACTAAGTTATAAATATTTCGAATAATTATTTTAACCCTGACTTTTTTGATAATAATTTCCCGTTTCTACTGCTACTTCAGTTACAATGAATACTTATTTGCGGTGATTTTGCATCCGAAGCGATGAACTGTTCACCGATGGCAGTGCGCGCTTCAGTGACACACTCAGAACTTAATTCCCCTACGCTGAGTCCAAGATTTACGAAGTCAGTTCCTGCAGAACTTTTGTCACAAAATATCCCATGGAAAATTGAAATAATTTGTCGAAGGAAGTATTAAAGTTTAAGGAATTTGGAAGATTCTCATTAAGTAAACGCGTGGTTATATCCCTGAATCAAATTCACAACCTCCCGAACGCGAGTGACGTACGAGTTTGCTACTACATGCTCAGGCACGCTCCATATACAAACCGTCAAATATTATTGTAAATCAAATAAATTCAGTAAATATTTATGTTTAGGTAGTCTACACAACAAAAGTAAAAATGAATTACTGTCAGTATATTCCACAACAAACGGCACCCCAGGTATTAGTTTTAAAATTAACTAATTCACTTTTACTTTCACTCTATTTATATTTCTTTTTAACTTTACAACTTTCAAACCACGATTGAGCTTAAAATATTAANGGGGGGGGGGGGCTGTTTTGACATTGGTGTAATTTTATGACGCAGATAAGTGGCAGCACCGCAGGCATTCAATTAATATTTCTCAAATTACACTCATCGTGTTAAGTCGACGGAAACCAATCAATTAGAATAACAGATTAGCCAAAATGACTGTAATTTAATTTCTCAATATTTTTTTGTAAGATAAACCTAATGGCCTTTACAGCAATAATGAATTTTTGTTTAGTAGTGTTACATAAGGTGACTTTATTGACCTAGGGCAACTGCAAATGTCTAGGAAAGTAATTATTATACAAATTATTTTATTGCTATACATTTATTCATTAAAAATGTTTACTTAACACGTAATTTAACGTTAACACATGGATCTACTTTCTTTCAGTCGTTGCCAACTTAACTGGGCACAGTTTTTACCCTTAAAATATACACGCAGGTAGGGGCAGCGACATTTTCCAAAGGTCGATTTCAAAAGTGCTCACTTTACCGTGAACAAACTTTAACAATAATGGTTCCACAAAAAAGCAAAAAAGAAAATCTCTGAAATTACGTAGTTTAAATATTTTAAAGGACACAAACCTGTGGCGGGCTTATCCCGGCGCGTCAGCCATTACAAGCCTGCGGCCCGAGCGCGGACAGCCGACAAGACATTAGCATACGACGCGACGTCTCGATAAACAAAAGGAAGTAAATGGACGGGGGAAAAGAAACAAAAGGAAGAAAAAAGTGGCGCGCAATGGCAAGTTGCCAGTCCCGTGTGTGTGTGCGCGCGCAGGCGCGGTCTTCTTACGTGGCGCTGAGCCGCAATTACCGGTCGGCCGGGTGTCCCTATGGGCTCACAATTAGGCCGCAGTTTTGCTGGACGCAGCAATGACAGGCCCGCAGACACCAATCAGACCCTTCAACCCCCTCCCCTCGGGCCACTCCAATCACAAATCGTCGAATTATCCCCACCGTACCATTTTCCCCATAAAGTCGGTCACACTGAACAATTTTCACCCAAACTGGTCATTTCGGAGGGCTCCGGGGAGGGAGTTGATAGCTGTTCAACGATTTTTAACTGGGTGATCCCTTAGGTTTTTTTAAAAACGTAAAAAAAAAATGTTGTAGATTTACATAAAGTCCCAAAGCTATTTAGAAGAAGAAACATGCTAAGTTTCGACTATAAACTTTGGTCAAGAGCTTCAGTAGAAGAACCAACTCTAAGACGTCTTTCTCTACAGTCAACAATAGTGAAAAAATTCAGTATGAAGCAGCATCTTACTGCATCTTTTGCAAGCAAGAAATACTTCTAGCACACAAACAATGATCTTTATATAGATTTATGCACTTTTTTCGGCACTGCACTTAAAATCCCGCGTCACCCGCCATATTTAATTTTTTATTTATCTGTTCCTAATTGAAATTTAGGAGGATTTATTGAAAAATGCGACAGTAAAAGCTTTGTTAATTACCTTGCCCATCATTACCGACATAATGTATGAACTATTAACGTATATTTATGCAACAATTAGCTTAATACAAACTGTCGTATATTAATTCATTCTCGCCTTCTAATGACTCTACAAAACACCTATTAATAAGCAGGTACAAAAATTCCCACAGAACCATTAATTGTAGTGCTTCTATGATGAAATATTTTCAATAATGCCCCTGGCTCTTCTCTTATGACAGTAAAAAAAAATCATTTCTGTATAAGGGGTGATGCAGCCTCTTAACTCACTAATTAAGTCGGAGAGAGTCAGTAAGGTTTTCTAATAATATGCTACTAAGAAAAACGATTTATAAACACACCTAGTGTTAAGAAAAATAGTGATTAAAATTGGTATTATAGGTGTTGCCTGCACGGACTCTGTTCCTTGCGCTATTCTATATATATGCCGTGCTGTTGAAAAGCGTGAAAATACAATAAAAATTCTGTGAGATTTCCTGTCTGCCAGGCTTCCTAATAAGACGCCAAAAAAGTTTCTCTTTCCACGCGTCCAGCATATCTGCTTGTCACTGTAGTTTTATTACATCGATAAGACTATTCTGCTACTATATTATACGTTATTTATGAACAATTATCCTAGAAATTTATGTGTCCTCTTACGGTAAAATTTTCCGTTCATTTAGAAGTTTTATTTGTAAATATAATTTCGGAAAATATGCAATGGCAACGTTTCCAGTCTGGATTATGCATAAATTACCCATATAACTTCATCATCTGTGTACCAGTGATCACAAATGCATGGTTCGTCCATAATATTTCATAGCCCCTATAACTCTTTTTCGTGTGTGATCCAATTTTTTAAATTTAACTTTCTTTAGTCATAAAATAATTTTTTCTACGGGTTTGAATATTATTTATAGAAAAATCACCTATAACATTCGTGATAGTTGAGTACGTATACTGAATAAAATTACTATCTTACTGCAGAAATCTAAAATATAACTCTCCATTAGCTTATTGAAGTGATTTCGTAGATTTTTTTTGTGAGATTTCTTGCTGTTAGTTTTACTTTCTGGTTCATTGTAACCGTCTGCGGAAAATGCGGTCGGCAACCCCATGATGACACGTTCAAAAATTATGACCTCAAGATTTTCTTTTCAACTTTCTCCGTACAGACAGCAGATAACAAAGTAACAGAAATGTTCGAATAAAATCCTGGTCTTTGCTGGAAGGGGGTACAAAACACTCTACCACAAGTAACGATTGTGTTTCTGTAGGCTCTTCGCTGTTAACTCAACACTTTTAAAACCCCTCTTTAAGATATATTTTTACTTCCTATTTTGTATCATTGGGCTTTATGTAATATTAACAGCGCCTTTGGCCTAATCACATTATTCATGTGCCTCCCAATTTAAACCGTGGAATTGTTCGGAACGTAAATGTGTTATTAACAACCAAATTCATATTCTAATGAGTAAAAAATAATTAATACTAACTTCAGCGGTTATAAATTTTAACATTACACTTGCAATACATCGTTAACTGTCAAGAAAGATTTTTATTAATTCGCTGTCAACTTAACGGGACCCTACTGTCTAGCATGTAATGTAGTATTTTCGTAGTTACGCGGGGAACGTTTTTTTTTCACAGGTATAATTAAAAAAATGATTACTTTACCATAAACAGCCTATACATCTGTCGCCTTTTTGGTAAATCTCAGGTTTGAAGGAGACGGCCAAAACGCTATTCAAAAAGATGGCCGTGGAAATTAAGAAATATATAAAATAATAAAATTAACAGAGAAATATTTCTTACTTATTACGATGAAATAAAATTTATGTATAATTTTCATTAGCAAGACCCACTTATGTTTCTTGGAATTTTTTTCTTGCAAAATACCTTTGTTGAGGAACTGGGAAAACCGAGGCGTCGCGTTTTAATACACGTTAAGAGTTACAGCAGGCACAAGTGATAACATTTATCTTTCTTGTATTAACGTCCTCACATCACACAAAACTATAATATAGAACATTCTATCCGTGATATGACAATGCTTCAGTCGTTCACAAGAAATTATAAGAAATGGACGGGTGCTTATGAGTTTTCTATCGTTGTTTACTACATACAATGATTGGCGTGAATTATTAATTATTCCAATTCATAATTTCATACAGTCATAGACTGGCAAATGTTAAAATCAGGGCAGCAAGAATCGTTTTTATGCTTTATTTTCTGTAGCAATGCAACTTTCGTGGCTAAATCTAAGGTATTTGCCTTATAATGACGAGATGTTCTGCTACAGTTACGGGTAATATAAGGATTTACGTGCCAATTTTATATCTTTAGTATGCAGTAGAAAGTGCACAAGTCTTACTACGATATGTCTTATGTAATTTCTACTGCATATAAAATATATGTAAGTTTAAGCTATTTTAAAATGTAAACTGCTCCCATATTAGCCTTGCGGGGTAACAGCGAGGGCTGTAATGAGCATAGTAAAATGAAATATAATATTTTATGGGCCATTTATGAACTGATTAGTTGAATAAATAAAAACCATCTCGAGTGGAAAAGGCCAAACCAAGACATTATTCAGTTCTTGATAAATCAGTTAAAGTAGTAGTGGCATTATCCATTAAATATTACTTTTGTTATAAGCACATAATTACAACCTGTCATCGCGCCTCATACGGTACAAATATTGGCACCTGCTGACAACTCGCTTTCCAGGTTTCTTCATCTCTTCTAACAGCTTGTTGCAATGTTCTATTTCTGCATGCCATATTAGAAAGTTTTCCAGGTTTTTTTATACTTCCACAAAATTGTCTTTTTTTTTTTACTTGCTGCTTTATCAGACTTCATGATTTTCCATGTTATCTATGTCTGAATCAATAACTATGAAACATCGGAGTCACAACAAAATATATCGTTATAATAGAGCCTAAGAAATGTGTTGTAGACAAAAAAAAAAGGTTAGCGTTTANTGTTCTATTTCTGCATGCCATATTAGAAAGTTTTCCAGGTTTTTTTATACTTCCACAAAATTGTCTTTTTTTTTTTTACTTGCTGCTTTATCAGACTTCATGATTTTCCATGTTATCTATGTCTGAATCAATAACTATGAAACATCGGAGTCACAACAAAATATATCGTTATAATAGAGCCTACGAAATGTGTTGTAGACAAAAAAAAAAAGTTAGCGTTCACTTTAACAAATAATATTCTTCATTCTCGCACTAATTGCCCTTCTTTTCGGAGGGATTCGAAATTTTTTTTAACTGCACTCCACAGTAAGTGGCACGTGTCGTAAGTCTGTCGTATTTAATGTGTAAACAGACATTGAGGAGTATGGAGGTGTGTAATGACAGGCTCTGTATTCCGGAGAAATTGTCTCATGCAGGAATCTAGGGAGCGTGAATAAATGAAATGAAATACAATGCGATCTTATATAGAACTGCAGGAACTTTGGAACTTTATGAAAAGCATGTAAACCTAATCAATATGTTCCGAAATGGTAACCCTGTTGAACGAAATGTTGGCTAGGAGCTGACAAATATTAAAATTGCAACGATACTATCCCAGGCCTTCTCAGTGCACAAAACGTTCCTATTTAACTCGCCCTTAAAGGATTTCTCTATTACTAAATTGTTGGGTAAACATCTGTGAATACTGGAGTGATTTTTTCCGCTTTCTTTTTTTTAATGCATACAAGGCTAAGATTTAAAAAAATTGTGAAATATTTACTTTTTAAATAATATAAACAGTTTCACTTAACTGGGCATGAACATGAATAAAGTTGTAAGTGTTATGGCAGTGTTAATTTTACATATGGTGGAAGGAGACAAGATGTGCATACAAATAGATTTTGAGCAAGACCTTCAAAAGTGCTTAGTTTACCGTGAACAGTGTACAACATTCCGAGTGTGCTTGGTTATACGGTAGTATGATATGTATTACGTTAGAGAATAAAGTGGACTCATTTCGGGCTTTCCGAATCGCTGATGGATTTTCGCAACAGTTTTGAAGCATTTTCCCGTTATAATACTGGTGCATTTCCTCAACATAAAATTCGCATTTCTCACACATAAGATTCCGATTTTGGTTGGTCTTACTGCATAGAAATATATAAGTACAGGTGTCATTAATGCCATACCCATGCAAGCGTCCTAACAAGTGCAACCAACATGTACGGAATGAATAGCATAGCTACTCACCGATTGCTGTACGGAATTCGTTGATAATGAATGTAGCGCCTACCGATAAATGCGTTGCTAGAGGATATATGTAATTCAGCGAGTGCGCATTATGAGCACGTAAGAATAAAAAAAAAAAAAAAAAAAATTAAGTTGCTTCATTTTCAAATATTTTTTCTGGTGCGGCTCATATTCCTGGAAGAATGAAAACCATTCTTTAGTACGAAGTTAGGGCTAGCCCTTTAAAATGTTGGCTCTAAAAATAAGCGTGTAGAATGGAGTTTTGTGTGCAATATATAATACTGTTAATTTTCTTCCTAAGGAGAAAGTTGTCGTGTAGCTATTTATGTGGCCTAAACTATCAGAATCTAACAAGTAACCACGCAATGCCTTTTCCCAACATTTAAGCTTTTGTGGCGGTACTGGAAGAAAGAAGTTTCCAAAAGATCGTGTTTACTGCTTGCTTGGCCCGTCATCAGAAAACATTGTTTTGGACCGGTAATTACGCAAAATTTACCCAACCAAAAGCAAACAGATTCCTTTTCTTAAAAAAATAAAAACATACAAATAAAAAAAGTTTAACAAGAAAGAGATAAAATACTTCAAATTAATTAAATATTTTAGCAGGCGAGAGCAAAGGGACCCCTGGTATCCAGATAGCTGTCCTAATGACCTATTTTGTTTATTAAACGGCGATTCCTTCTGCTTTACAATACGTTCAAACACCCCGGTCACATGTTTCTCAATGCATTCCACTAACTCATCAGTCTGCAGCAGCTTGTCAATTGATGATTCAGCGACAAACTTTTACTTATTATAATCATCTAGTCTGCATCGGAACGCGGTGCCTATGGGATGACCAATACTTGAAAGAAACGAAAAAAATTAATACTATATGCTTTGAGGACCCTTAATGGAGCCACCTGACATAACGTGTTTTGCGTAGGTACTCGAGCTGTAGAAGAGAAAGAGCGACAAGGGCGACGCAGATACACTCTTCGCATACCCCGTAGTCTCTACGCACGTACTGGCTCGTAGGACTATAGTGTTTTCGCTGGCAACTCTCTTTTCCGGGAATTTCCAGAAGACTCTTTCAACTTATATCAGTTGATATAAAGGTTTCCTGCCCTTCCCTATACTTTAAAGATACCCATGCCATTTGTTTGCGGAAACGATAATTTAAGCCAATTATCCTCTGAAAAAAAAACACACGTTAGAGAATAACATGGTAGCAGAAGGAACTGACGATACCATTACATCGGCAACGTTGCTCCTATGGCGGGGTCTGTTAGTCAGATGCGCCTGTCAGTGTTACCTCCTCTCCATCTAGAATGATATGCCTAATTCTTGTGAGAGGGGAGAGGAGTGGAAAGAAGATAGAGAGAGACTTGGCTACAGACCAGGTCCTCTTGTTGGAAATCCCTCAGAACTGGCGTTACTGTTACCACTCGGCGATCCGAAACAAGTGACAACGCATTTTTCGGGATATAAGACGACGAATGTGGAACAATAGAGTTCGCGCAGTGAGCCACACGTTTTATTGGAAATCCCCATGCCGCGAGGTGCAAGTATACTCGTTCTGCAAACTGTCGTTACATGGCGATGAAACTGTCTTATCAGGCCCACTTTATACCTGAAAACATCCGCTCACATAGCGAACTCTAGCCAAATGGCGTTACTGGCCAGTAGAAAGTTGGAGTAGAGAGATTCGGGCGGCTCTTACGGTGAAGTGAGGTGAGTATGAAGTAGCGCCGGAATGCAAGGGCAGGGGAAACGGGAGATCCCCAAGAAAACCAGCCGACCAGCCCAACAGATAGCGGCACATACTGCCGTAGTGTTCTTGCCGTTATATGGGATAGTGTGCGCACTGATTTTAAACAATAGAATAGAAAAACGAAGTCATTAGAGAATTTGTCCGCATATTTGGAGCTAACTTCCAGGTCCAACGCAAGGTAGTTCTGTAATCACTTAGATCTGACCGTGGCGCTGTCGTGTGGTAAGCCAAGTAACTTATGTCCTTCTCATATGGAAGTTAACAAAGGGCTCTTTATGTTTACAAAATTGTTCGTAAAATCGTAGCTGTGTCCACTTTACAGTTAAGAAAGGCTCATCTTTGATTAATTATAATACAGTGCTAGGGAATACGCTGTGTCTGGGATCAAGAACAGACTAGCGCATGTGTATCTTTGCTGATATAACAATGTTGTTTATGAACCTATCTCCCAATAGAAGTCTCATCCCTCACCTAAACTGACACCTTCTTGTGCCCGTCAATTTTCTTTAATCACGGGATTTTTCAAATAGGTAATTGAAATAAAACTGTATATTATTATTTTCTTATAAAATATATATTTTTAATCATATACAATTTTCCGCGAGCTACAAAATATTAAGCTTACTGTTCGTGTCTTTAATTTTTTTTTTTTTTTTTCAACAGATTTGTGCAATTTTAAAACTAGTAACTATAGAAATGTTTTGTTGGTACGTTGTAGACCGTGTGCAGAGACACTAACGTTCACTAGCTTGGAGTAGGGAAAGTCGGTATGCCGAATATGCCCGAATGTACCCCAGTGCTAAACGATGCATAGCTCTGAATATCGTGTTCGACCAAACGAATATGTTCGTGGGCTGTGAGACAGTCGGTTCGTGACGATGTCGGTATTTACCGACGAAACTTAGAATAAGCACCCTGGGTTCAAATTCGAGTCCGGTCATCCTAATCCCTGTTTTGAATGGTGTTCCGAAATAACCCCAGTCGAATACTTACTACTATAGGCCATGGTCGACTTTTCCTCCCATTCTTGCCTGAGCAACTTACTCCGTCTCTAACGACCTCGCTGTTGACGAGACGTTAAGCCCCACCTACCCATGTACCTACCTACGAGAACATAGCACGCTAGTTAGGCACTTTGAGCGCACTCGACGCCCGTGCCAATGTAGCCCTTATCGCTCCCGTGCTTCTCGGCCTCGAATGCGGAAGTATTTGCATGTAGGCGACTGCCTTAAAACGTGGCGACACTTGTAAAGTGGGACACCGAACGCCGTGGCTGCAGACCCGGGTGGTGTGGGCCGGACGTCAAGCCCCGGGTGTAGCGGTGACCTTGACCCGCGGCGACGAAGGTGAGCGGCGTGCAGGTACGCGATGGTCGCGGGGGCCGCCTTATCTCGCATCTGGCCGCGCAGGTCCTTGAACCCGGCACCGCCTGCCTGCTAGGCGCGGTCTGTCACCTCCTGGGGCGACCAGCGACCACCGCCGTTATTATTATGAAAATGGAACCTGGCTCCTCGCAGCCTACTGGTGCCCCTACAACTTGGTTTTTTTTTTAAATTTCATTTTATGGCAAGAAAAATTTATAAAATTATTTTGGAGTTCGTAACTACCTATGTAAACATACAGTAAAAACAAATTACCAGCCGTATCAACGTGAATAAGAAACAATACCGAAAACTTTAAGTTTAGTTTGAGATATAAAAAAAAATTATTTTACTTTGTAAATAACGCACGAAAAACTTCTTTTACTAGGGATTTATTGTAATAATTTAATTATGCATTTAGGATAGAGGATTCTTGAAGTAATTAATACTTAAATATGAATCTTGTTTCCACAAATACATAGATAAATATTTCAAACCGAAGGAATTTTTGGTAAAATACTGCTCAGTTACTCCCACACCACTTTTATGCCTCTTCCCCATCTCTCTCTCTCTCTCTCTCTCTCTCTCTCTCTCTGTGTGTATGTGTGTGTGTGTCTCCTTTTGTTTACTAGTTCAAAGTTGTGTTTCTGAAATGAATTAAGTGACGCTGAGGTATTAAAAGTAATTCCGAAATTTAATAAACTATCTGTTTCATTTTTTATTTCTAAAAATTATTTATCACTATTATTTTTATATAAATTTCACTACCACCTACAGCTATTTCCAGAAGACGAAAGTTTATTTAACTACTAGACAACGTAGTGAAAATATACAGCACACAATAAAGTTTTAACAATAATCACGTTTAGTTGTAAATAGGACCCACGCTGGGACCCCGGGTTCAATCCCAGGCCCTGGTGGACGGCAAATTTTCGAACGGATTTCCCAAGAGTGCTTCAGTGTCCTCCCCTGTCATCGTTCCGCCACTGCTTCACTGCCGCATCATCTTTGACTTCATGTTTATTGGGGGATGACTGGAAATACGTGTTTGTCCCATGGGTACGGAGACCAAGTCAGCGCCAGCCTGAAGACCGAGCGAGGTAGCACAGTGGTAACACACTGGACTCGCATTAGGGAAGCCCTAGGTTCGAATACCGGTCCGGGCATCCTGATTTCGGTTAATACAGACCACGGTCGATTCCTTCACAGCTCCAGCTTCTCTGAGAAACTTGCTTCGTATCTAATGACTTCGCTGTCAACGAGAAGCTAAACCCTATTCACTTACCTACCTGAAGGCGCGGAGTAACTTACGAGGGGAATTACTACTTCTTTAAGTATACAATTCTCTATCCAGTGACTTTACTGCAATATTTTAATACAGGAAGTCACACAATCAAATCTATAGTCTCACGTATAATGGAATTAAAAATAAAAGATATAGAATAAAAATTAATTTAAAAAAAAAAAGCTTAACAAAACAGTTTGAAATGGGCTTAAAACCTTTATACTTCCAACCAGAGCGCAGAATTGTACTTTTGTAACTAACCATGGTAGAATGATAATTTCCTTTACCTTTTTTGGGGACAACGTTACTGAAAATTGTATTATGCTACTTGTTTATTTTGCCTTAGTGCTACATGAAGAAACATTGCACCGTAATTGTTAGTTGAAAGTAACGGAAGTAGCAAAACTATTAAAATGAAAAATAATGATTAACAATATATTGACGTAAATAAAAATCCTTAAGCAATGATCAGAATGAATTAATTGCAAGGATATTTCTCTATTTCGTACCATAATTAAATTAAAATTCATGGTACTTAATTTGATAATAAAGATGAAAGAATTAGGCATTGTTTGGTAGAACAAAATATTACTGTCAAAAGAGTGTGCAAGGAAAAATTTTTTAGTTTTGTAATGCAAATTAATTTTAATTTTTTACGATAGTAAACATTGGACGGCGTGCATGACAGTTGCAGAATAAAGATGATATTAAATTTTTTTTTACAACTCAGAACAAACACAAAATTTTGCACCCAAATAAACAGAATTTTCCATTTTTAAATCTAGCTTAAAAGTGGCCTCCTTGGAATACCAGCCCACCCTGCAGCGGAAATTTTCCCTATGCAAAAATTTCCAGGAAAATATCTCGTTTTCTTCCAGTAGTGCCAAATTACGAAATATTTTACAGCTAAATGTAGCGGTTTTTTTATAAAGCAATTGCTACGAAATATTAATTTAGTTATTTCCTGTATTTTTAGCTCTTTTAAAATTATTAGTTCAGCTTTTTCATGAGGCAGCTGATTACGAAATTAAATTATTACACGCAAATCATAATCTAACTTGCTTAGAACAATAGGTGCATCAAAACCGCACGAAATTGACTAGAAAATGAGCCGAAGAACTGCAGAACTACGTTCACTCCTCCCTCAAAACTTTACTGTCTTAATAATGAAAAACTAATTTTCTGCGATGTAGAATTTAAAGGTTTTAAAACTCTCAGTACTTGGTATTGCCTAGAAACTGGTTTCACCAGCATTGGTGACCTAGTGGAAAAGCATTACACATGAAAAGTGGGAAAATACCACAACTGCAGTTGAATTTTGCCAAAGTAAACAAACAGAAAAACCAGTGATGACAATCTTTTGCATGAACTAGCATAACTTGCATGTTCTTTATTGAGCCTACCATATTCAAGTACTAGTTTTGAAGTAGTGTTTACCCAGGTAAGTGTTGTTCGAGTAAGTTTGAAAAAGAATAGCATTGCATTAAAAACATCAAATACAGTCCTGTATGTGGGTTTTGAACTCACAAAGTAACAATAATTGCTGTTATTCGTATAAACTTCCCGAGTGTGTCCTCCTGCTCAAAAACTGCGTCATCTCCGACAGTAGTGCAGTTTCTTAATTGTTGAGTAAATGAGGAGGAAGACATACTTTTACAGGGATTTTATGTGGGTTGGCTATGCCATGAATACAGTGTTAAAATAGTTTTCTTTATTAATATAATTTATATTATTTGTCAAGGTTTCTTTCTTTCTTTTTTTTACATTAATTTTTTACTAGCTATGTTTGCCTGAATCTTAACATCTATTTATCTTCGTTTCATGATCGAGTTGGCAACACCGTTTCTTCCCAACCTGATTAGTATAATCTTTTAGCCACAGAGTACATAAGAATACAGAGGCGAAATCCAATCGCACACATCAGTTAACCCCTTAATGCACGAATTACATGTTCGTTTCAGCTGTTGCAAAGGAGAGAAATTTTGGCGCGGAAAGTACTTACGAATTGCTTATAACAACTGACACTCTGGGACATATGGAAAGGGTATCAGTAGATCCACGACACAAGAAACAACCAATTATAAAATACTTGGCGAGTCAGCACCAAGCTATAGCATTATACAGGAGAAGGCGCTGTCGTATTGGCGCCGGCTTCTGGACTTGCACAGCACTGACCATGATTTTACCTGTTCTGCAACATGTCAGGCGTGAAAGAGTATGCTCGGGATAATATGTTAAGGAGTTAGACGGTGTCACCGGCCATCAACGTGTCGGAACGCCGTTCCACAATCAGCGCATTGGTAACCTACTCTCCAGCTGGCAACCCAGCCAACAGGGAACCTTTTGCGGCATTCGGTAGCCAATCAGACACAGGGCTTGTTCCCACAGTCAATCCACTTACGTGCTGTGTGGTCTGAGTT
>NQII01002361.1:177869-204729 GCA_002778355.1 Clitarchus hookeri
CAGCCCAAAGCTTGTTTAACAGATATGACACACTAACACCTGCGCAACATGCCAGCTACGTTTTCATCTCTCCAGTTCAATGTTTGTATGGCAGCTATGACACTACCACGCGTACAAAATGCGCCAGCTAAGTTTTCACCCCAGCCCAATGTTTGTACGACGGTTGTTCACAATGTGGTCGACCTATACCCCGCCTCTATTTGGAATGAAATCGGAGGGAAATGATGAATACGACTGAAATTTATCCTGATCACACTAGGAACGGACTGAAATGAGACGAGTGAGCAAATCCCATACTGTACAATCGAAAAATTGGGCTGGAATGTAGAACCTACAGTAACATTTTGGCATAAATACCTTTCTGTATTGAAATATAATAATTTTTATGTATGGGGTGCACGCAAAGGTTGGGCTCGCAAAATTATTTCAAGAAAAAGTGCTTGTAGTCCCTTAAGGGTACTAGGGATTGAAGGTCTAAGATGGAATACAACATTTTGAAAAATTTAACACTGGGAGAAAACTTAAATCTCGCAAAAAAATTTTTTACGTCTATAGTGAAGGTTGGGCGTTTTGTGGCCAGTTATAAACTATATTAAATGCTAACAGTGATGAGGATTCGAATACCATATACGACAACTTCGGTAATACTTCTACGCGTCTCGTTATCACTTTTGCAAAGAGTATGCCCTTGGATTTAAGGCCACACATAGTATCAAGTTCCTTATAACAATCGCCAACAATTCCAGGTGTAATCCAAATATGTTCTAATATGTAAAAATTACAATTATAATTTTTTATTTCCTCTATGAACATCATTGGGTTCACAAAACCGAATTATTTTTGTAACTATGGAACTAGAACTAAATAATGATGGAAGTTCAGAATCTGAACATTTCAGTTTTACAATATATCGACCAGACTTACGTACTCTAATTCGTTACATTGCCATGCAAGTTTTGGCAAATCAATTGAACACATCATTTCCGCAATTAGTATGACATGTATTACTAGCGGATGAAGACTAGCCAGAGTTGTATAAAACTTTATCGACCTGGAGCTATTTTGTCAATTTGAAGTGCTGAAGCAAGGAATTTCCTTAATAAAATATTCGACCTGGGAATGCAGTGACACTTTCTTTGAATGTTCTCCGTCGCCAGATCTTATGGTAGAATAATCATACAGTGTTTCAATAAATAACCAATTTCTAAATATGTTTTCTCCTAATTTTGTGCTATGTTCAGAGGGACGACTTAACTGAGTTCGTTCAGCAGAAATTTAATTTAATGACTCTTTCTGGATTTTTGGACGCAAATTAGGTTTCAACTGCACTAATAGTAAGGTTTGTTACAGCCAACAGAATACTTGTTTGTATATTGCCAAATGTACTCTAACATTTGTGGAAAAATCCAACACCAAGAATGATAATTGTGATTGAAATGAACTTTATACCACAGATTAGGTATACGACAACTCACAATTGATTACAATTACAGCACTGTACATGATCTCTGTCCTTGAGAATTAAATATGGCCTAAAGCCCCCACGTGCTGCAATCAGAATCCCTAAACGACGTGGCATGGAATCAAAGAGGACCTGGATATGTTCATGGGGAATTTCCCTCCACGCTGTTTGTAAGCGAGTCCATAAGGCATCAACAGTGGTTGCCGGAGGTCCATGACGAACAAGTCGCCAACCAACCATATACCAGACATGTTTGATGGGTGACATGTCAGGCGAACGTGCAGGCCAGGGAAGCAGTAGTACACGTCGTTCATTGAAGAAGGGTTGCACATTCCTCGCCACATGTGGGCGGGCATTGTACAGCTCAAATATGGCATGCGGAGACGCCTAAAGGAGGGGCAGTACATCGGGCTCTAAAACCTCCCTGATGTAGCGGTTGGTGTTCAGATTGCCATCAATACGTAGTAGTCGAGATTGCATGATGTATTCAATGGCGCCCCAAACCATCACACTTGGCGTTTTTTCGCTATGCCACTCCACAATGAAAGCTGCCAGATTGCGGTCACCACGGTAGCGTCTAATACGTATGCGGCCATCACTGTAGGACAGGTTAAAGCGGGACTCGTCCGAAAATACTACATTTTGCCACTAAGCACGCCAGCGACGGCTTTCACGTGCCCATTGCAGTCTGAGGCGTTTGTGGTTTCTGGACAATGGAAGTCGACAGAAAGGCATGCGTGACAACAGTCCAGCCCGCAGCAGACGGCGTCGAACAGTCAACGCAGACAGGTCCACATCAGTTGCAGTGATCCAGTGTCGAGCCAACACTGTGGACGAGGTTTTATGATCCGTTATGGCCATGCGGACAAGATGGCGATCATCCCGTGCTGTGATCACATTGCGTGGTCCAGTACCTGCTCGTGGCTGCGTACGGCCCTCTTCTATCGACTGGTGCCACACACGCACCACTGCGACAGCAGCATGCCCTGTACGAGCCGAAATTCCACGGTATGACATATCCTTTTACCGGAGACCGATCATTCTGCCCCGTTCGAACTTACTCTCGTTCTTATATGGTATCCTTTGACGTCGGCGAGGCATACTGGCACTTGCTTTCACATCGTTTTACGGCTCTTCACTGACTGAGCTTGGCGTTAACACTGCCCTTTCCGGTCACACACGAGAGGGCCTACATGTGCTCCATATTTCTGCAATCGTAATCACTTTTTGTTGGTACACTGTTCTACATATCCTCCGAGTTTTGGTTGATTCAGGTAATTCTTTCTGGGTGTTGCAATTTTCACAAACAAAAGTGTATATTTAGTAGCCATTGCATAATATTTTGTTACGTAAACAGAACTTCAAAAGTAACTAAATTGATTTTTTTCATTCAATAATATACACGCTTGTAAAAACAAAACCTTTGTGTTGGGACAAAAAATCAGACTGCCTACAAACTATTTATTTGAATCAACCGTTTATATGTGTTGGGCCACCCACTTGATTGCCTTCATTCGAAAATACAGCTCGGGAGTTTGTTTGTAATTTTTGTGACAATTAGCATTTATTGATGCTTAATAATAATATAAAATTCCTAGTAAAATAAGTTCAACAGAAAACTAAGAATCAAAGCTGCAAAACTTGAAATTGGAGAAATTTGGGCGGCTTTGTCCAGCAGGTCTCGAGATCCGAAGAAGGGTGAAGTGAGGTATGGAACGGTGGCGGATTGCAAGGTCGGGAGAAATTGGAGATCTCCGAAAAAACAAGCTGGCCAGCTACATCATCCGGCACGATTCCCACGTGCAAAAATTCGGAAGCGGCCCCGCCGGATATCGACCCCGATTCGCAGGTAGCCAGACCAAGCACCACCGCGGTCCCCTATAACTTAAATTATTTATTTAAGCATTTAATTGAGTAATTAAATTGTATATATTTATATACATTCCTGTTTCACCAGTTATCACTTAGGCTGAGGTTGCTAGGGTGTAAGTGACCTAAGTCATAATCGCAGTCGGGATTTAAATTTGTTTTACTAAACGAAACTGTTAAATGTATCTAGAGTTAAACAACAAAGGAAGAATAACAAAAAAATTGATTCCATGAACAAAATATACCATTGCCCATATACAAATAATTAATTTGGTTGTATCAAACTAACATTGTTTGATTTAACAAAATCTTTTTCTCAGTGTAAGATGCCACTGCAGTCACATATCGGGATTCGTAGACACGCCAACAAAAACAACGAGCGTTCCTGACATGTACCATGGATTCCTTCAGTGCTACAGCACAGAGTACTTAAGAATACAGAGGTGCAAAAGCTGCATATACTGCGAACTCCAATTGCACACGACAGCAAAATTTTGTTACTGACCAGTAACATTTGGAACGCCGTTCGCAAATTGGCGCCTGGTTACCTACATGCCGGCCGGCAGTCCAGTCAATAAGGACCACATTTCGCAGCATGCAGTAACCAATCAGGCACAAAGTCCGTTTTCGGGGTCTGGCGCAGCCGATCGTAGGATGAGTACGCCCACATCAAACGAACTGCAACGTCATTTAGTCTTACTTTTGAAAATGGGAAGTACTTTTTTCAGTATTACGAAGTTTTGATTTAGCGTCTACGTAAAAAAAAACCGAGCATGTTTCGGTCGTGCGGTATGATTATGAAGCATCACTCACATTCAAAAAGTCGTGGTTTCAGACTCGGGCGACTGTTCCGGGGGTAATTTCCTGAAGTGGTTTTCCATTTAAACTTTTTGTTGTCATGGGGGCCGCTTTGCTGTAGTAGTCTTCCCGGCGGAATCACCCAGATTTTCGTATCTGAAAAACGTCACGGTACTCCCGTTTCCCCCGCCCTTGCATTCCTCCACTACTCCATTCTCACTTCGTTTCACCCCTAAGACCTCGCTGTGAAAAGCTTAACAAATACTCTTCCATTGACAACCCTCGTTACATGAAATCAATAAAGACTAATTATTGTTATTGTATTTATCAATATACAAAAATAATTAGAAAGTGAGGGTCTAAGCATGATTGCAACTAGAGTTCGTAAAATGAGTAAGATACTTTTTATTTTTCTGTACAGGATAATTTAGGTGTGTGCGTGGATCCAACACGACGACAGAGGAACATGCATAACGACTCGCCTTTGTCACTCCTTGGGGCAGAGATGGTGCAGTGGCTAGACTACTCGCCTCGCATCTAGGCGATACAGGTTCTATTCCCGGTGGGGTCCCTCCCGGATTTTCACATGTGGGAAGCGTACCAAACGATGTCGCTGGTCGGCGGGTTTTCTCGGGGATTTACCGTTTCCATCCACCCTTGCATTCCGGCGATACTCCATACCTTGATTCTCCCTCATCGGCTGTCAAGACCTCAACTTTAAGAACCGCCCAAATGGCTCGAAGAAATTGCAGAAAGAAAGGGTATTGACTTAAGATTGGAAAATATCATGAGAAACAAAGCTCTTCACAAGTTATGGCAAGATTTCGCAACAAAAATAGGCAAAAGACTTGAGGAATATGATAAATTGCTAGAAGAGCTTTCCGAGGACCCATGAAGGGGTATTTGGGTAAAGGCTTTAAAGTAATAAGTCAGAATATCTCTAATTAGTGAGGACAGGTTTTACAGAGAAAACCGGTAGAATATCGTGTATGGTACAAAAATAAGCCATGGCCCGAAGAAGAAGAGGAGAAAGTGCCGTGCACTGCCTTACTCATCAGAGTAGTTGCAGTGCGGGAGGATGGAGGGAATGCTTGTCTTTGGGCCGTAAAACCTGTCACTCCCGTCAGAGGCGTATAACCGCAATCAAAACTTGTTGCCGCGAGCGCACGGTTCGGGAAAATGGTCTCGGGGGAGTAGCGTCCTTGTTATTGTTACGTGGCGCGTCCAATGGCAGGTCAGCGCGACCACGCCAGCGCCGGCCGGGCCTGGGGAGGAAGGAGAGACAGTTTATTTCATTACGACAACCTGCAGTTAGCGGTGCCTACCTGGCGACCGACCTTCGAGGAAGCGCCCTCGCGCTGTTTTCCCGGCAAGGCGTGCCGCGTGGGCCACGCCGCGAGGACAAGCCAGCCGCTCTGATCCTCCAACCACACCGTGCAACGTGTATTAAGGTCGTTATTCAACATTGTGACACTTGTCTCACTGGTCTTGAGAGATTTGGGTGGCTCTTGACAACGAGATCTTGAGAGCCGATTAGGGTGAAATAAAGTGAGAATGGAGCAGCGTCGGAATACAAGGGCGGGAGAAACGGGAGATCCCTGAGAAAACCCGCCGACCCTCAGCAACGTCAGGCACGACTCCCACGTGCGGTAACTGGGAGTGACCCAGGCCGGGAATTGAACCCGGTTCGCCTTGGTGGGAGGCGAGCAGACTAACCACCCAGCCAACGCGGTCCCCAGAGGCTTAGAGAAGCAAATCTCCGAACGTTTAAATCCCTTCCTACAAGATTCCCTTCACAGCTGATATTTTTGTCTCTGCGCCTTGAAATGAACGCAGCCTACTTCAAGTACTTGGACAAACACGAAGCTGCTGGCCTGTGAGGGCGTTAAGAAACAATAAGCCTTAACTAGAACGCCTTCGTCGCCCTTACGCCATCCACAGCTACGCGCGACGCGTCCTTCTCTTCGTAATTTACTTTCCCTTTCGCCGATCTGCGCACCAGCGCTAACGAAACCCATCCCCCGCATCTCCTCCCTTTCTGGCGGTCGTGACGTCACTTCCTGCGGCCCGCCGCTACGCACTCGCGCCAGTTGTGGACGTCACAACACAATCCTCCCCACTAACTATAAAATAGTGAAGCAATTGAAAAGAGTGAGCGCGTCCATTGAAGCAATTAGCGAGGGGGTCGTAAAAAAACGTTTTGGGGTCGACAGCTAATGCACGACCAAAGAAAACCCTTTGTCCTTTGTCCTTTATGAAATACTTCCGGCGTGAAGACGGAGCAGTTTGTTTACACGCCTATAGTTTCTGGTTTATCTCTCGCCATTATGAATAATAACCATTATTGTATCCAATTATGAACCGACCGATGCTAACCACGATTTTAATCTAACAAGTGAGAAATTGGCGATGTTCATATCGAGAAGCTGCGCCACAAAGCACATAAAACGGCGGTGGGGAAAAAAAATACTTGTGCAAAATAGCCCCCATATCCGCCTGATTAGTCGGAAGAAGATTTCGAGTACGATTGAGTACGATTGTCACGTTTTTTGGAGCAAAAAAAATTCTTTCCGAGCTGAGGATTGGTCTTTATGTTGTTTCTTCATCTCCGCGAAATAGAAAACAATGGCAAACCACCAGGAAAACATTTTGCGCACGCGTCTACGTGCAGAACACCCATAATCATAGACTTTTGTACGATTTCGCAAATTAATACTCATTTGGTGGCCATGCATTTCTAAGGTATCTCGGTCATACGAATAGCAGGCCGGTCCAGTAGTGGTTTGCTCCAAACGTCCAGCAGTTTATCAGCTCTCAAGGTAGGGATATCGACATCTGAAAAATATCGATATGATCTATATTGTTTATTTATAAAAGTAATGTTTTACGAAACAATATATCGAAAGAGAAATATCCATTATCGGTGCATCGGAATTTGATATTGTATGTACTAAAATACTTGACAAATATAAAAGTGCTTGGAATATTACATATTGAGGGCACGAAGCATTGTAGAAAAATGTGGCGCCTGTTTTTAGTGCATGTTGCCAAAGTAAACATAGTAATTATTTAATTGATTTTTTTGTATTTAAAACAGAACTTATAAAAGAGCATATTTTAAATATTTATTTCCGATACCTGGAAAAATGTGTTTATTTCTATTAAATATCATTGAAATATGTCAACAATATGTATAGATATATGGTTGATATAATATCGTCATTTCGATATATAAGAGCAGCCCATATCTCTTCACTCACTCACTCGCTCCAGCAGTTTATTGTTTCGCAGCCCGTTCTCTATCTCCGTCTTTAAAGAACTCGCCGTCAATGAGACGTTAAGACACCCGCCTACCTGGCACTTGAACTGCTATGCAGAATTACTTTAATACAAATTTATCTACGAAACTATTAAACTTGTGTCCAATGTGCTGATATGCGAAAAGAACACACGCTTTGGACGAGGGCTGCTGAGTGTCTCCAAGGCGTCACGAACGTTATAAACGCCATTTCAGAGCACTTAAACATAGCTAACATCTACCCTTTTCAACGTGCCCTATCTCAAAATACACGCGCAATGTGCAGGCAAAAGGACTCAAAAACCCTACATTAAACATTACCACAGACTTTCCACCAGTAAAATTATAGGTTCACAGCTGGAAGAACCTTAGGTGCACTCTGAACGACGAGAACACTGCACGCCAGTTCAGAGACTTGCGCTTAGAGACGATGGCGCGCTTGATGGGCGTGGCTGCGTCGCCCTTATCTCTCTCGCGCTTCTCGGCCTCGAACGCCGAAAATTCCGGCAAGCAGGCGGGCACTACCTACCTACCTGTTCTGTAACTCTGAAACTCGTACCGTCTTCAGCCCGGTATTGCATTACCGTGCGACATGTGACCCAAACTTTGGCAACACGAGCATTGTCCGTTCTAACGAAATAGAGGAGTGTGTACGGGCAGAGCTGCTGCTTTTGGCCAATGTTTCAAGCGAATATATTTGAAGTTAGAGGACTGGCAGATTACATAGCCTACTATTCGCGGTTTCTTCACACTTTTAAAATAAAACCTTTGAAAACCACCCTATGTATGACGTGTTTAGTTTTCCTAAATATTCCACGTATCACAAGCGTTTCATACTTGTGTTAACATAAAAACATTACTTTTGCGTCAATTTAACTTACATTTTAGTTCTGTCTACAAATTACAATATTTCATTTTTAATCAATATGAATAAAATCCGAGAGAAAATAGGGGTTTTGGTAATGCCTATTGAACAATAGTCCTTATGCAAAATGTTATTACACTGAGTGTGCACGAATGCGGTGCGTTGTCCCTTTGGTGTAATTTTCTAAACTTATTTGGGGCCACGGTGACTTAGTGGTTAGACTGCTCGTCTCCCATCAAGACGAACCGGGTTTAACCCCCGTCCAGGTCTGTCTCGGATTTTTACAAGTGGTAATCCTGGACGACGCCGCTGGTCGGCGGGTTTTCTCGGGACCTCCCGTTTCCCCGCCCTTGAATTCCGGCGCTACTCCATTCTCACCTCATTTTACCTTCATCGGCTCTCAAGACCTCGCTGTTAAGAGCCGCCCAAACCTCACCACTCAACTCAGCTCTTGGTTTAGTTAGGCTTCAGCTAGAACTTCAGCAGGGTTTCAGGAAAGTGGAAGTAGTCGTGATTGGACTGTTGCTGGAGGGCGGCACGCTGACCTCGGGGCGGCGTCTACCACGGGGAAGGACCTCGGTGGAGCGGACAGGCACGACAAGGGGGTCGTCCCCAGCGAAGCTCCCCGCGTGATGGATGCGTCCAGGCCTGCCAAGCAAAAGTCGCCGCCCTGCGCACCCCGTCATTAAAAACCCAAGGGGTTCGCTCCACTTCTCAGGGGCTCGACGCGCGGACCCCGCCCCTTGACGGATACCTCTTCGGAGGGTCACCTTCACCACCGCCCGGGGTCATGATGTATGAGGCGGCCAGCTACCACCCCCCTTTTGTTTCCCCTCCACATAGTCCCCAGAATGTTTAATTATACCCGCGCGGTTATCTTGTAAAACGGGCTGCGTGTAACAGCTTCGCTCCGCAATTACCTCATCGGGTCGCTGGGAACTCCCAAACGCGGCCACGTCCTAATCAATTCCATTCGACGTACATTTCGAGGTGACGAGAATTTTTATTCCCTGTATCGTGAGAAAGGTTAGTTTAAATCAACAAAATATTGGTTTTAATATGGCTGAACAGATAAGTTGTTCCTCTAAAAAAATATTTTGTTGGCTAAACATATCTGAAATGCAATAAAACATATTTGGCTCACATAATAAAATATAAACTTGAACTGACCAAACCGTTTAGTTGGGCAAACAAAATCTGCCTGACAATCAAATATAATTGTTTGAATCAACGGTATCCATTTATTTGGCCAAATATAAACAAATGTATAATTGACTCAACCAAACGTTTCTCTCAGTGTGGATTTTCACTCCAATTGACGATTTCGTATTCGTCAACATTTTTTTTTCTTCGACCGGACTGGTCAAAAAATACGCTTTCTTGTCAGGTTGCTTACATGCTTTACTAACCTAAAGTTACATCTACTAACTGCGTTCACTTCCGCGGCTGAGTTAAACCATGACCGTGTTCGAACTCACCAGCTAAGGGCCATTATTTGGCTTCGTTGTATTGAAAAGTACATCCCGGATGTGACGACACATTGTGTCGTTGTCCGAATTCACAGAAAAGGAACGTTATGCACCCTGGAATGTCCCATTCAGCCAAAGGCGCGAATAACTCGCCATTCTCGAGCCCTAGATAGTTTTTATATGCGCAAATGTTTGAAATATATTTAATACGTTTGTGTTCGTTTAGTATTTGCAACTCTGCACGGCCGCGAAAAGCACTGACGAACGTCACAAGTACAAATGAAACCCACAAAGAATTCAACAGAATAAAACTCGAGGTGGAAACGGGCACAGGCATCCGAATTCACCAACTAATATATCTCGTGGAGGGAGCAAGGGCTCGTGAAACGGGAAGGGATCGAGGGTGAGTTATCAAGGTCAAGTTGTATTGAAAATAAGCACAGCCCATGTTGACATCTGCCCCGTGGGTCTTTATTAAAAGGACTAGCCCAATACGCTGAAGACGAATGAAGTGGAGTGAAGATTTTTAGGCGGTTTAAAGATAACTATTTCAAACAAAAATAATTTTTACGTGACTTTCTCAGAGAATTTTGCTATGTACATTATTTTTTGCAAAAAAATATTTATTAATCTTTTGTTTTATAAGTGTAAATTTCAATATTAAATTTTAAAAATATATACATTAAACAAAACAATCGGCAAGATGTCTTAACATAGCAACATTCCTTGAGAAATTTCACGTAGAATACGTTTCTTTAAAAATAGTTATCTTTAAATTGACGCAATGAGAAGGAATTTCGTTTATAACGTATTCACGGTAACTTCAAGATTTTCTGAAACCCTGCTAAATATCTACTTTCAGGGAGCCGATTATGTATCCTTCCGCAGTATGTAAACAAAACATTGCCATGTGACACCTGTCAAACGTTTTGTAAACAGTGCCATGTGGGAACTGTCAAATATTTTGTAAACAAACAGTGCCTTGTGGGAACTGTCAAATATTTTATTAACAGTGTCCATGTGGGAACTACCAAAATTTATTTTTGAAGAGAAACAATGCCATGTAATCTCAACTGTCATATACTTTAATAAAATTCTCTAAATGTCTAAAAAATGCTAATCAATTTAGCGAAATGTTGTAATACATACAAAAAGGTAGATTGAAGTATATATCGGAACTGTTAATTATATAATTTAATTAAAGTTTACTTATTGTATTAAGATTTATTTACATATTTGCTGTAAGGAAAAAGTTAAATTTTACATAATAAACTTTTGGAAGTAGCACTCAGGTTAAAGATTTCACTGTGATAAATGGTACCGTATTTTATCGCATATAAGTGGCACATTTTATTTAAAAAAAAATTTATTGAAAACTTGGGGTGCGACTTATAAGTGAGAAAAATTCCTCCAGCCCCGCACTAACGTTTCATTTACTACGAATTCACGGCCCGCGGCTCGATTTCCAAACTCTTCAGCGAACAAAATCACTTTCATTTTGAAACCTGCGGTGTAGGTACATCTCTGTTCCATCAAGAACTGTCGCGCTTCTTCACTGCAACATAAAAACAACACTATGCGGCGGAAAGACGAGTCACGGCTAACATTTGGCACTGAAGAACCAACGCTAATGTGCTGCCATCTCTTGGTCTCCACAAAAAGCTTTCGAAAATAATCGATTATCAGTTGGCGGCGACCAAAATTCGATTCCTTTGCATTCTTTGCGAAGGGAATAACGTAACGGAAATATTCAAATGCCTTTCTATATTTTGCACGTTTATTTGATAAACTGCAGAAATAACAACGCTAATACTAAAATTACATCTTAACCTAGAATTATCTTGTAAGTAGAAAGAATGTGTTACGTTAGTTTTATAACCACAATTCAGCGTCTCCAATATGGCGTGGTTATACTTCTGAAAAAAACGTGCCCAAACGAACAAGATGGAGTGTACGAGTCCGCTGGACAACAACTGAAATTTATTTAATTTCAATTAATAACGGTGAAATCTTTACCCATGAGTGCTACGTAAAAATGTAAATATATAGTTTAGCAATATTAACTTTACAATTACGGCATTAAATTTATACATATTAATATTTAACCTACGAACTATTTCTTTTCAGCTATAACCAACATGTCCCTTCAAAATCCGTTGTTAATTCTTACGGACTTTTAACAAATTATTAAAATTTATTGAAAAAATATACTTAAAACTTAAAACAACCAATTTATATAGTGCTTCAGTGCTAAAAGCAAGACAAAACCTTTTTCCATATACCATTTTTTTATAACCAATTGAACATGTAACTCCTAGGGTGATTTTTCAAAGGTTCTTTTCAAAAGTATCGAAGATACCGTGAATGGATTATAACGTTGATTCCCCATTTCAAGTTCGCGGCTGCCGGCTTGGTAGGCAGGGCCGTAAACGACGAGGTTGAGAGCCAATGAGGGTGAAGTAAGCTGGATATGGAGCAGCGCCAGAATGCAAGGGCGGGAGAAACGGGAAATCCCCAAGAAAACCCGCCAACCATCAGCAACGTCAGGCACGACTCCCACGTGCGGAAACCGGGATTGACTTCGCCGGGAATCGAACCCGGTCCGCCGTACTACAAGTTACGTTAGTAACGAATTAATAAAAAACATTGTCTTAAGTTTTGACGTATTGCTAGCGTAACGTTTAAATTTATGGCTAGTGAATTTAGTGTTTACTGCAGGGTATAAACTTTCATATTAGTAACTCATTTTGGGTTGTTTGTTGAAAATTCCTTTTTTTTATTTGCATGGCGCAAGAATCAAGTGATTTGGCCCATGGAAAATTTAATTTTGTATGAGGTGGGATAGAACATAAGAAGTAGAACTAGATCCTAAGCAGAGGTCTAAAGAGCGCTCAACAAACCTTTAACAGCGTATATCAGGGTTCGAAGCTTAGCCTTTCACCAAACATATTCAGGAAATATTTTCGGATGTTAGGTAAGAGCGAAGGAAGCGACAGACGAATAGTGAAAAATTTCAAATGAAAATAATTGGTTTTCGTACCATGTTTTTTTACGAATATGACAAGACCACCAAGGAATGTTTGACCGAAAGCCTCTAAAGAATAAATAAAACAGAAATTATATTTTAATACCGTTAGCAAGACAGTTAAACACAAGTCAGGTGCTCGCGTTACTCGATGCCAGGCCGGGTTTTAGCTGCTAATAATGTTTTTAATTTATGCACCAGTCAGGACGTTAGTCTACAAAATGTGCGAGGATTTGGGCAATTTCATATATCAACTCATAAACCACTTCAGCGCACCCACTGGCATCGAACCTCCAACCTGCCGAATGCAAATTAGACACCTTAACTTATGACAACAGAATAAGCAAGCATACAGAAGTGAAGCGACTTGACGGCTCATTTGACGCAGGCGTAACCAATCGCTAAATGTTTACGTAGGGTTCTGGGAACGAGCGTTGCGTCCGATTGGCTGCCACTAAGGGCGCCTGTTTTTCGCGAAAAGATTTCAGGACAAGCTGTGTTTCAAAACACCGTAGCTCAGAACCACTTTCGTGACTGGATCTTTGGATTGTTACGCATATTATATGCCTGCCAGCGAATCAGGGACTGTCAGTATCGGAGAAATTAAATCCGTATTGGCTCACTCATGTAGCAGTCAGTCTTCACACAAATAAAAGCTACCAATAGTCAAATAAAGACTGCAAGTGAGTATATAGGATATTGAAATCTAGTCCCTACGTAAATCTTTCGCGAAAAACATGCGGCCCTAGCTACCACGTGCTCAGGAATATTCGCCTGCTGGCTGGGCTCCGTGATGGTAAGTAGGCCATATTTCACGATAATATTTTATTGCATTACCCGAAAGAGGTTTATAGACCACATTAGTATAAATATTTATATGTAGTTAAATGATTATAGTTTTCAAAATATAGCACCGAAGATTCGAAAATGTCGGAATATGGGAGCCCAAGTTTCTATGCTCCTAATTAACTTTGCCAAATAAATTACATGTCGTATGATCTATATGTAATACACAACATCTCAATTTAGTATCAAGGATATTTAACAATAGGTACTCGGGTACTGGCAACATTAATCTATAATACTGGTGGAGTTTACAGAATTTTCACAAGTAGGAATCGTGCTGGACAATGCCGCTGGTCGACGGATTTTCTCGGGGATCTCCCAATTCCCCTGCCCTTTCATTCGAGCGCTGCTCCGTACTCCTCTCGTTACACCATCATTGGCTCTCAAGACCTCGATGTTAGGAACCGCCCGAATCTCTTCACACACTCACTCACCCAGACCTGAACTACCAACCGATAGCGTTATCTGGTGAGAGTTGGTAGATTTGTCGTGCAAGACAGACGCTTCTTACTGCAGCCGGCGTGAACGAACAAGATCTTGCGCACTGCAGTCAGGGATAAGGGACCCGCTGTCTCCGTCGCCACCGGGACATAAACAACGCACCTCGTGGTAGGACCCGGAATTCTTTTGTGTTTACCCGACTGACATTTTAAACGCGCGGTCAGGGACTCCTCCAGCTGTTTAATTCCGAAAATTTACAGCGCTTCGCCGAAGCAGTAAAAATCAAAACACGGGGGTCTGGTGGTGGGGGAACGAGTTATACTAGCTCGAAGACAGGTATGATAATATTTGATGGGAGAGGGGAAAAAAATGGTCTACAGAATTTCCAACTAATTGCCGCTGTATTTTTGACACCAGGAATTTTTTTCTTCTTTCCTCCCTCCCCCTCAGTGGCGTCGTAAACCGAAACAGCCCGAGCAAAGCTCGCGGGGGCCTACCTGCCACCCGAAAGCGGCACGCCATTATTTTTACGACCTTGTTTTTGGGCATTCTCTTCTTTGTGCGCGACTGCCAACCGCTGGCGGTTTTTTCTTCTCTGCTCCCCTCAGGGCAGGTACAGCTCTCTCGCCCCCCTGATGTCACCAGGTTTGACGACGTGGGGGTGACCCTTGGCTTGGACCGCTGGGCGCCCACCCTCCACTGGAGAAGTCGAGGGTGCAGGAAACCCTCTACCACCTCCACCACACCGCCCTTCAGCTTCCTTCACCATGGGCACAGGCGCCGGGGCAGCAGAGAGTGTTTACGAACACCCAACAAAATCCCGGAAGACACAAGAATAACACTGGCAAAAATATTCTCTACGGAATCATCAGTCGTGACATACGTTTAATTGAGTCCTACCACAGAGCACTCAAAATCCCAGAGGTTAGGTTAAACGGCAGCTTATGTAACGAACTCAGGCTGCACACGCCAGAAAAATGGCATCACTTTCGAGCAAAATGTAGGAACTAGGTACTCCAATCAGCGCCTGGCAACTTGCCAGTCGGCAATCCCCAGCCAATAAGGAACTTTTCGCAGCATGTATTAGGCAATCAGACTCAAGGAACTTGCTCGCGACCTCGCTCTGCTAATCAGAGAATGGATACGCCCACATCTAAGCCTGTGTGCTTATGTTCTCCGTGATCCAACGTCGTTCTCCATAATTGTATGATTTCGAAAAATGTCTAAGTAATAAGAGATTCAATTAACCTCTTCCCCTTCTCTAAACTTACCGCATAGTGAATTGACAAAACGAACGTGGACGTGATTTTGGGTGAAGAAATTGCCTAGTCAAACAAGACCATTTAGCCTGTCCATAAACTAATGGTGACGTAAACTGATTTTCGTTTTCTTGGCATGTCCCCAACTCGCCTATCACCAATACAACTGTCAAACTCACATGATCAACAATGAGAAGATCATCTTTACATTTTAATTTTCGACAGCCCCACCTTTTATACGAATGGTGGTTGCATTAAAACTAAGTTAGGGCAAAACGCGCCCAGGATTTTGGTCTGGAAGAAGCACAATACGTCAACATAACATTGAAAAATTGTTACTGTATCAACAGGCTACTAACTACTTGATAAAAATATTAATTATTCACAAAATATTTCACCAAGAAAAAGGTAGATGGAAGTTTGTCAGCTACAAAAAATGCACATCAACTTCTTTTTTAGTCGTGTTGCTATTCTCTGTCTGATTTTACTGATGTAGTCTCGTAAGCTCTTACCCGCTTGGCGAGCAAGTGTGTGTTACAATGCCACGGTTATAAGCAAGTGGTCAATATTCAAGTGTGCCTTAGCTTGCTAGGGTAATAATTATTTCACTCCCCTTTCATTTTTAAGAAAATTAAGTCCTATGAATGAAGTAAACTTGTTAATGATTCCTCTTACTGAGGAGTCTATTAAAGGTTTAAAGGCCTTATTCTTCAGGGTAGGTGCGTGCTGTAAGTGCCCTCTCCCTGGCTTGGAGTAATATCAAAGCACTTACTTACGAAAACAGTGTTATAACTTCAAATAACTCCCCCCTCCTAAAAATGTTGTTTTTGGTAGTTCTGTGGGCAGAAAGGCGACACTATATTCCCTCTACCAGCTGGGTGGTCCGGTGGTCGAGGTGCATAAACCGAGCGAAGCGAACGCTCCGGTCCTACGACGCAAAGCACGCAGAATTGCATCCCTTACTCCCACAGCAAACCGGCAGTTTACGGGCTGTCCTGCGAAAATTGCTGATGAACCCTTAGTGTCAATCCGTGACGCGGACTGCCAGCCATCGATTTCACACGCCCAAGTCGTGGAGGGGCGACAGACAAAAAATACACTTTAACCCTGTGAACATCTCCAAAACATTGCGCGACGTTCGTAGCATTGGCCATACTTAACGTGGCCATTTTTCTTCCTTCTCAAAACGGGACACTTGTCAGTTTTCATTTGCAAGTAGGTAGATTGAAAAGAAAAAAAAAACATGTATATTAGTTATGTTTTTTTTAATATATTTTTCATAAGAACAATTTTTTTTATATATATTAGGCGATGATTTTAAGTAGGAGTAAAATTCGTGGCAGTTTTTTTCTGATTTTAAATGTTGCTCAGTGTCACCGACACCTCCTTGTGCCAAACTAAATTCAGTACGGCATTTTTCACATCTGACGTCCGAGAGAGACTGAGTGTATTTTTTTTAAATGTACGGATATTTCGTTTGTAAGTTGACATTAAACGTACATTTGCGTTTAGGCTACGCGATTCACAAAAGCACGTTCAGAAAATCGAGCTCGTAAGTAGGTATAAGTAGACAGATTCGTGCGCTCACGCTGGAGAACAATCTACGAATAATGCGTGCGTCGGAGAGTCGGGTTTGCGGGGGAGGAGGGAGGGAACCACAACGCCCGCCAGCCCCCGCGCGTCACGGAAAAAATACGAGCGACTTCAGTAAACTGTTGGCGCCTACTTCGTCGTAAGACTGCAAACAATTTGTAAGGTAAATTTACGATTTTGAAATTATTTTTATGATTAGTAAATCAATATTTTTGCTCGCTTGATAAAAACGGGACATTTGGGCGTCCCGAAGCTTTCATCGGGGACAACGGGACAGAGTGCCGAAAAACGGGACTGTCCCGTTCAAAACGGGACGTATGGTCACGTTAGCCATACTCGAAAAGTAAAATTATTTCTACTTAAAAAAAAAGCTTAGAAAAGTGTTGCCAAAACATTCTCATAAGATTCTGCAGGAAAATGTAACAAATTTTAAATATTNAAAAAAAAGCTTAGAAAAGTGTTGCCAAAACATTCTCATAAGATTCTGCAGGAAAATGTAACAAATTTTAAATATTTTCTAAAAGGTTTATACGAAACACGGTGAAGTTAAAACAGCAATTAAGACTTTTGTGGTCCCCAATAAATCGAGTGTGTTGGTAGGTAATAATGTGTTCTTTGAACACAGAAAAATCTTATAACGCTAGCAGCAATTGTAGTAAGTGCCACTCACAAAAGTACTTTGCGTTGAGTTGAGAGATTTGGGCGGCTCTAAACAACAAGGTCTTGAGAGCCGATGAGGGTGAAATGAGGTGAGAATGGAGCAGCGTCGCCTTGGTGGGAGAACGAGCAGGCTAACCGCTCAGCCACCGCGGCCCCCACGTACTTTGCGGGCTGCAGGATTTTTAAGGTGAGCATGGTTTAAGGTCTTGTCAGTATAAGGAATGGAGAATGAATCAGCAAAAGCCTTTATTAAGGAACCAGCTATGGTCTGGAGTCACTTCAGTCAACCATTAAAAATCTAAATCAAGATGCACAGACTAGGAATCAAACCGTTGTTCTCTCGAATAACATAGCAGCCAATAAATATTTTTTTTTTCAATAAACAACTATGCTAGTGAGCTCTGAATAGCTGTAGTATTTGTCAGTCTATGTGTTTTTGTGCATTCAAAATCTGTTCTTTACCAGCAAAAAAAAAAATTCTCTTTGGAAAGCATTAACTAAAAAGTTTTTGTAAGCACTTAATTTGCGAAAGTTCATAACAAACATGACTGGCAGGTCATACACTTTCGAATTTACTTAACAGGTAAGTTACACAGTGCACAGGATTTATTTGTGTAGTTTTTGTGTGCCGGGAGAATGCGAAAAACAGGAAAACAAAATAGGAAGGAAGAGTGACACGTGGGGGTGTGCACCCCTGGGGGGCGGGCGGCAAGAAGTCAGGCGGGACCGCCGCGCCAGTTCCACCCCCCTGCCATAAACGATATGTCCCGCGACCCACTCACTCCCCCGCCTGTGACTTCAAAAGCGCGCCGCCACCTCGACAGTGCCGGCGCTATATACCTGCTCCTGACACCCCGCCGAGCTGACGCGCCGCCGCTCCACTGTTGCCAAATTAGCACTTTTTTCTCTCCTCCGCCCACCTCCTCCGGAGACGACACGGGGCAAATGCATCATGCTGTCTTGTCCGGCTCCGAGCCATCTTTCAATTCCCATCCCTACACTGCGAAAACATTACGTAAGTTAATTGCATGTACTTTTAGGGGTAAACTGTTTTTAATAACTGCACTCAGTCTTACTACTGGCTGTTTCCGGTTGACTGAGCATCTTCTAAACCAGCCTTCGAAAATTACACCGCCCCTACCTGTATGTGTTTTAACTCGCACACTGGTTGGTATGCACCCAGTACAGCTGGTAATGACGGTGGCAACATATTTTAATGTCGTAACGTTGAATTAAAAGTGTTAAGCAAACAAATGTAAACAATAAAATTATTTTTTTGAGTTCTGTTTTTTTAAATATATCAATGTGTAATACTTTGTAATTTTTTAAAATGTGTACTTTGATAATAATTTTACACTTTTATTTGACCGATGCAAGAATAAAATGGTATACATCATGGTAATGTTAATTTTAAATATGGTGGAATAATACACAACATGCATACAAGTAGATCTTGAGCAGGGCATTCAAAAGGGCTCAGTGTACAGTGAATAGCCTATATGCGTTCAGAAAAATGTATATATTTATATCGTCTTTTTTCTGTTATGCAGTTAAGGCAGCATGTGTCTTCCAAACCATTGAACCCATTATATACACACAGATACATTTTTTAAATAAAAAAAATACAACAGAAAAGAAATTATTTAAGTTAATTATCTGGATGTCACAACTAATTGGTAACACTGTGGTCATTACACTGACATGACAAATTATGGAGCTATTAATAATTTAAACTTACTTATAAAATAAATTTTAAGTGACAACTAACCCGGCATGACTGGTGAACGGCCCATAATATTAGTAAGTTGATAATTTCACATTAAAAATCTTTGTATAACTATATAACAATTCCTTAAAAAACTAAAATAATAAAAGTTAAGTTTAGAGCGTGGGAATAAATAGCAACAGCTTTCTCTGAAAACGCGAGAAAGAAAGAAAATAAAAATCTTTCCAAATAGGTGACAGTGGTCCTCCTAAACTATAGAGTATTTTTAACATAATAATGTAAACTAATATAAGTGAGCTGTCATTCTAGACAAACTTGTCAATTAAGTTTCACTGACACACGACGTCATCAGCTACGTCCGTTGAAATTCCACCTGAGATTTTAAAGGAATATTTCTGCCAAGTAACGCAAGTAAAGAACATGTGCAACGTAACGGTATAAGGGCGATATTACTGTGTATATTTCACGTTTTAAACAATAAGGCTAACATTCCTTTTTCCACTGAGAGCGCTGAGGTTACTGGTCAGCAGGAAACAATTTAGAAATGCCAAAAACCTATCAGTTGTCTCGGTGGCGGAACACTTGCCAGTAATATAAATAATGGCGTCCTATGCTCAACGAGTTTTTTGTCATGTAATTAGTAGAGACCTGCAAAATTCACGCTATCTTTCGGTGACAGGATAAACTCCACTGCCTTATACAGAAGTGAAGCACAGTCAGTGGTTTTATCAGAGGCGTGTGGTGAACTGTTGCAAGGTAAGCTGGTGCTTGCTCACCACTGNGTGAAGCACAGTCAGTGGTTTTATCAGAGGCGTGTGGTGAACTGTTGCAAGGTAAGCTGGTGCTTGCTCACCACTGTACATTCTCGGTGCACGCAGCAGGAGCCAGTAACCACCGTGTAGCCTAGCGCAACTGAATGCATTCCGACCACTCACAAGCGAGCAGCAGTGGACCCATTACACGTGTCCTGTGGCGTCAGCTGCCGAGCTACGTTTTAGTGGTGGAATTGTTAACTAGCAAGCAACGGGGTACAGCACACAACCGACGCCAGCTTACCACACGCCGCTGTTTTTATTGGCCATTATCCTTTAAGTGGAGTCGCCTACTTGTTCGACTTCGTTAAAGAAGATTTGCCTTCACTCAAGATATGTTATTGGCTCAAGATTTCCGCGCGGCGTGTCAGACATAACTGCCGGCCTATGGTAAAAGTGGGTCAAAGGCACATGAACTTGGAGATCAGCCTGTCGCTAAATAATTACACGAATTGGCAGGTCTCTAGTCATTAGCAATGGATGTGTTTTCCATGATAGGTAGAGTGATTTGTAAATGTTTTAGTATGTATATTCAATTCAGGGGAAATTAACTGAATGCTAATCCATAACAGATAACAGCAATACAGTTTCTTGGTTATAATTATCGTTTACCGCCGCCAAGATTGCTCATCCTGAACTGCTGAGACTGTCCTACCGTTCGCGCACATCGTTGAGAGTGTAGCCTCCAAACCAGGCGCCAAAACAAATCTCGTCAGTGACTCATTAGCAGCATCAGTAAATAAAGGAACACTCATCATCAGTCTCGCCTGTTGACAGTATAAAAATGAGTACGGCCTGAGAAATAGAATGAGAAGTTCTTGAAGGGGAAGGGAGTATGGTGAGTGAAGAAGCATTATTGATTGCATAGTCTCCCTTGCCAATTGACATACGATGATTCATGCCCCACAAAGCAGTTGCTGGGGTGGCGAAACGCACTATCCAAGCCACACTCTCCAAGTACATACTTCAGCATGGTGCTACCTTGTCTGTGGGGGCCACCGGCATTGTGCTGTGATACTACAATCGGTGGTCGGGCGCGACCGTCGGGTGGGTACTCTATGGCGGCCTGGGAAGCAGCTTTGCTGGCGATCCAATAAGCCTGTCAAAACCACGTTGCATGGCTTGCTTGAGGTTCTACATTTCCAGAGGTGTCCGGAAATAATTATTTTCCGTTACGTCCAATTTTTAGAGGTTTGTTGAAGCATGATGCAGAGGGAATCCCGATGATTCTTGAATGTCTCTAACGCCTCTTTTTAGTGTAAATGAAGTCCAATGGGGGCAATAAATTATAGTTAAATGTTTTACATACATCTTCGCAAGTGTTCACTAGTGTCGTTAGATACTTTATCATCGAATTGGTTAGGTCAGGTTAGGATAAGTTAAACCAGCTTAACTTATTAATAATACTTATATTTAAACACTCGAAGCAGGCTACACTAGTAGATTATTTGGTAATTTAAATGAGGAGTTACAAAATGAATCAATACTAAAATAAAAGTAATAATAAGAAACCTGGAAATTTCGCGAATTCATTCGAGGAGAAGCTACACTTCAAAAACATGTACATTTGACCTTATTTTCGAATTGGGTCGCAGTTTGTAAGCCACGCCCTGGATGAATTAGACCTAATAACTGAACTGCAAGAAAAAGAGCACCAAATTCAGTGCTAAATGTTCTGGGGCAAAACTTGGACATCAGTCAATGAGCAACTCGTTGAGACTCAAGTGCACTAAGGATTTTGACCTCTAACCAGTTGCCAAATTAATCCGCGAAATTATTTTCTGTTATTTTATTACAGATAATACTGTACGGAGGAATATTAAATGAAAATTATTAAAAATATTGTAATTTGGCACTGGAATAGCAAAACTAGATATGATAAAAAAATAAAAAATCTGATTTAGAAATTAAATTTGGTTTTTTGTTTGACTAGTAACAATAGATTTCTATAATATACATCTTAATGGGCCTAAATCTAAGAATAAAATTTTTAAATTATATATACCTATATGTACACACATATAACCATATATTCTGAACGACGCCTCCAAAACCCTATTTCAGTTTATAAAAGAATAATACATTTTGGTTTCGATATTTTCAATGCAGAAAATTCTGTACAGTTAGCCTCGTCACTTTTTTTCCTTTCTGTTTTGTAAAGTCTTTCCTCATTTACGTATGTTTTTCAACACATGGTGCCACGTCAGGACGACCCGCTGCTTGGCACCTTGCGAAACACTTGTTAGGACTATTTGATGCGTTTTTCCCCGAAACAAAATAACGCATAACAAATTTCAAAGCTCCAGGGCAAATGTACTTCAGCATGCATGTGGGGCATTCTAATCCGATTGATAACTGGAGAACGAACTAACAATAAAAATTACGGAATTCTTCCGGAACTATTTTCTGCCACAATGAACAAATTCGAACCGAATAGCAAGTAGGTGGTTGTAACTTCGTCACCAGTCATGTTTAACTCTGCTGCCACCTTGGGAGGTGGACACCATTTTGCATCGCGCAGCGAGTGTCCCGGCTGCACCTAACACAATAATGAGGAGCCGCGTGATCGAACCGGTTCTGGTTCTCATGGACGGCGTCTGGGACCGTGCGACGCCCGGGCCGACTAAGCTGGGAGCGGCCACAGAGAGAGAGAGAGAGAGAGAGAGAGAGAGAGAGAGAGAGAGAGAGAGAGAGAATCGGGAGGTTGGTGATGTGTACATAATAACGCCACCATTACACCCACGCCGCGTGGACACCTACCCCCTCACGAATCAGCATGTGACGCTGGCATATTTACGACACGCAGTTCTACCCAGGAATAATGAGAGTAATTGGATTGCACCGGTGCCACCGTCTATGGTCTGACGTGACCAGCACGCGGCAGTACAGTCGTAATGCTCGGGACCGCATTACCCGTCGAAGTCGAAACAGTGCATCTCGGATGTTCGCATGTTTTGCCGGTCGCATATGGAAAACGGGGCGGACGTTGCCGTTGGTTGGTGGGTTTTCTCGGGGTTCTCCTGTTTTCTCTCTTTTCGTGAATTTTGTCACCACCCCATCACACGGTCTTCCACCATGCCGCTCTTTCAGGAAACACAGGTGTCAAAAGATTCCCCCTCTGAAGTCACTCATTCGGCGGGTGTTACGTGTGCAACTCTCCTCGTGAATTGTGGTTTCCCGTCATCAGTTGTGCCTGGATAGGTTTTTTTTATGTAGGCCATGGCCGATTTATTTCCGTTATCTGATTATCTACGGCAGTGGTGCCATCTACAATGACCACCTTGTCGACGGGAACGTATTGTTACGTGTTGCTGCCTTGCATCGCTTCCCTTGCCCCGCCCTACTGGAGCCAGGAAACGGCGTGCCAATGTCAGAGTGGTTATGTAATAATTGGGCGACGATTCACAAAGGCAAGTCGCCACATGCCGCCGCGGTAAGCCTACCGCAACTCGCGCGCTCCTGGCCTTCAGCGGATTGAATTTCTGCTGTTATCTACGAAAGAATGTTCTGGTCAATGCTCTAGCCACTCTCAGCGTGACTCGTGGCGCGGGGAACCTTCCAGATCGGACCAGTTAGACTACTTAAGGTGCACCGGGCTTCCGAGCGAACAATTTTTTTAGATTTGAATGTTTGTAGGATTGTATGACCTTAGGCAACAAGAATTGGAAGACGACGAGCCAGCAGAGCTTCGAGTGGCGGTGAGAGTGACCAGCTGGAGTGAAGTCTGCGGACTGCGAGCATCAGTGCAGTGAAGAGCGAGACTTGACGGGCGAGACTACCGAACTGGATGCGTAAGTGTAAAATACTTGGATTTATGACAATATACTGAATGAATATGTGTAAATAATTAGTGTGAATTAAGTGACTACAATCTATTTAGAGCCATTGAGAGAGAAATTAAATATAACGCTCACTTTGAATAACACCAGTAAGAGTGAATATAGATAGTTTATAGAGTTTTAAATAATAGCTGTGTAAGTAAATTAAAAAATAAATTTAGTTATTTAATTTTTAATTAGACCACCCCTCATGAACTTGGATACGCCCGCCTGTCCAAAATTAATTAATGCATTTTAATATTATTTTCTCTCTAACGAATTAAAATGTGTTAGCAAAAACATTACCTATTTTAGAATAGTTTTAGAATGCCAGTACCCTAATAGTGATTGTTAAATATCCTTTATACTTAATTATCATGTTGTGTAGATCACATGGCATCTGATTTAGTTGGCAACGTTTATAAGAGCCATAGAAACTTGAACTTCCATATTCCGAAATTTTCGACTTTTCAGTACTATATTTGGAAAACTATAATCATTTGACTACAAATATTTACATTTATGTGGTCCTTATATAAATCTATTTCAGAAAATGAAATAAATAACTATTGTGAAATATGGTCTCAACTCGTGCAGTGGCATAACTCACTCCGTTTTGGGAGGTCGTGAGTTTGACCCCTCCAGGCTGAGCTAGTAGCAATTTCCCCCGTGGTGTCCCGTCCTCATTCAAAGTAAATAAAGATGCAGTTTCTTAATGTGAGCCTTCCCAATTGCTTGTACATTGAAATACTAACCTGTGTTTATCAAATTTAATGNTTAATGTGAGCCTTCCCAATTGCTTGTACATTGAAATACTAACCTGTGTTTATCAAATTTAATGACCCTGTAGTTTTTTCATGTGAACTTTCCCGAGTGCCTGTCTAAGTACTAGCCCGTATTTACTTTAAACCAAATATTTTTGCCACCACCTATCGTGGATGGATCAACACAATCTCAGATTTATTTTTTGTTAAACACTTCATTCTTGAAATGGAATATTAAAAAGCAAAGCTTGTTAGGAGTACTCAATAGAAATGATTAAGCTTTCAGTGAATTCCCTTCTACCCATTTTTTTTCTTTTCTGCGCATTTTTTTATTACCATTAAAATATTAAGAGGGCATTTCCGATCATGTAAACAGATAACACAGAAGCAGCAATAACAAATAAACAACGTCAATTTCAAAATAACTGTTTAGGTTTACCACGTGCCCTAACAGACACAAATTAAAAATGTTCCGCTCTAGGAATTGTGACTTAGTTGTCCTGACATATTTTGTGTTCAATCGTTGTTTGCGCGTGTACGCGTATTTCATCAAATAGATACCCTGAGAATACGCCTTTCTGCCAAAATAGGTAAAAACCAATTATCTAACCACATACAGTTTTGTTGATATCGAATTAAGTTTATTTGAAAAAAAAAAAAAAAGGGGGGATTGTAATAATAATGATAGCATTTTTCTAGAGCTTGCCTGCACAGTTTCTTTAAGAGATAGGAGGAAAGTAAAATCGTACAGTCGTAGTTACATGTGTGGGGTTTTATTAGTGCATAATAAAGTCCCACTGTCAGGAATCTTATTGGCAGAGGAAAGCGTGACGACGAAAGCACTGCTCGTCAGTTCAGCGCTGTGTCGTGTATGAGTCAAATGGGACACTGGGCGCACGTACCACTGTACCTCGAAAAAAAAAAGTCTTGGACCCATGTGCTCTTAATGTCCGGAGATACACAAAAACGATGGCTGGGACTTCTACAACTTTAATAATTCCACCGAAATAATGCCGTATGTATTTTTTTTTCATTAAAGTAATCAAACGTAACTTTACCTCTAACACAGGCCTGCAATCGTGGCCAAGTGAGTGGTCGTAATTTTTCCCCAACTTTGAGACCAGCCAGTTTGATCCGATCACTCCGGAAATTTTTCGGAATAATAATTCACACATGGGTATAGGGAGTTTTTTTTCCCCTTGCTCATTCAAATTTAGCCGCCGTTCTAACACCACTTAGCAACCATTCAGCTAGTCCAGTGGTCAAAATGTTTAAACTTTTTTGCCAAAAATTTTGAAAATTGTTACTAAACTAAATAATAATAATAATTTTTTTTTTTTTTATTTCAACAGGTGATTTGAAGAAATTACACAATCCGAAGTTGTTAAAATTGTTTATTTGATGTTAACTGTGTAACATAACTGAACAATGTCTAAACATGACAGGAACATAAAAATGCACATACCACAGTTTAATATTTAAGTCAAAACAGCCTACTCTTACATGTGAAAATGTAGGCAATTATTTTTAATAATGGTTTGTCATTGTAATTTAACAAATGTTGTTTCACACACAAAAAAAAACACTAGCGCAGTTACAAACATGAAATAAATGACACCGAAAATTGTACTAATTAATTTTACTAATAATAAAATAATCATTAGTTGTTAAAAATTGCGTACGGCTCACAAATTGAAGTAAAAAACGCAGTGCTCACTACGATTTGTCTTCACTTCCTAACTTCGGCGCCGGAAGCGCTTCTAACTTTCCCAGCGTGCGTCGTCGCAAATTGGGTGCCTGGCGTGGGTAGGGGAAAGAGAGAAGTTCTAATAGTGTTCCACAAGGACAACGTGTAATTTACTCCTGTTTGTTTTGTTCTNCCCCCCCTCCTTAGAAGATGACGGAGTGGTTTGGGGGGAGGGGGACAAAGGACGTAATGTTGGCGCACGTACTTTGGCGGTGATACAAAATTTTGTCATCTTCTACGTGATTCCATTATTGCCCCCCGCCTGGCGGCATTGATGGCGAGGAGAAAGAATCGCTCCTATTGCAACATTCACCTCTCCTGACGGCGTTACTAAAGAGATAAATATCAGCAGAGGCGCCACTTTTTTTCTCTGTCTCTGTCTCTCTCTCTCGCACACTCACCAGGACT
>NQII01002361.1:204825-244290 GCA_002778355.1 Clitarchus hookeri
CACTCACCAGGACTGTGGGGGGGGGGGGGCTGACTTATTACTGGTTGACGCAACTTTTTAAAACCTCTCCGACCGTAACTCGGGGAAGAGCGTGCTTCGTGCATTATGTTCCATCATGCCGTAACCGGGGGGGACCATCACAAATCCATGAATGAAACCGGATGTCTGAAACGTTTCGGCACTTTTGTTTGTCGCGAGCTGCGAGGGGCACATTAAGCTCTGCACGTTTATTCCAGAAACTGGCCATTTTCTGACGTTGTGAGGTGATCGTCCGCGACCGTCGTCGTACTTTGTTTTTTTGTGACGATACGGCAGACGTCAAGTCGGTGTACTATCTTGCCGTCGTTTGTAACAAATATAACAGACGATACAACATCAGTTTAGAGTAAATTTTTTTAAAAGATAGTCAGCTATTTTATTTTAATAAACTTNTCAGTTTCCAGTACATTTTTTTAAAAGATAGTCAGCTATTTTATTTTAATAAACTCACATCTCCATTTCACGATTTGAAAAATGGTTACAGGTGTTGCAATTAAGACATTTTTTGAAGCGTGCTGTACGCTCAAAATCGTAATTAGTTAATTTTTCCTGATTGTCAGTTAAAACTGCTCCATCCGAAATATGTAAAAAAAAAAAGTGTCACTAATTCATTAGTTAAAAGAAATCCACTAATCCAAACAGTGTAAAATTAGAAATTTATTGTTGGTTAATTAACAAAAAAAAAAAAAANTTTGTGACGATACGGCAGACGTCAAGTCGGTGTACTATCTTGCCGTCGTTTGTAACAAATATAACAGACGATACAACATCAGTTTAGAGTAAATTTTTTTAAAAGATAGTCAGCTATTTTATTTTAATAAACTTACATCTCCATTTCACGATTTGAAAAATGGTTACAGGTGTTGCAATTAAGACATTTTTTGAAGCATGCTGTACGCTCAAAATCGTAATTAGTAAATTTTTCCTGATTGTCAGTTAAAACTGCTCCATCCGAAATATGTAAAAAAAAAGTGTCACTAATTCATTAGTTAAAAGAAATCTACTAATCCAAACAGTGTAAAATTAAAAATTTATTGTTGGTTAATTAACAAAAAAAAAAAAAAAAAGACAGCATTCCTACATGATATAAATTAGGTACGATTTATTTTGTCGCAAAACAAAAATATAGTCTATACAAAAAATTTTGGACGTGGTTGGAATCGAGCCTCCGCCCATAATGCAATTTCATGTTATAATTTTCATGGTAAGCCATTTCCACTGCCCTGCTTTACCACTGCCAGACTGGCGCTCGTATTATGGGTACTAAAGTACTAAAAGTAATGGTTTCGTGATGTGAAAGTATTTCATTCTGTCGAAGTGTAAATATATACAGCGCAAATACATGTATTTGCAAAGTTCGAAAGTCAATCTATATTTAGTTAAGTTCAGATTCTGTGCTTTCAAAAGATAAATATAGTGGTTTCAATTTACGACGTTATCGATGTTCGTTGGTGTCCGCCATTTTACATTGCAACTAGACACTACATATTTAAACATGTTACTTTTAGTGATAGATTGGTAGTTAATAATTTTACTAATTCAATACTGCGGTGATTCAATAAGAAACGTGGATTTTCACAAACAAAAGTTTTGTTTTCTACCATTTCNTTACTAATTCAATACTGCGGTGATTCAATAAGAAACGTGGATTTTCACAAACAAAAGTTTTGTTTTCTACCATTTCACAGATCAAATAATGAGGAAACGACAAATTTTATAAAAGATTGAATTGGTTCTGACACTCCACTGCCTAATTAGCATAATTATTGATAGTCAATCTGTCTGTTCAAAATAACAGTTTCATTCTGTAAAATCCCGTTGCGTTGTAAAATGGCAGATACAAGAAAACACCGACAACATCCTTAANAATAACAGTTTCATTCTGTAAAATCCCGTTGCGTTGTAAAATGGCAGATACAAGAAAACACCGACAACATCCTTAAAACCACTATATTTATCATTTGAAAAATACACAATTTGAACTAAACTTAACTAAGATTGACTTTTTAACCTTGCAAAGACATGAACGTGCGCATAATATGTTAATATTTTGACAGCATNAAACTTAACTAAGATTGACTTTTTAACCTTGCAAAGACATGAACGTGCGCATAATATGTTAATATTTTGACAGCATGAAGTACTTTCACATCACTAAACTTATAGCAATTCACCACTGTAAGTTTCTGTTACTATGCAAAATGCAAGACCGATTATCACAGTGGCAAAGTAGCGTAGTTGGTAAGACGACAGCCGACAGAGACGGGAGAAGTGTCGTTCAGGGTGGTGATATATAACTTGTGGTGTGTCGTACCATCGTCTACGGGGTTTAAAGGTAAGATTTATATTTATAACTCTTTATTACACCATCCAAATAGTTCGATTCGCATCTTTAAATATAACTAGGGTTAAAGTAAATTATTCCGCGTAATTACGCATTGATCTTTGAACGATGTTACAGCTTACCTTTTACCCTATTGAGCCCAACCGAAAATGATTGCACAAAATTGCGCGTTAACAGTAGTACAGAATGGCTCCTGAAATTTCACTTCTTGCTGTCTTTGACAACTGGGTACAACAATCGTCAACAACACTGTTTGACGCGATATTAGGGTATATGATTGATGAATTAGGTATTCTAGAGTTTCCTAGAGACCCATTAAATAGCAGTGTAACCCGCACTATAAAGATGTTTCTTAGCAAATTGGAGGATAAATGGAAGAAAGCACAAATACATCGTGAACGTTTTTTTAACGAACCATGCATCATGCCTAAGAAAAACATTAACATTTTCTGATAGTGTGCTGCAACCCGTGCCTGATCCTTCAAGTATTGCATCAGGTCTAATCCGACCTGGTAGGCCTCACAAGGCTTTTCAAGATTGTACTTCAAAAGTTCAAACACGAAAAATGAAATGACTTGTGGACTCAACCAGTTATGACGAACTGGCAACGGCCACCGCAATCAAACTACGAAAGGCGGGATAGCTCGACTATGCTGCGATCGTCCAAGAGCTTTCTAATGCTTCTACGACAAGGGGTACCAAGCTCAAGAAAACCGGAAACACATCACTTGCAGGTACGGCAAATTTATCTGGGTATCAAGCTTTGGCTCTAATGGTTAATGCGAATCTTTCGGCGAATCAGTACAAGTGTGCGCGTCATCAGGCAAAACAAACAAACTGCAATATATATCCATCGTACAATAAGGCCAAATATGCGAAGTGACTATGTTCTTCTGCCAATGCAAAAGTTACAAAAACATCGTCTGAAATACGAGTGCAGGCCCTTGTTGAACACATTGTAACACGGCTTTGTAAAGCTCAAGAAGATGTCCTACGAACCTAGCCCGATGATAATAACCTAAGTATTGTTTTCGAGTGGTGCTGTGACGGTGCTGAACAAAGTAGTCTTTGTATCGACAGAAATTTTTGGATGAGAAGTCTACAGATGAAAGTATGTTCAGTATTACTTTTGTACCTATTCAAATCTACGATGTTAATAACGAACACAAATATAATCTGACAAAACGCTGCACCTTCATCAACGAGATATTGTCGTCCTATTAAGTTCGTATTTGCGAAGGAATCTGTTGATGTTATCGATAGTAAACAGAGTTGAAGACCAGATCGCTAGTCCCACTCCTACCATATTGCCGTGGATGACCGGGAACTTCTAGTTAGACACAATATGATTTTTTGTTATAATCGATGGCTAAGTTTGCAATTCTGTATCGACCTGTGTGTCAACCCAAACTTGTTATTTGTGTGGGGCCAAACCCCGCGAGATGAACAGCCTAAGTATTCTGTCACAAATGGCAATAATAAACCCACACCTTTTTACTTTTGGACTGCCACCCCTTCATGCCTGGATACGCTTCTGTGAGTGCCTACTCCATATTTCATACAGACTAGATATTAAGTCGAGGCAAGTTCGAGGTACAGAAAATAAAACAAAGGCAGCAGGAAAGAAGAAACTTGCGCAGGGTCTGTTCCGCAGTACTCTTGCTCTGTTGGTAGATATGCCGAAAGAAACGACTGGAAACACGAATAATGGTAATACCGCACGGGAGATTTTTAGGAATGCTAGAATATCTGCCGAGATAACGGGAGTCAATGTGATGTTAGAATGCCTGAATAGTGGTTTCGTGGTATCTCTTGACAAACTCGCTGAATACACTCAGTGTACTTGAGAAACTATTCTTGATACGCTATGCCCATAAGTGTCCATAACGTATTATTCCATGGTAGAGATATGTATCACAGCCAAAAGTATTTTGCTGATAGGTCAACTTTCCGAATAAGCACAGGAAGCACGCAATAAAGATAGTAGGAAATATAGAGAATTGCTTACAAGAAAAACATCAAGATTTGAAACAAACATGGATTTAATTCATAGACTGCTCATAAGATCTGATCCATTAATTGCAAGTAAACGCGCGCCTCCTAGGACTAAACATTCGAAAACGATGACAGTAGAGGTTTTGAAATTGTTAAAAGAACCGTCCATAAATAATTATATGTCATCAGATCGTTCTGACAGCACTAATTCGGAATGAGCAACAACATGACTGTGCCTAATTAAACTATAATTTGGTGCGTAACATATCGCTCAAGCATAAATGTGTGTGTACCGTTTCTATTGTTCATTTGTTGACTGAAAGGATGTGTTGCTCTTTGTGTGTGAGTAAAAGTTGCGTGTTAGAACGCGCGTCTTATAAATAGTATCATATTAAGCGTGCATTTGATGCTATCGTATACATCGGAAGTGTTAAAGAACGTATGTTTTGCTTGTAAACATTGGCAGTAGTTCAATTTGAGTAAAATTAATCTTGTCAGCAACAAATAGCATACATACTATCTAGCTCACATGAAAAGGACTTTTTTTAATATGACAAAATCATAAAACCTCTTCCTGTTTGCTATGCTCTGAATATAGGATTATGACAAGATGAGAATAAATATGTTTATGCTCCTTCCAAAAGTAATTATGTTTGAGGGAATTTACCAACGATGTTGTATGAGTGGGATATCGTTGTCATGGTGACAAGACGAGAGTAGGTTTAATTTCAGAGCTACGGAATCCTTACGAAAGAACCCTGACGCAGCAAGATGCGAATGTCTAACGCAGAATTGCATTAAGTTATAGGAGAAGAACGAGTAGTATTTTGAAGCATAAATATTATAACCTTCGATCCACGCATAAAACAACTGCTCAGACCAAATTATAATGAAAAAATAAATAAATAAATAAAAGGCAAGAGACAGTAAATAACTAAAAAAAGGATCAGATGCAAGATTTTTTTAAGTAATTTGAAAATACTTAAGTGGATTTGGACAGTTAGTGTAAAAATGTTCTCTCTTCTACCTTAACACGCACTGTTAAGATCAGAGAAATAACAGCCAAACAGACTTCTGTTCGAACAGATTGCGGCATTTAAAAAACGCACGCTTCTCCAAAGTTTCCACAAATTATTGTAAAATAAATATTTTTTATTAAGAAGACAATTACGACAGAACTGAGCTTGTAAAATTTCCAAAAATTATTTATACAGGCGATAGTGGAAACAGAAATACTGTTAGGTGGATCAAGAAGTTATTGGTGGAAAGTTTGTAAAAAGGTTCAATACATGCTTCTATCGAAGTTTTGTGCCCCGGTATTACGTTCCGAAAAACCCGTATTTAACCACATGAGAAAGCTTTAAAATAACATTTATAGCATGCGTGAAGTCGTGAAAGTGCCATTCCTTCGCCGTCTGGAGTCATATTTTCTTTTCGTAGGTAGGCATGTTGAGGACACTTTTTAAGAGATTCCTAGAAAAATAAACTTTTTTTGAGCAAGCAGCAACGCATTTCAAGTACCAGGTAGACGAACGCCTTAAGGCTCACGCCTACCTACAGCTTTTTCCGCGTTTGAGACCGAGACGTGCGGTAGCGATAAGGGCGACACTGCCACGCGCATCAAGTGCGCCATCGCCGCTAAGCGCAAGACTGTGAACTTGCGTGGAGTGTTCTCGTGGCACTGCGTGTACCTATGGGACTTTCAGTGGTGACGCTATTGTTTTATTGGTGGAAAATCTGTAGGAAGATTCAGTGCAGGGCCCTTGAGTAGCGTTTTTGTATCTGACGCGTATATTTGGAGATACGGCGCTTTGAAAAAGGCCGTTTTGGAGTTCTCAAAAATGGCGTTATAATGTGCGTGACGTCTTGAAAGCACTCAACAGCCGTCGCCTAAAGTGCGTGTTCTTTTCGTAGAACAGCACATAGGATAGGACGCACGTTTAATAGTTTCGTAGAAAAACGAGTACTTCAAACACTCTGAAACGCAGTTCAAGCACCATGTAAGCGGGAGCCTTGAACGTGGTTCATTGTTATCACTACACGTCGTCGTAACTACACGGCTGTATACATACCGTCGTGTATAGGCTATTCACGGTAAAGTGAGCACTTTGTGAAGCCCTCTCATGTGCAATAATAGTCAAACCGTATATTTTATTGTAGCCTTTGATGTTAACTTTCGAGTCCAGTGAAATAAATATACTGTGTTTATTACTTACATGGAAATATTTGTTTCAAAAAGTGGGGGAAGGATACAATATGGTTGGTAGGAAAGAAGTAAAAAGGGCCTCAAAAGTGTTCATTTTACCATCAACAGCCTATAGTTGAGGAGTGCCATGCTAACAGCTGGCAGTTCTCGACCCATCCCTCACTTTGCAGAAGGCTGTGATGGTAAAAAAAAAACCTTTACCGGTCTTAATGCATTTCAAAATGGACAGTGTTTAAAACTGATTACTATTCAGACCATTATATTTCCATTTTAATAGTTTTTCTATAAATCTGTCTTCCTCGATTTTTTTGCTCCTTCTCCCTAAATATCAGTGATTGGTTAAGGGTTGACTTCCTCCTTCACGAAACACGGCTTTGAGTTCACAGAAGCATAATCGAGAAGCAAGTCACCGTCTATAGCTAGGTAAAAGTTTATTTAACACTTCTCAAATACACATGTCGAAAAAAAATCTTTGCCGGTGACAGGATATTTTTAATGTATATATAGAATGAAGTACAGCAAAGTAGTTCCACAGCTTGATCGCTTAATATGTACATATTTATAAGTTGTTATCCATTTAAATCTGATCATTTTGTTTTTATAAGCATAACAGTAAGGGTTGAAACAGTATCATAATTATCGTTACTGCTATTCCAAAATATAGAAAATACAGAAAACGAAATGTTTCAGGAACAACAGAACGCTGCTGCAACACAACCTCGTTTAGATCTTTTATAAGTTTTCTGGTTAAAATAGTAAGGAACTAGTTACTCAAGTTTTTCAGCATTTAACTTTACGAGGTTTTGCGTTAACATTGTAAGTGTTTTTTTTTTCTCAACTAATTTGTTACTTTTGGGAAATTATTGTACTCTCTTTCGTAAAAGTGATTTTACAAACAGCGAAAAAATATTTCCCACGACGCCTGCATGCAAATTTCCATGCGAAAATATCAGGAAAATTTAATACAAAACGTGTTCACACAAACATCGCACAGAAAACATGCAGCAAAATTTGACCTTGCAAGAGAGTAGTTGACGGCTGTGGTGAACAAATCAATAGCCGCGATATTAATTGAAAAGCTCCTGAAAATTTTACTTTGGGTTATTTTCGTGCGTCATAGATAATTTGAAGGAGCTTCCTTCATTTCTTATAATACTAACAGAACTCAATTCAATACTTCAAAAGTACGTAGAATTCTTAACCATAATAAGTTTCGCCATATTCATTTCTGAACAGCTTAAAAGCACGATTTACTTCTATCTCTCTGGTTGATATACAGCTGGTCAACTGACCAGCTTAAAAGGACCAATATATTTGCTTGTTCCGTGCGACTTGTGGATGTAAAATGTAGAACGTGTTTTCTCACCTCATCTACAACGATATCTGCTTTGCACAAACAATTATCGTGCGAAATTTAGAGCAAGTTCTACATATTGCGCGAGATTTGCATGTATCTTGCATACTGTAAAAGTTGCTTAAGATTTCATACACCGAGGACGGTGGATTTACGAATGTTTTGGAGCCACGGCGACGTCAGGCATCGAGCGCGCACTGAAGTACGGTGGTAGCGGCTATGGTTTCGAAACGGTATGTGGCAAAGGAAAGGCAGAAAGATGGTTTGGCAGTGGTGTCGACGATGGCGTGGTGTCAAATTGTCGCTGCACGGACCGAAATGGCAGGCAGCGCTACCAGGTTACGTCATAGTCTACGCCAGTTCTTCGTTAGTTACAATGTCGTCGGAGGGCGAAGGCGCTCTTGCCCGTCTTCGACGTTGTATTTGGTGATTCCTGCCGCAAGCTCGCTCCTGGTCCGCTGCTCAAGTAATGATGCTTCCTCGCGTGGTCAAATAGGCAAGGATGAGCTTCCACAAGTCTCAAACGTATAGAGTTCTTGGTCGGCCCGCATAGCTCCAGATGTTCGGAAATAATCAAAAGGGGGGGGAGGGGGGACAGCAACTCACTCTCTCAACTGAGCAGCACGATACTTACCGCAGACAGAAGGCACGTAGTGACGAGAGTGGCGATGGCTTGGCGTGATGTAAACATGTCGCAGGTTATTGGCGATCGTCTGCCCCCAACCAACTCAACTGGCACCACCACTCCCACACCGCCTTGATGCGCACTGCAAAATTTGCTTTTCGCAGGTTTTTACTTTTTTTACTGGCTGCTTGGTCCCCTCGCCACCCCCCCCCCCNCCGTACTGTCGTCGTGCTTACGGTCGCGGACACGATGCAAACGAATTATATTTATGACCGGCACTGTACACAGCAAAGCATCAGGTTCCAGTTTTTCTTAAAGCGGATGTGATTTGTGGAATTTTCTACGCCTCTTTGATATGAATCTATAATGCAAATAACGTCGGGCACGCAGCACGTTGTACAGTCGTTGCAAGACAAGCACTCAACACAAGAACCGGGGGTACCAAACAATTGCGTGATTGCAGCACTTCAACTCAGAAATTAGTGTGTGACCAAAGCGTTGCGATGCACACATATTTTTTTGTCGGTCCCTGTACTAGTGTCTTATAAAGTTCTGTCAAATATCGTGGCCAATTAAAAATGTGTTTCCGGTTGAATTTATTGGCAGCAGCTGTTTACGGGACAACGGAATGTAGTTTCAATAACAAGTTATACCTGTCAAACGTGAAGTATTGCTCTAGCTGGCCACTGTTTTCTATCGTGTATAGTTTACGTAATCACAGCCAGTTTCTGTGTAACGTTCCATGTATAGGACACTGTGGTTGAAAGGGTTAACGATGTCCCAGCGTCGCTAGAACGACGCATATCGTTACGTCGCTCAGCAGAATGCTGAGCCACGGGTAGAAGGGCGAAAGTGAGCAGGACCTTCGAGGAGTGATAAAGTAAAACTTATCCTACAATGGGCTGATGCAAACCGCTGATGCCCTACTGATGCCTATTTTAGTGTCGATCGTCAGCTTCTGACCCCGAGTTAAATGTTTAACTTGGTCAGCACTGCTCTGCACAGAACTGCTCTGCACATCGGCGCTGACGTCACAGGTCACATGAACCAATCACATTTCAGAAATGCGTTGGCACTGCATTGCACTGCACGCCACCAGCCCAATGTATTTTGACAGTCAGTGAGTGGCAACTTAATTTATACGAAACAAACAATGTGCCATTTACAAAATCCTGTATCACCTGATGAATGAACGAACAAAAATTAATATTATGTGTGCTATTCTGGGTGCACGGCCGACGCACATCACGTAAGAAGAAAATACGCAGATCAGAAAGAGTTCTTAGATTTATTAATACATTTTATTTTACGTGGTCATAAAACAGTGGTTTTTAGTGTTACGTAATAAACTTCTTGCTAAAGTAGCAATGTATAGGCGTTCAAAATGAAATGTACAGCAAAAAGATCAGTATTAAAATGAAACAGCTCCAAACCTTGGGAGATCTTTTCACGTCGTATCCCCACTCTCCATCCATGCTTTCCATACACGCTTGATATTAATTCCAAAAGCCTACAGAAATATCGCAGTGTATTGTTAAATTATTTTTTCAATTAATTTAATGAAATATATTTCAAACTTGTGTCGTTTCAAGCCAGTAATAGGAGAAAAGTCAACTTTTATATAGACGGGATCAGGAGGCAGGCCAAAGTGCTGCCACCTGTTGAGAACCGCATTCGACTCACAAAAGCGCTACCTGCCATGCCATGCGCGCCATCTGTCGCTCTCCCGAAGCACTAACCAGCCAGAAAAATATAGCTTTCTTGTGTAAAATATAAAATTTACGAACATATGCCAATGGTTTTATTTTTCCGCGAGCTCCGTATAATTTCTAAAGTAGCATGTATTTCCGTGGACAGCGATTTGGTTTACTAGTAATTTCGTTTCGGTCGGTAATCGTCACGTATACGTCCATTACACGCTATGTTGTTCTGCCGCCTGCTTTGCAAAGTCGTTGGCGAGTTGGCGAATGAAAGTGCGTTGTCAAGCAAGTTCCGAATTTTTTTAAAATTTCAATTCTTAACATATAAGCTGTAACGTGCAACGTGTGATAAGAACTACAATTACCTTCTCGAAAATGTTAACCGAAATTCGCTCTCTCGGATAAATAAAAAAAGAGTTAGCAAATATTTTATTTTTTGCATGGTTTCTTATTTTTACTTCTATAACCTAAGAATTTTTTTAGACAGATGTCAGTCTATAAATACCTTAACGTTTGTTTAGCATTACAGTACAATGGCAAGTGGATTAGCTGACAGCGTGTTGATAAAAATACAGCCTCCAATTGACGCACCAGCTGATGGCGAAAGGATACATAAACGAAAAGTAAACATTTGCTGCTCCTTTCGTCGAACTGTCGAGATCTCGCCAACCTACACGAGACAGACAATAGCAGAGCCTTAAAACCGGAGAGAAGTTCCAGCAGGTGACGGAGCAGGCCCGACACACAATGTGGATGACAGCAGCGGCGTGTGGTAATCAGGCTCGGAATGTCTTCGGAGGGACGACGGCGCAGGTAGCCGTCGCGGGGTCGCCCCTTCGCTCGTATCCTCCCACCAGCAGCAGACCCTTCCAGACCGCACTACGTGGGTCTCCCTCCTGTTCATTACCCCCACCCACGTCTTGCTCTGCGGGGACTGTTATTATTACAGACGTGTCCCTGTGTCACCCGCCGGCTGACTCCACCACTCCCAGCCAGAGCAGTGAACAATACACAGGCGAAACTTGCCGCTTATACCCCGTCAACTCCAGCCGCGCACGCCCGCGAAATGTAGCGCCTGCGGGGCTGGTCACGAACATCACATATCGCACGATTCGGTTCGCTGAGAATCGATTTAGTCGGTGTGTAGCGCCTTACGAAGCGAGCTGGGTAAGAGCCGTCTTCAGTTTTTTATACTGCAAATGTCGGAGTTTGATGACGTCGCAGCGGTGAAAATCGCAAGATGTGAGTACGAACCTACGCTTCGTGCCACCAACAACGCAGCTGTCGTGCGCAATTGACCGAGAGAAAAATTGTCCTTGGAGATCTGAAAGTTAACAATGCACGTAATTTACGTTAAGCTGATTGACCAAGAAATAAACACAATACACTCTAATGTAATGTGAAACACTTTGAATCGTTCGCAAGATAAATAAATAAAAGAAAATAAAAAAATAAATATATATGTAGTTGTTGCGGCAGTCTTTTTGGGTTATTGTTGGGTGGTTGCTGGCAGCACGAGTTTACTTTTACACTCAACAGATGTCGCTTAGATATTTACTTTTCGCGCCAACAGACATTGTGCTAGATGAGCTGTAAATTTATCAACCACAGATATGAATAGTTAACGACATTGTCGCACACTTTATTAATATTGCATTTTTAAATTAAATATTTAATTTTAGTTATGTGTTAACGTCTGCTTGGACATAATAACTACATAAAATTTACATAACGGCTTTCAGTGCGTTTGTTTGTTCTGTAACGTCACAGAATTTCGATATTCTTTGAAGTTTTCCGAAACGGGTACGCTGTGCAGTTCGTAACAACCACAATCGCTTTGTGTTTCCTTATATCTGCGAGTCTGTTTTCAACCCACCGGTGACCCACTCACCATCCCAGCCAATAGGAACATTTCGCAGTATACAGTAACCAATCCTACACAAGGCCCGTTCCCAGAATCTCGCGCAGACAATCAGGGAATGGGTACGCCCATATCAAAGGAACTGCCACGCCATTTCGTCTATAGCCTGTTCACAGTTTCTTCACACTTTTTTTAATAAACCTGTGAAAAATCACCCCATGTATAACGTGCTTGGTTGTTTACTGCACATTTAATGTACCACAAGCATTTTGTACTCGTATTTACTATGAAAGCACCTTATTTTTGTTTAAACAGAACACTTAAATATATTTCATACATATTTCACAATACGTAATTTATAATTAATATGAATACAAACAGAGAGAAAAATAGGTGAGTTGCCTAGCAAGAAGTAGTTATTACGAAAATTTTTATTACACTAAAATGCGCACGAATTTGGTGCATTGTCACTTTCGTGTAATTTTCTACACTCGGCTAAGCTTTGTTTATATGAGGTGGAGGAATATCCTGGAAGTAGAACTTTATCAGGGCTTCAAAAAAGTTGAAAGTCTAACTGAGAATGGACTATATGTATACACACTTACAGTGTGTAGGCATACTCTTTGGTCCCAGCCCGGTCAGATATACATCTAGCCCGGTGTACAGAGGCAGAACACCATGTAAAGAATACCCCCAAGCACAGAATATTTATATATGCAAAAGTGAATTACGAGGTGATTACTTTGATGTGCGCATACCCATTCGCTGACTGGCTACGGAAGAATTTAGAACGAACCATGTGTTTGATTGGCTACTCTTTCCCTACTGGTTGGCAACACAGTTACCAGGCGCTCATCGGCCGAAGGGCGTCGTGACGTGTTGTTGACCAGCGGCCGCCACGTTTCTGGCGTGTGCTGCTGGAGGTAGCGGTATAAGCGGCTGTCCACTTCTGTATTCTCGAGTATTCTGTTCCTAAGTTAGCAGCCCAGCCTGACAAAGTGATGCGAGGCCACCGGCCAACCCAGGACGTCGCTCGTGCTGTACGAAACAGGACACACGACCCGTTCCACAGCGACGACGCAGCCAGTCGACACGACCGGACGCTCGTGCACCACCATACACGTCGCTTCTGTACGCTCGCCTATTCTGTGCCACTCGCCAACGATATAGCTACGGTATTAAGTGTGTGTGTGTCCATCAGGCGGTGTCTCTCGCACTTGCATCCAGAGGGGTTGTGTGTTCGATTCCTACTACTTGCTTTGTATACGGTTCCCCCCGAGCGACTTTCCATTCTCATTCCATGCAACTGCCACGTGCAGTTCCTCCCGAATTCCTCGCCCATTGAACAAAAATTCCGGTTTCGTCTCACCTTGTCATCCGAGTTCTTAACAGAGCTGATGGTAATGAAGGGAAGGCGTGTGGGGCAGTGATGGAACATAACGGCGGGGGAGATGGTAGTACTCCGAGTGAACACACCGGCCAACGCTAGCGTGGAGTGGAGGGAACATCGAGTTCTTGAGAGCCGGCGAGGGCAAAGTGAATGCAGTATGGACCAGCGTCGGAATGTAAGAGCGCAGGAAATGGGAGTTCCGTGAAAAAAAAACCCGCCAACCAGCGGCATTGTCCGGCACTATTCCCACATGCGAAAATCCGGAAGTGACCCCAGCGGGAATCGAACCCAGTTTGCCTAGGCGGCAGGCGAGTGATATAACTACTATACTACCGTGGCGCACGGGAAAAATCGCAAGAATACAGAAAAAAAAAAATTTCAATTCATCTAAGTATGTGTTAAACGTCTTATAGGTTTTTATTCCATTTGTTTTTTTTTATTCGATCACAGTTTATTATAAGCGTCCTAGTAGACTGTGAGTAAAAAAAAATTCTTGAATTACGCCATGGTCCCTAGGTTAATACTAAACCGACTACTGACTCTAGCAGCAAGCAATGGACAAACAGCCTACGCTCGGATGTTCAAAGGGTTGCCGAGTAGAGCCTTGATCTCGCCAATGTATCCAGTTCCTGAACATGGGAGGACGTAACTCGTCAGCGGTGTCTGCCAAGAAAAAGTTAAAATTTTGATGTTCTTGTCGCACGGTTGTGCACAGAAGAGCTAAATACGAGATTGTCATGACTGTGGTGGGACCCGAACCACTCAACTGCTCGGCCTCCTCGACACGTGTGAACCTCATCGAGCACGGCAGCAGGTGACTCTGATTGGCATCTAAGAGACCACTGGCCTAACCGTGCAGGTAAAGGCAGTGATTTCACACGGCAACATTTCCTGCGCAAGGATGTTAAAACGTTGTGGTTTGGCATGGTATTTATGATCGTGTGTGATGTTATCCGACACGCCTTGGCTGTCTGCCCAAGTATCACGGACATCCAGTGTCGGGCCGATTAAATGGAGAAATCACGTTACATGCAAACTAAACACCAATAACGAAATGTTTTATGCGCTTCACAGAAGTATTTGATACCTAACAAACGCTGGAATTATTCCAGGACAAGCCAATAAATGAGTGGGTGTACCTTCAGAAAATGGACAACCATGCAATTACTTCTCTGCATAATACTGTGTGCCACAACTTTGCAGTTTACTGTAATTACCGTGTTGTGGGGTTCGATCTCTCGGGGAAATTTTGGTTCGTATTTTAAACCTTATAAGCATGACATGGATACGTAACTAACCGATGATTAAATGGAGCATCAAAAGTGACCCGCTACTTATGCGTGGCGATACGAAGCCTTGAAACATATACTGAAGTTCGAGTTAATGACGCCTCCCCCTCTTCCGCTTGTCTTAAGAAAGCATTCAATGATATGTCTAAAGATGCACGCAATACAATAAAAAAATTAATTATTTTTTTACTTTCATTCCTTAAAAATTTATTTTTTAGTTTATTATTTTACTTATAACGAGCAAAACATAACCAAAAGCCAAGCAAGATTTTTTTGCACTCTAGAAATTACTGAGGACGAATGTAGAAAAAACAAACAAAACAGATAAATACAGAACGCGAGTTTCCAAGGCATAGCCAGCAAGTTGCGTTAATTTTTGTCGGAGTGTAAGGAATAAGTGTAACACTATCAAACACCTGCCGAAATAAAATTGCAAAAATTCTTCGTGTTTGTCAGTAGACTCAAACAGTTTTTTTTTTTAACTGTTTGTTGTTAAGAAAGGAATAAATTCGCTGGACTTAACAATCTTGTATTTTAGAGCCTCAGCAATACGTTAATTGCTTGATACGCCACTAAGTACGCAGTTTTACACTTGACAGGATGACACGGCGTTCAGTAATTGTTTACTTGCATGTCTGTTTTTACACTTGACAGGATGAAACGGCGTTCAGTAATTGTTTACTTGCATGTCTGTTTTTACACTTGACAGGATGACACGGCGTTCAGTAATTGTTTACTTGCATGTCTGTTTTTACACTTGACAGGATGACACGGCGTTCAGTAATTGTTTACTTGCATGTCTGTTTTTACACTTGACAGGATGACACGGCGTTCAGTAATTGTTTACTTGCATGTCTGTTTTTACACTTGACAGGATGACACGGCGTTCAGTAATTGTTTACTTGCATGTCTGTTTTTACACTTGACAGGATGACACGGCGTTCAGTAATTGTTTACTTGCATGTCTGTTTTTACACTTGACAGGATGACACGGCGTTCAGTAATTGTTTACTTGCATGTCTGTTTTTACACTTGACAGGATGACACGGCGTTCAGTAATTGTTTACTTGCATGTCTGTTTTTACACTTGACAGGATGACACGGCGTTCAGTAATTGTTTACTTGCATGTCTGTTCTTACACTTGACAGGATGAAACGGCGTTCAGTAATTGTTTACTTGCAAGTCTGTTATTGACTCAGGGCCGTACAAGATGCTTCAAACAAATTAAAATAAAATTCACAAAAAAAAAAACACAAATGCACATGAGAAGTCTGACTTGCTCTGAAATGAATTCCCCTAATTTTTCAATCCACATTAATTATACACATATGAAAATACTTTCATCAGCCGCACGTAAACAGTTTTCCATGCGCCTACTGCGTCAATCAAAGCGTATGCATAGAATTGATGTAAAGCACAGTATTTACGTTTTTAGCTTTATATGCGGAGAAGAAAAAGACACCCACTTAAATGGCTACAAACTAAAGAAAAATGAGACATTAAGACATATAAATGCCTCTAGTAAATCCCTTCAAAAATCACAGTAAGTATTCTAATCAGACATTAAAGAAACTTTTTTCAAATGTTGGCTTCAGTATTGCTGATTCAGGTGACTATTAATTATTCTCGTTTGCTATACATGGCTGGAACGGGCAGTACGCGCAAACAGCACGTTTCAATTTGCCGCGAGTGTACGACGGGCAGTAAAAGTGTTATGAAATTGGTTAGGGGGGAAAAGGGGGTTGAGAGTGGGGGCAGGGCGTTGCCGGGGTGGGCGAGGGTCCGCGGGTCAGTCTTCCGTGAAATGTCGCCGGCGAGAAAACAAATGACTGTCGGAGGACCTTGAGCGGCGTTCGCAGGTCTGCCGTCGCTCCTCGATACTTGCGCCAGGCGCGGATGTAACGCCCGACCAATGAAGCTTGTGGAAACCCAGCTTCGGCTCGGGGAACGTGTAGAGCAGTAGTTTCCCCTCGAAATCTTCGCAGCGACATTGATCTCCACGTTCGAGTGCTGTCGACGTAACGTTACGTCATCTGAATTTAACCGAGTTGTATGGAGTTTGCGGTAACTATCACGTCCGTATCCTTTAAAGACGTGGGCGAATAAATCATTACTTCGCCGGCTGTGTTCACATAAGGTTTGTCAGCTGCGCCTCAAGTTTAAATTACTCTTATGAACAAGGTGGGCTTTATATTGTCCTGCATAGGAAAAAAACAAAAAACATTTTATTAGGACACTTCCAACCAGACATTATATTGTTCAGAGAGTCGGCCATTAATGAACGTTGTCCAGTATAGTAAGTGTGCCCGGTGTTGAGAGAACCAACAGGAGAGTTATAAATGGGAATACAGAGCCCAACAGAACTGAAGGTCATGCAGTCGTGAATTTAATGTTAAAATTATAAAATGAATCAATAATAAGAAATAAGCCGAAAGCTCCACTTTGAAACCACTTATAACAATGTAGGATGCTGCGTCTTCCAGAAATACGTCCAGCAGTGGTTTTATTGCAATCATCAGTTGTATAACCATTTCGTGAAAGTTTGCTCCACGGTGTGCGAATGAAATCAAAGGGCATTCTTCCCACGTTTTTTAGGAATCGGAAATATTTTAACCGATAATTTCAACAAATAATTACAAAACTATCCCTATTTTCTTTGCAACAAATCATGCAAAACGATTGCAAGTGTACCGTTGTAACATTTGACTTATTAATAGCCTTTTGATTACTGCACATTTAAGAAATAAAAACACCGAGGATTCGAGTAATCTGTCACACCAAGCCCAAGCTCGAAGTCACAAGACAATAAACGCCCTAAAGCTTATAAACTCCGCTTGACTTTTGAGGAAGTTGGAGGCCGAGCTGTTGTGCGTTGTTCAGTTGTGAGTTTTGGCTCACTTTCGAGAGGTCCAGGCTTCAACCCCAGCAAACTGCACTGTTTATGGCTTGGCGTTCTTCCCCAATTTCCCAGTTTCATTTCCTAATGGATACTACTGCAACTCCTGATTAAGAACATTGCCAGATCCTTCCCAATATTGTGATTTAAAGTGCTGATTACGATCTGCAGTATAGTAGATCACCATAAGTTTAAGTAAAATTAAAAATTTAAACGACGCGATATTAAATAACAAATCCCTGTATAGCGGTTTTATGAACGACTTTGTTAAATGTGCTTATATTTGGTTGGTAACATCACCTTCATGTCATTTAGTAAGATAGGAGGTTCCACTATGGTAACGTTCGATATTGTGTGACTGGGCTTTAATCTATTTCGTCCACAGATTATTAATAAAGATATTCTAATCAACTTGCGATGTGGCCACGGTGTAACTCTCTCACGCCAATGGCTCTGTTGTTTAATCTCATGTTGTTTCTGACTTGTTTTGAATCTAATATTTTTTTCCGAACGTCTTGTTTAAGGGGGGCGTACCCCCCTCAAAAGACTATATGTCGTATTATGTATATTTTTTGTAAATTTCATTTCACATAAAGAATTACTTCACATGTGCTGTACCATTAAGTGGGCTACAAACTATATCTCAAGGAAAACCAGTAAAGTGGCAAGCAATTTAAAAAAAATTGCACTTTTAATAAGGGAGTTTAAGACATACGACTTCGTTTCGTAATTTCCTTGCGCATAACTGCAGATACATCAACCAGACTTCACGATAAAAATATATAGAATTATGGGTGGGGATCGTTTTAAATGCTGATTTCAAAAGTGCTTAGTTAACCGTCGACCAACCAGAGCGAAAGGTCCACCAATCATTAGAGAGAAGGAGAGTTAGATGGGGGGAGGGCGAACAACTCAGTTTCGCGTTGCAAGTGCGGTAGCCTCGGCCGCAAGCTCACGGACTGAAGGTAACGCTGATACCCGGGCAGTGCGGGCGAGTCCAGTGTGACCTCGCTGATGACAGCCTGCTTAGAGCGGTCGTGAGCCCGGCTTCTCTCTCCTCTGTGGTTAACAGGCACACACGAGCGGTGCAGCGGGCGAATCCTACGAGTCACGGAATTTGAAAGCGCCCTAATTAGTCTTCCTCGAGATGCTACAGATGAGGGGGCTCATTTGCATTTTAAGTGGCGAACGGGGAAAGTGAGTGTGAAACGTCAGCGGCAGATGAAAAAGGTCACCCTGGCCGTGCGTTAGAAACAAAGCTAGTTTAGTGGATGACGTGGTTTAAAATACACGAACAAGCACTCTTGCGGCCACGTAGAGTGACTGAAGACGGGAAGCAGATGACATTTTGCAACCGCCGTAATTAACAATATTTAATGATAAGGAATTGAGATTATCACAGTTCTAATTAAATTAATTTTTGGGGCAGATTCAAACCTAAATCATTGGGTTTATTGTTTTTTTCCTCGTAAATTTAATAACAATAATAAGTTTCGTATCACAGTGTTGTTACAAATTAATATGTTCTGGAGAAGACATTAAAAAATCATTTTTGAATTTGGTATTTACCAGTCTATTATCAACTATTATATTGCATGTATATTTTGCAAGTCTGCGTAGTATGTTATTGTATTTTTTACAAGAAAATGTTTTGTAGTTCTGGAAAGAATTATTTTGGCATTAGGGTTTCCAATAATTTTCTTCTGTAAAAGCATAATTTCTTTCACAGTCAAGTTATACACGGGTAGTCCGGCAAGAATGCAACTTCGTTTATTCGTATCTAGCACTGCATGTAAAAGTCATTCAGCAGTACCCTCGAACAAATGTGATCGCCACTTAACAGGCAGTGTTTCATTTTTTTTTCCCCAGTCGGCGGCGCGGGTTGAAGGAGGAGAGGTTGGTTAGAGGCGGCGGCCCAGCTGCGCCCCTTGGTGTGTTCCTCCTACCTGTGAACCTGTGAAGTAACACTTGTGGAGCTTTTAAAGTGTCGCGAGATAGCATCTGCTTGTCCCGGCGGGGAGATGCCGCCAGACCCGTGCAGGGGTGGCAAAGGCCTCGAGGACTGGCGGCGATGCGGCTTCCTTCAACGCCATCTCCAAATCACCGCGTCCCGAAAATTTCACCCTGCTATAAATACATCTATCATTCTAGTTATGTAACTATTGCAAAATGTTACTTTACACTTTCTACAAAACTACACGTCTGGAAATTTACCGTGCTTATTTTGTTATAATTTAGAAACCGTTCTTAAAAAAACAAAAAAAAAATATTCTTTAACCACTGCTTAAATTTTGAGACACTTTCTGCCGATGTGTGTGATAAGTACCATTCGAAATCTTAAGGCTGTACCCGTATGGTAAGTATAGGCTGTTATCGGTAAATTGAGCACTTCTGAGGCCCTGGTTACTTTTCCTTTCACACATTTTTTATCCTTTAACTAAATTTTTAAATAAATCTTGCCACGTAAGTAATAAACACAGTGGGTATATTCCACCGCACTCGGAAGTTAACATCTATGACTAAAAAAGAATATATTTACTAACTATTATTTCAAATGAGAGGCCTTCTAGAAATGCCCACTTTACCGCGGCTAACCTATAAAACTTCTAAGTATGAAATTTTATTTAGGCCTAATATGAAAATATTTTTCAGTACTCGGCATAGCCAGTGAATCCATTAGTTACGTACTATAATTGTCCACATTACTACAGACGGAATGGAATCCTGCCCCTTGACAAATCACACGATGCTGTATAAGTGCTGGTGCGTAGGACTACTTGATTTTTTGTTCTTGACATTGCGTTATGTCGAGAACTTTATACTAGCAATGTTGTACTGGCTCCCATCTCTAATGATTAGTGATTGTTAGCAAAAAAATTTAAGGGAACAGTTTACTTTTTTATAGGTTGTGCCATATTATATTTTCCCTCGATCCCATTATTTTCTTAAACAAATATGTTGTTTCCACTCCTTATATTACGACAGCTGCGTTAAAAGGACATAACTGCAGTTATGTTATCGGGAACTATATCCCTTTCAGCATTTTCATTGTTTCAGTTAACTATATATCCGACCTTTTATTCGGTTCTTTAGAAATATCCAAATATTTGTAAACGCATGTCTGCCAATCTTTAAACAGTAGCGGGATAGTATTTTTTTGAAGGTTGTAGGTATTGTAAATGTGCGTAATTGTGTTTTAACGAAGGAAAAAAAATGGCATGTTTGAAGTTCGCCTATCTGTCGAATCTCCTAGACTATAAAAATTAAAATTCTTATTTTGAAAGTTTATTAACCTACCTATACTTGAGCACCTACCATTTCCTCTGTTTGCCATTCGTCATAATTGTCAAAGTATGAACAGAAATTTATTTCAGTATACGTGTCCCGGAAATAGACAAGCTAAAGTAGAAAGGACCCCTTGAATACATATAGTGGGCTCCGCAGCCACAGAAAATTAAATTCGGTGCTTGAATTTCGAGTAACGCTGAAATTTCGGACAAATTATCAGCAGTTGGAATTTTTTTTCCAACAGGAATATCGTGCCTTAGTAATCACATCCACCGACATGGTCTGTTAAAAAAATTATCCTCCGAAAAATGGGACAGTAGTAGTTGCAGTAACAGTTGTAGCATTAGTAATAGTTGTAGCATTAGTAATAGTGGTAGGATTAGTAATAATTGTAAAATTAGTAATAATTGTAAAATTAGTAATAGTTGTAGCATTAGTAATAGTTGTAGCATTAGTAATAGTTGTAGGATTAGTAATAATTGTAAAATTAGTAATAATTGTAAAATTAGTAATAGTTGTAGCAGTAGTAATAGTTGTAGCATTAGTAACAGTTGTAGCATTAGTAATAGTTGTAGCATTAGTAATAGTTGTAGCATTAGTAATAGTTGTAAAATTAGTAATAGTTGTAGTTGTAATAGTTTTTGTGGTAGTTGTAGTAGTAATAGTAATAGAATAGAAGTGGACGTGGTACTTGTAGAAGAAGCAGCAGTAGCTTCAGCATCAGTAGAAGTAGGCCTGGTAGCAGCATTATTAAGCTGGTATTAGTTGCTGTTATTAATGCTTTTTAAACAGAACAGAGACATGAGCTCAAACTACGGTATTATTACACAAAATAACAAATTTATTCACCGCAAGCTTTGTTATACTCTAATAATACACGTCAGTCACGCGAAATATGCCTGGTAAAATGTCACTTGTTCGAATATATTTAAGTACATCAGGAAATGAAAACTACGCAAGTCACGAAATATGACAGAATAAAACGTTTCCAACTGCACTATAAAAAAAATCACAGATAAACCTTACACTGCACTGAGAAAAAGGTTTTGTTGAATCAAACAAAGTTTGTTTGGCGTAACCAAATTAATTGTTTGTATAGCGGCAGTGAAATATTTTGATTTTGAAACCAAATTATTTAGTTGTCCTAATTTGGTTACCCCAAACCAAAATTTGGCTGGTGCAACTAAAGATTTGTCTGGCTCAACGTACATTAAAATTTTTCTGATAGTATAAAATTAATAGGGAGCCCGAGCAAGATTTGAGTCTAGACCACTAGAGGGTAAGCGCTTTGCCCTAGCAACCTCAGCTAAAGTTACCACTGTTCAAGAAGAAATGTTTTTAAATACACATTCTTCGAATATCGGATAGCGTGAGCTGTGTATTCTCGGACGAAGGCAATCAAATGAGTGGCCAAACAAACATATACAGTTGATTCAACGTAATAATTTGTTGACTGTTTTGATTTATTTTGGCCCAACACAGAGGTTTTGTTAATTCAAGCGTGTATTGTTTTTAGGTTAAAAAAAAAACAATTTTGTTTCTTTTCGAGTTTTGTTTACTCTACAAAACCTTTTGTTAGGGCAACTAAATGTAATTTTTTTTTTGCCTCATACAAACAAATATTCTGTAGGCTGGATCAAACCTGTATCTCGGTGTAAAGCGCATTTACTTCCGTATTTATAAATATATATTTTTTTCCCCGTCAAGTTTTGCCCTGTGAAATGAATATTTAATTTTACGAACAATGGGTAGTCGATAATGTACTCTTGCCCTTTTAAAGCTGACCGAAAGGACAGTCGGGCCGATTATAATTTACTGTCTTTCTTTCCGTTGAAAATACACGACAATCGTCCCAAAAAGTCTCTAGAGATGAACTTGTGGTTATTACAGGAGTAAAATCAAAACCAAAGTTACTGCATATGGCATTGCTGCAAACGCCGGGTATTTTAGAAAAAAATAATAACAGCATTCAGACGTTCAGACACAGCACTTACAATGCAGTCTTTTACTAGCCCCTGTTTACATTTAAAAAAAATGTAATTTATTTTTAACTAGACGTTTCAGACAATTCGAAATAATTTAACTTTCACTTGAACACAAAGATGTTAGTTCAAAACCGCCAACCCCATTAGCTGGTCACAGTATTTTCACCTGAAAAATATAGCACGATGATACGCATTTCCACTCTACTTTTAAAAAGCTTACTTGGAAAAATTACGTGACAATTATTTTCCAGCGATGAGTTTGTAAAACAGTTTCAGGAAAATTGCTGCAAAGTTATTACCCCAGTAGGATACTGAGGGAAATGTGTGAGAATTATTCCGTTGTCCGATGTTAACAATACTTTCTCCACGACTTATTTTTCAAACTAGGTATTTAAAAACCAGGCCGATCAGGTCGCAGGATACAGTTTTAATTTGTTTTTAAATAAAAGATGGCACGTGAAGAAATGCGATGAAAATAAATCAATGATTAATTTTGAAATTATTTTAATTAGTGCTATGTACCATTACCAGTTGTACTTAAGTTTTATCTTTCTAATTATTTTAAAATAAGTATATCCACATTACTGGCACCATTAGTGGAGGATTCGAAATTACATTCAAGTTCTATCATCATGTGAGCTTTGATCAAAGTAATTTGAAAAGAAGAAGACTAGCGTTATACTGATTATGCCTATTTCAGTTTGTAGTAGACTTAAGCTACGACTTCGAAAACCGATGGGTTTTACAAGCTTCACTACATACTGCTGAAAGAAACTCTGTAAATGTAGCCTACTTCCTGTGTTATAATTCAACGAAAGTAGACCACCAAAGTAAAAACTGAAAAACCTATAAAACGTAGATTTAAATACAACGTATTTCACAAGCACTAGGAAAAGATGGGTTTCTTCGTTAACTGCGTTTACGTGTTATTTTCAAAAGTTCGTTTATAACTATTTAATAAGGATTCTTTGAAAATTCTTTGTTCCATAAATACAATCACTTAGTTCGTTCCAGGCACCTGTTATGGAGAATTAAAAGCTAATATTTATTATTTCTTGACTTTAAAGTTTTCGTACATTCTTAAACTTTAAACTAAGGAATTGCAGTCAAGATAGACTAGAGCACAGATTTTGAAGTCTAGAAATTAGCTGGTTGGTAAAGGTTTGTATTGTAGGCCCTTGTCTTATCTGACTTCAGGTCTAATACAAAATTTCGATCCTGGCCGTTACTACCAAAACGGAAATTTTCAATACTCAAAATCTCAACACAAGTGTATTTTCTTTCTACTATGCTACTTCGTATGAAGGAAGTAAACTCTTTTGTTCACTCACAGATACAGTAGGCAAGTGCGATATGGCCACACCTATAAACTTACTGATACGTCAAAAACATGTTTAACTTTTACACTCTAGAAAGTTATTGAGAGACGGTAATAAAATATTAGATTGGACGTCAAGAACTTGAAACTGAAAATATGACTTAACAGCGAGGGAATTTCACTGGCAAGGCAAACGTTTCGAAAAAAAAAAGCGCCCCCCCTTTTTTTTGACAAAAAAAGCTGTTGTTAACCCTAAAATATAATACAGCATTCAACACATCTTAAGAGACACGACTGTGAAACTATGAAAGATAAGACAGTAAAATGTTCAATTTATTTTCATTTGTAGAATTTTTTCCAGCTTAAAATTTGAGAAGTATTTGAGTTGCAGTACATTTACGACCGACAACGATGAATTTTCAGCCTGAGGCCGGTTATGATGCCCAAAAGGTACACTAAAAATGGCGAAACATTAAATAACAAATACCAATACGCCCTTTACTTGTATCCTTTATAATGTTAAAATGGTATCTGCTTTAACTTTTATACATTGTGTGTATATCGCACATTTGTTTACAAAATTCTTTTTTTCAGTTAAACTGGTGTTTAAAAACCAATCTCGCAATTAGCAAATTGAAAATGGTGACGCATTCATTAGGCGTTTTTCAACTTCCGATGATTCCTAAAATAATTGCAGGAGTGCTTAATCGACATTTGGCATTTAATATGTAACAAAAACAATGACCAGCAAAGAAACTATACTAACACATAATGGCCACACAGTTCGTTCTGGACACTGGATGTACGCGGAGACTAATTTGGTATACTTGTAAGTAAAGGCAAACATTCGGAAAAGCACTAAAAAAAACTGTGTTGTGGTAGTCAAAAATGTGTTTTTGGAGGCCACAGAGCTCTTTTGTTCGTTTGTCGCAGCAAAAGTCATACGATGCTAGCAGAAATGCAGTAAAATGAGGCTCACAAAAGGCTATCACGTGTTGCGGGCTTTGGAATGTACGTAGGTAGGAAGGATTCAACGTCTTGTCGACAGCAGTATCTGGAATGAAATCAACTAATGTCTTTGTTAAGGAACCAGTGTTCGCTTTGAGTGATTTAAGACAACTATTAAAGAGCGAAGTAAGGATGGCAGGACGAGGAATCGAACACGCGCCCTCTCGAACGCGAGTACATTGTTAATACCGCGCAACCTCACTGGGTGCTGCGGGCCTTGACTTGAGCGTGTACATAACACAAATCTAACACGTGGAGAGGAGTGAAGAGTAGAGATTTGGGTGCCGATGAGCCGACGAGGGTGAAAAGATATGAGTAAATAGCAGTGCTAGAATGCAAGGGCGGAGGAAACGGGAGATCCCCGAGAAAATCCGCCGGTCAGTGGCATCGTCCGGCACGATTCCCACGTACAGAAATCCGGGAGCGACCCCCGCCAAGAATGGAACCCGGTTCGCCTAGGTGGGAGGTGAGTAGTCTGACTACTACACCACCGCGGCGCCTAAATCATACACAGTGGTACACGCGCCAAGACCTGAACACTCCACTGCACGGAAAGTTTATTTTCTATATTAATTTTTACGTTACATTAATTTCTTGGAATAAAGGAATCGTGTAAAACGTCCTCGATTTCTTAAGAAGATCACTCATGAATTCGTTCGTGACCTGATGCAAAGAGACGAGCATTGACAAATTATGGTGCCATGGCCACTCCAATAAACCAGCGCGCGTGCGCAGAATATAACGGATGTAGTTTTGCAATCGCAACAAAACGTTTTACTTTAGACTACGCGAATGCTATTGCAGTCAACTAGGCTAAATATTCGGGTGGCAGCCAATACATATTTTTTTAGTAATCTAATATATTTCTGAGGATTAAATGGCATCAGTACTTGTCGATGGTAATATGAAGAACCACAGTCTGTTTTACACCAGCAACAAAATTTCACCTTAGAAAACATTAGCCAAATATTTTATTGAAACAGCTAACAATCTTTTTTTTCCGGTACGTCCTTATAAAACGAGCAAGATAGAGTTTGGCAGTGCCTAGCAGCTGATATCTTCAGCGCCCCTAGACGACATTCTATGGTTGGTGAACAAGTGAGTACGCCAAGAAAACTCACCCAACAACGGTAAGGTCCTGCATGTTTCCCCGCGTTCAACCAGCCGGGTTTGAAATCATCGGGAATGGAACCCTGTTCTCCGTAGCTGGAAGCGGCTCCACGCCATTCTCTTGTAGTCACGCGCCCGACAGTCGCTGTAAGAGCTATAGTTTTTCCACGTCATCTTCACATGTTTTGAATCAAACCTTTGAAAAATCACCATATGTACGATGTGTTTAGTTGTTTCCTTAATATGTCATGTATCGCAAGTGTTTTATATTTATGTTAAAATAATAGGATCTTATTTTTGGTTAAATTTAACTTCTGCTTATATTTCGTGTATACACAATAATATTTAAATATGAATAAAAACCAGAAAAAAATTAGGTGTGTTGGTATTGCTTAGTAAGAAATAGTTGTCACGCAAAATACTATTAAACTGAGCATGCAAGAATACGGTGCGTTGTCCCTTTGCTGTAATTTTCTAGACTCAGTTAACATTTGTTTGCATGAGGCGAAGGGAACTTTAGCAGGGCTTCAAAAAAGCTGGAAGTAACCGTGAATGGACTATATATACCCTCGTCCACTCGTCATCGCGGAGGACCTCCGAGGGATCAAACACGCGGCTCTCCGGACGGCACAATGCGCCATCGATCTGCGAGCCGTCAAGCCCGGAGACAGCCACGCTCCCCCGGGAGCTGAATGCGATCGAGGGGCACTTCTGCAGCTATTCTGACGACACGTCGTTCGCGGCGGCTGTGCCAATGGGAACAAGAGCACGCTCCTTCCTCTCCGTGTCCTTTTAATTCCTTTTCAGCGAGGACAGCTACTCGGGATAAAAGACACGTCACGCAGATCCAACAGCGAGCACTCACGATTACGCCGCACCCTCCTTCGGCTAGAGCCCCCTTTTCTTTCAAGCCGTAGGGTCCCCTTCTGTCCCAGCCACCCTAACCCTTTTATCAACAGTTTGTTATAAAATGGCTGATGGCGGCTGCCATGTTTAGGGAGGGTCCACAGGGTCACCCACGACTTTTTTTTTACCCCCCCTGCCTCCCATTCAACGAGGACCGCTAGAGAGGGATGGCGGGAGAGTTATTTAAGGGGAGGGTGGTTATTTGCGCTGCCATAGCTCCATTATTAGCAATCTTCACTCTCCTGTGCATGCAGGAGGGTGGGGCGCTAATATGGGCTCGGTACACACAGGCCATCTCTACGCCGTCAAACACCACACTCAGTTACCGTACCTCTTACAGCGAGACCTTAGCACCCACTACCAGAATACAGTCAGCAGCGTTTCCCTCCGAGCTCGCTATTCCAGTCGTGCCACATACTTCGTGCCGTCACAAACAAATTCGTCGTTCTGCGCACTACAGAAAATTATTGAAATTTTACGGAAGTCATGATTTAGTTATTCTACGCATCTTCTACATAGCTTGCCACCACGTGTGAAAATTGACACTTCCATGTGTCGATCAGTCGACAGTGTTAAATTGTTGGGAGAAAAAAAAATTACTATCATATAAATTTCTAATTAAATACATGGAAAAAAGGAACCAGCTTGGTAAAGTTACCAATCAACGTAAATATTAGGCTTTTAAAATACCTTGATATGAATTCCCTTTTTTTACGATTGCTTCTCGTTAATACTGAAACCGGCCAGTGTCTAAGTAATCATTTGGACCTAATACATAATGTTAGCTTGCATTCTAAAATTTTTCTCACAAAAATTTTACAACCAAAGAATTGTGAAATTAAATAAATTCTTTGTGGTGCGTATGTTTCTGGTGGGTAAGTTATAGATGGAGATAAGACCGATTTTCACCGATGTATCCACCGCACCGTTAAAGTAGACAAGCAAAGCCTGTAAGTAAATATTGGGCCATTATAAATGACATTATAATAAATGAAATTCTTCAACATTGTTTTTAGTAAAGGCATTAACTTTGTACGTAATTATTACAGTTCCTAAAAAAAATTAAACATAAATAATACAGTAATAGTGTTACCGAAGAAGTTATATGTTATACGTATAAAATTAATTTCTTCATAAGATATGTTTTGTAAGATGTGTATTTGTTTATTGATATATCCATGTATGTGTGTACGTAGGTATGTATTTATGTCTGCACGAGTTCATATATACGTTTCTAATAATGCGTTCATATAAGTATGCGTACATTTATTTATGTATTCATCTATGTATGTGCGTGCATGTATGTGTGTACGGGTCTACAATCTAAGAAATTATTCGCAAATTTACCATATCAGTGTATACGTATAGTGAGAAAGAGCGAATGATAAAGTTTTTTTACCATGCATCCATGGTAGTGTTTCTGCATTAGTTTTCAGGAAAGAGCAAAATGCATAGAGAAGTTTCCAAATTTGTATAGCAACAATGCAACACATTCCTATATTTTCAGCCCACTATATGTTACTATCCCCATACAATGTATATGTTAAAAACTTCCATTGCAATTTAAGGAAGTTTACCAGAAAACTTTTTAAAGTATACGTGTGTATATAGCCTATGTAGGTATCCTATGTACGTTTTGCAAGCACGGGTGCATGTTTGGCGTGTCACGAAAAAGCAGATGAACCTGTAAAAGCAAAATATTTTATTTGGGCGAAATACGGCATTCCTGAAACGGACGTCAGAGTTTTTTGTTAAGTTTTAATTTACATTTTAATGAACATTTAAGAAATCACAAGGAAAAATATTGCATAGTAAAACTGTTTGAAGTTAGGACTAAAAGTAAAATGGTGTGTTGTCCTTGGAAACGAAAACAGGTATAATAGGCAGCGATTGTTGATAAAAGGAAGGAAAGAGGATTCCAACGTAGAGTTCAGGAGCATAACTTCTCATTGCAGCAAAGTTAGTATTGACACAACCGTAGCAATTTCGACCAAATGAATCTGTGCTCAAATTGCAAGGTATAATGAAGTGGGTTTTCTCGTTAACCTAAGTCGTGTATGCAGCTACGGTCATCGAAAATGCTGAGTCTATGAAAGAATACAAACCTATTGGTTTTGTTTATCTAATCTAAAAAAAAAGTCAGAATTTTCTCCGTGTGTCGTGTCAGAAAATTATATATAATGCTCCATTTAACCCTTTCACACTCATTGTAGACAATCGTCTTCATGTTGCACAGAAATGTTATATCTAGCCAGTGCTGTACATTGCGATGCTCAATGCTCATGATCTTCCGCGTCTGTAACTGATTGGTAAACCATGTTATTGCTTTTCATTGTGATTGATTCATATCATTGATCACCGAACCCAGAGACTATAGCATACTGGTTGTGATAACGAAATAAGTTCTTTGCCAACGTAAGTACAGCACGCATTAAAATATTTCATATTCTCAACAACAGAAACTATAAACTTATATCAGAATAAAATGCTTAAATACCGAGCATACGAAACAAATATTCATATATCCGCAACTAAAATTTAATCGTTTATGTGTGTGTATGTGTNTATATATATATATATATATATATATATATATATATATATAGAGAGAGAGAGAGAGATTTTTATAATTTTCAGTAAATTTCGAAACAGCTACAAATGTAAATAATCGTACGACTGACGACTGACTTAAAATGCCAGAATGCCTTACTTTTCTCTACCTATTAGTTGCAAGTGCAAATTTAAGCTTTTAATTTTTACAGCGTCGGCTGACAGCCATCACAAAGACAAGCTTCAAGCAACGCACGTTAGCCATCGATGACTCAAAATAACCAAGAAAAAAAATTTGCTCGCCCTCTTCGTTTGGCAACGGTAAAATGGCGGCGGAGAGTGTACACTGATGGGAAGGGTGCGCTTGCAAAAAGAGGGGGAAGAATTCAAGAGGATATCAGCTCTCAAGAGCAAATAATTTCCACACAGGTCTGAGAGGGTGGGCTGGATGAGTATAGGGAAGGTTCCCGTCCACCTCCCCCCCCCCCCNTAGAATAGAACGTCCGCGTCCCCCTTTATTCCGATAGCCGTGCCAGTCAGCATCTGGCGTAGGAGGCATACTCTTCGTGATGTCATCAGGTGACGATCTATTCGTTGTATTTACAAAACAATCTAGGTTATCCACGGTTAATTGAGAACTTTTAAAATAAACCTTCAGAAATTGTCACTTCCTTTCCTGTATATATTGTAATGGGCATACTGAGTGGCATGCTGCTTGTAAAGTCGGTAACGATGGAGTAAAAGTAGTTCCATGTCTTAACGTTGAATTAAAAGTGTTTGGTAAACATTTTTGAATATTGAAAATATTTCTTTCGGTTTCTTTTTTTTAATGCATAAAAAAATTGTAAAATTTGTAAAAATATTTACTTATCTAATAATTTAACAGTTTAACTGAACCGACAATTGAATAAAGACATCAGGACATTGGCAATGTTTTTTTTTTTGCAGAAGGTGGAATAATACAAAACGAGCATACAAGTAGATCTTAAGCAGAGGTCTCAAACGTGTTCAGTCAACTGTGAACAACCTGTAAATAAATTCATAGGATGTTCGTTGCAGTGTACTTACGTCGTACTCGGCAGTATTTGAAGCAAGAAGTTTTTCTGTTGGGAAAGGTATTTGATAGCCGTGCACTCCAAAACATCACGCCCACATGGCGAGGAGGCCGGAACGGCGATGGTTTGCTACCAACCCCCCGGCGTGAGTCAGTTAGTTCATGAGTAATGAGTCGTTACAACGGTGGTTCGGAAACCGCTTCGGCCATGGCGGTTCCTTCATCTCCAGCCTTTCTGTTCACACCCGTGCAATGTAGAATCGAAAATTTTGACATATTTTTCTTCGACGAGGCTCGGTTTACCCTAAGCACTACTGAAACTAAATAAGTGAAATTTTTCTAAATCAGTGGAGTTCAACTGCGAGCGAATGAAATCTGCTCCACTGAAATACGTGGAATGGTACTGACTGTTTTGAAGTGGCAAGATTACGCAGATGTATCACTTATTTTTACTTAAATAGAGTGAATTTCAGAAATGCTACAACTGATTCGCAGTGCTTTCGTGCATGCAGATTTTTCAATGTTGAGTTGAGTTGAGAGATTTTTGGTGGCTCTTAACAACGGTGTCTTGAAAGATGATGAGGATGAAATGAGGTGACAATGGAGCAGCGCCGGAATGCAGGCGTGGAGGAAACTGGAGATCCCCGAGAAAGCCCACCGACCAGTGGCATCGTCCTGCACGATTCCGACTTGCGAAACACATTTTTCAATGAATGGTCAATGAGAAGAAAGTCCTTGACTGATCTCACGGATTTGCTGTTAAAGAACTCAACTTGGAAGGGTTTCTGGGAAGGGTTTGTTTCATAGAATGTTTTAATTTTTCATTGAACGCTTCGTTTTATCAACGCACACTACCTAATTCGTGCGCATTTGTACGTGTATGTGAAAAACTATACAACACACGAGAGCTACAATGCTTGCAGAATTCCAAGTGAGGTGTTTTTGAGCGTAATTTTGTCATTTATATGTTTTTTATCCGGTGGGTATTGTAGCTTACAACTTACAGGACCAGACGCCATCAGTACTGCGTACTTAGTAGCAAGATAAATTTCACAGATAACTTGCCGATTACACAAATTTCCAACATTTGAAACTTGAAGACATACGAAAGTTTTCACTGCTCACCCATTATTACACAACTGGAGATAAAAGCGTTTATGTGGAACCTGAGATAACTAAATACCCAAATTTTAGTTGCCATCACAAAGACTGCAGCTTTATGGTCTCCAGATATTACGGGGATCCATGTTATCAGCAAGGTTTCCTAATACCAACTCCTCATCTGGCAACAGAAGTTATCGAAGAAAGTTATATCCTAGCTCTTCTTGCATAAAATGCGGCTTTGGTGTCTGTCCAGAGGCGCGTTGTGACTATTCTGCTATTCTGACTCCAGCATTAGTCTAGACATAATAATCAGTGTAAGATTTCCTATAGTGCTAACATCGTAACTTCAATTTTTCTGAAGTTATGCTGAAGTTTTACTTTCAGGTTATTCCTCCGCATCATGCGAAAAAAGCTGACCTGAGTTCAGAAAATTACAGCAAAGGAACAACGCACCGCATATGTGCGCACTTAGTTTAATAATACATTTTTTTAATGAATAATATTTCCTACTAGGCATTACTGACACACCTACTTCGTTGATTATAAATTAAGTTATATAGTTTATATGTAAAAAAAAAATCAAAAATTTTATTGAACCAAAAATAAGGTACTTTTATGTTAACAGTAGTATAAAACGCTCGCGATACACGATATATTTAGGAAACAGCAAACACGGCACATAAGGAATCATTTTCCAAAAGTTTGATTAAAAAAGTGTGAAGCTACTGCAAACAGACTATTGCTGCGTTTCATCTGCGAGTAAACTTTTCTCTTTTGCTGTCCCAAAACACTTTGAGTAGATAATTTACTCGCTTTCGGCAGTGCCATAAAACTATCAAGCAATTACTCTGAGCATCTTGCCAGAGTAAAACTTTCACACGCACTATTTCTAAGAGTAACGAAAGGGTAAACTGAAAATTGCAGTATGTTTAGTAAAATCAAATAAACTGAAAGGAAATGTAGACATTCTGGTTACAGACACACACGGGAAAATGACAAATGACAAGCGATAACATTCATATTTTTATTTAAAAGATAACTTGAATAAATGTTGTATTTTTAGAGTAATGGTAAGTAGAGCTGTTTATGTATAGGTTTATAACTAACTTTTGAAAAGAAAGAATATGGGATTGACATTGGTTGCTTAAACAGTACATGTTTGTAAACACAGCATGCTATTTACATAATGCTCGTTCCAAAACCACGTTTACTCTTGTTTTCCTCAGCTGTTACTCTCTGTTACTCAAACTCTACTCTCGGAGTAATGTTTTGGAACGCCGCGCCGCCTTGGCAGCGACGAGGATATCCCGCGCAGGAGTGTGACCCAGCATGCAGTGCGGCGGCAACATGGCGGCCCCCACGTATCACTCGCGGGTGCTGCGGAGAGATTGAAAGACTGCTGCACCGCCCTCTCCCTCTTTTAGGTCCCAATCTCTTGTCCGTCCATCAGATTCCTGCCAGCCCTCCCAGCCCCACACCCCTCCCCCCACGCTGTTCAACATGCGTGTTTCGTTGTCCCCTTGTCTGGAGCAACCCTACCCCGTCCGGGGCTGCGTCGTGTCCAACCCCTTTCCTTCCGTCCCGGACTGCTTGTGGGAAATCGGCACGCTCGAAATTAACCCCGTTAACAAGTCAGGGGTGCCCAGAACCGAGCTCGCCTACAAACGATATCAGCAGATCAGCAACTTGAAGCAAACATAATTATCTTTTCACTTGGTCTGTAAATCAAAACCCCACATTATGGACTTTCAACTCAAAATCAGATGTTTTATAGGTTGCTCACGGTAAAATGAGCACTTTTGAAAGCCCTGCTTAAAATAAACTTGTAAGCACATTGTGTATCCTTCCGCGATATGCAAAATAAATATTGCCGTGGATCTGATCATTTTATTCACGTGTCGGTGAAAGGAAACAGTAAAATGATTTTAAAAGTAAATATTTTACAATTTGGCTAATCCATACACTTGAAGGCATTAAAAAATTAGAAAGAAAAATAAATCTTTACAGTATTAGCAAATGTTTATAGAACACTTTTAATTCAACGTTGAGACATAGAACTACTTTCCCTACGTCGTTACCAACTTTACTGGGCGTATGCCACTACGCGTGCCCGTTAAAAATACATGCAGGTAGGGACAGTGAGATTTTCCATCGGTGGATTTCAAAAGTGTTCACTTTACCGTGAACAGCCTTTACCAGGACTAACACCTAGACGATTCAAGAAATACTTACCTTTTTGTAATGTTACAACTCAACTTTAAAATAACGAACAATCTCATTCACCAATCAAAATTAACAGAGTTATTACAAAACGGTTAAGTGCGTAGGTGTAAGTGAAGTCTTTTGCTCCATTTATATTTCTGGTGGAAGAAACTGCGCACGTAGCAAGAAGAAAATGGGCATTTGGTTTTATTAAGATAGCGCTGTACTATGCGGCTTTTTTGATATATTACTTGCAGAAGAAGAAATTAATAGAACAACTAAATAGACTAATCTGCCTGTCCCTCTCTTCTTTCCTCCACATATTTGCCATGCTCTGTGCCTCCCTTCAAAACTGATGTCACGGAGAACAAGACCTATTACCATAGTTAATTCTATGACATGCGCCCACCGCAGACGCAGGTAGAAATGTTTGCCCGCGTCCTGGCTGAATACTTGAAGGAGATGTCACACAAAGCCTCCTAAATCCCCAGCCAAAAAGCATCGACGGGATATCTCCTCAATGAATTAATTTGGATGTATTAAGGTTCCTGAGACAAGACAGAAGACTTGCGCTCTAAATCTCACTTCAGTTAGAGAAATTCCTTTACTTTGAAATGAACTTCATACGCTGCTGACGTACTGGCGAACCAATAAAATGCCTTGTTTGTTGTGCCCGAAGTGTATTATTAATTCGATGACAACATTGAAGTCTGGTCAAAAAACAATCAATAATATTACAGTGATCACAGTAAACGAACTGTCGCTGGTTCACAGTCAGATTTCGAGATGTGTAGCAGTTTTCACTATTTAGACTTCAGAGCTGAGTTGAGAGTTGAGTTTAGACGTTCTGGTCGGCGCTTAGCAGCGAAGTGTGAGCGCATTTTCTTCAGAGATGAGACAGTAAATAAAAATTGCTGGGTAGGTCGCAACGTATAGTCTACAGCGAAGTCACGAAGTCCTTAGTGACGGAGTAGGCTGCTCAGATAAGCAGGAGCGGGGAAGGAATCGGCAAACATTCACCATGGAGCGATGTCGGGAAACTACGGAAAACAGAAATCAAGAATCGAACCCAGGTCTTCCCGAATGTGAGACTTGCTCGGTCGGTAAAAAATTCAAATGCTGCCAGGTGTAAAGGTTTTCGAAGAATTTTTCTCTAAGTGGGAGAATACGCTAGCACGCCGCAGTTCATAAGCCCTGCACACCATCAGCAGTTATCTAATAATTTCTGTATGAAATCTATACTCAAACTGTAAAATATATTATCACGGAATTCTGAGGGAAAACTACTGTAGTGCAAACACACGGTAACTGTTCACCTACAAGTTTCAAGGTAAAAACGAGAAAAATGTATCTGTAACGTTGGCTAATATAAGCTAATGCATAAGAAATACCCGCAGAAATAATATTAAGTCATAAAATAAAAACCTGTACGAGTTATTAGAAGGAAAAAAAAGTATTTTTCCGTATAAATGCAATCTTGTACAGTGTAGATGAGGAGCAAGTCTGTTTTTTTCTTAATAATAGGACCAAAAAAGTTTTCTTTTCATTTTTGAAGCATCGGTGGAAACTCTTCTACCGTACTGAGAAATCGCAAATCCAGAAATTGTAATACGATATTATGTGGGTTATTTATGTCAAGTTAACGGAATGAGTAGGCCTACTGATATCACGACAGTCGTCGTATGCTTGTACAAGTACTAATTTACAGTAAGAGGAAAATCACAGATCGTGTGTATAGCATTTTGTGAGTGCTGGAGTGCTCGGGTGATATCAAGTGAACAGTAAAGACAATTGTCTACCCCAAATGTAATGTGACGGCGTGGACAACTTTTGTGATGGGCGAGTGATTGCTATACTGGCTACAGCTGTCCGCGTTTAACTAGACGCTTTTGATAACTATCCCCTTTACATAACTTCTGTGACAAAAAGATTTTCCGCAGCTAGTTATTAGATTATTAGGTGAAATCGGTGGAATCGCGTGAGTAATGCTCCCTTGCAGTAGGTGCCAGAAACAAATTGGTTAGCTCATCGGCGAACTAAGATTACATTGCGATGGACTATTGGCGTGGTAAAAGTTCGCCGGTACGAGAAGGTACACGAGTTATTGTGGTGCCGGGTGCAGGCACTCGGGTGTTCAACAATTCGTCCTCTTGGTCGGGTCTGGAGCGAGAAGTCCAGCGAACGGTTTAATCTGTAGTGATAAGTACCCCATTTAACCATTCGCGTGACAAAGAAATCTGCGGCGTTCCGCTGTCTGCGGTGTATCTTCTCTCAGTAACAGAAGTTTGAAAAATATAAAAAAAACGCGATGACGTTATCAGCGAGCAGTTTACTGTCGTTGCACCTCTCCGAAAGCGTAACGTGATCTTTGATCGTTCTCCCGCTTCAGACGTTCAACAGCGAAAGTGTCAGTTTCGGCCATTGTGAGCACGCCGTCGCATTATCACCCCCTTCCCCGCCCCCCGGGGGCCATTGTCACTGGAAGAGGGTGAGTCGCTCGCACCGTGACGATGGGGGGAAGTTGCGCAATGCCACCCCCTAACCCAAAGCACGCACGCATACGCACATAACACACACACACACAACTTGATCCAGCTGCGCAGACTTCCCTTAACTATGTCGACCATTGTGCACGGTTACCAACCTCCCACCCCGCCCCCTTTCTGTTTCTTTTCCGCCACGCCGTGTCGACCAATCCAACTCTACTGACACGATACAGCGCACTTGCGCAGCACTTTTTAGATAACTCCTTGTATAGTCCATTCATGGTTACTTCAAACGTTTATGAAGCCCTGCTGAAGTTCTACTTTCAGGATATTCCTCCGCCTCATGCAATCAATGTTAGAAAATCAAACCAAAGAAACAACTCGCCGTGTTTGTGCGCGTTCAGTTTAATAATATTTTTTGAGGGAAATATTTCTTACTATGCATTACCAACACACTAATTTCCTCCATGTGTGATTATTTATACCTATTACTTATAAATGAAATATAGTTATTTATAGATAAAAAAATAGTAAATGTCCAATTTAACTAAAAATAAAATACATTTATATTAACACGAGTATAAAACGCTTGTGATACATGAAATATTTAGTAAAGAATCAAACATGTTCTACATGGGGTGATTTTTCAAAGGTTTGATTCAAAAAGTGTGAAAATACCGCGAATAGACTATACTGCGTTTACCACATTGCAAGTATAAGATTCCTAATTGTCCATTCCTTACATAAGTAGTTTCCAATCTTTTCCCATTGGGACGCCTTACCAAACTCCAAAAGTTTTAGTGACGCCCCTTTCCAGAAATACAAATATATTCCTCCCATTTAACAATATTCATATTCTGTATCTTTAAAAAGCATACATATTTACGAATGATTTCGATTTCATATGAAGCAAAGAAATATATTCCGATTTCTTTACTATGGGAACGGAAAACAGTATTCTGTAAAGTACGAGCGTCTTGGTGTTAACTCAAGTTTAAGCCTACATTTGCATTAGTATCAAATTTTATTTAATTAAATATACTCCTATTTACTTTCATACTCATGGATTATTAAGAAGACCTGGAAAATTTAGATAAACATATTTTTCATGGACATGGTCAAATTTACTTTGTTTTTAGATTTTGATGCAAATATTTGTATGCAAATTAATGTTAGAGGAAATATTTTAATTGTGACAGTAATATACACTTTTAATTTGTAATTTCCTTATGATTCAATGCAAAAATCAACAACATGTATCACACAAACAGAGGGTTACGGTGTAAGTAAAAAAAAAGTAACGAACGTTATATTGTCGAAGTTGATAATTCACGGTAACAGTCAGTAGAACGAACGCTAAGCTTATTGGCGAGATCTTAATCAAACTGAACTGGTCTTCTACCCTGACTGTCTTGACTCGTAATTAATGTTATTCTTAATAGTTAATGTTAGTGAAAACATTTTCAGCTTGAGGGATTGTATCGATGCTTTACCGAACAATATGCAGTATTCTTAGGGCGTTGTAGGTTGAAGTGCTCGTGGGGCCGTGAATAGGCAACTAGTGCACGCTTCAAGCACGTCGAGTTGCTTACATTCAGGGGTAAACATTGTGATTCAGCGCTTCGTAACTGTTTGAAATATCAGTGTTTTGACTGCGCTTCCTTAGCATCCAACAGACTGACATAAGAACTTTGAGAATAGCCTACTACATAGACAAGGCAATTTAATTTGTTTATTTGCAAATTTTTGTGGCTAGTTGTTCCGTGTTGTTAACAAATCCTCATTCGTTGTAGTTCGGCTTGCTGAAGGATAACAATGAGAATTTCAAATATGCTATGATCAAGGTTTTCTCTGTAGTTTGCAAACAAACTAAATAGGCACATCCCGTTAAAAGCTTGAAATTCTGTTTCCCTGCAAGTTGTTTAGAGTGACTGATTTTTTTTGGTGCGAATATTGGTAATGCACGCAATTTTTACACAATAATAATTGTACGTTTCGTAATAAAGTATTTTGTGTTTTTCATTTAACCAAACACTCTAAAAAACGAATTCACCAAAAACGGAATCACAAACCACAGACATATCTGTTTTAATCTTACAAGTAGTCCTATACAAGACAACAAATAATAAACGCTATTTGAAGAAAAAATGTGTAGAGTAAATGTTAAAGTATTCAATTCGCCAGTAGCTAACGAAGTTCGTTGATATGAATTTTAACAGCTATTTTAATTTTATTGAAATGTATTGTTTCCGCAAGAATAAATTTTATAATTTTAGCAATAAAACATCCCTCAAATGATTAAATACGTAAACATGTGCTGTTTACAGCTATGTTATTTCTTCTTTCAAATATCAACATTTTAATTATGATGCCCTGAGCGCGTTGATAGGAGCGCGGGACAAGAGGCTGCCTGCTGAACCTGAATTGAAACCAGCCAAACGAAATGAATTCGCTAATTCAAACGACGTCGACAGTTGCGAGTTAGTTCGGGCCTCGTTATCCTGCACGATGACAGGTCCGCACACTGCCGACAACAACCCCTCGTGAACAGTTGCACGGTTGCCACGGCACAATGCGCTCCTCGATCGCACTCCCTCCCTTGTATTGGCCACCTCGGTCCCGTCCTCCCCTTCCGACATCTCATATCGTCACGCACCCTCGCACGCAACACGCACGCACCCGGGCCAATAACCCCGGCGACGACCGCACGTCGTGGACAAAGGGCGCGCGGACAATGGACCCTCCGCCACCGGG
>NQII01002361.1:244296-279347 GCA_002778355.1 Clitarchus hookeri
GGCTCAAGCTTTAGCCCCAGTACCGTTTATTCTTCTCATGTTGGGAAGCTCAATGGCAATAGTTTGATAAATAAATTTTCGCTACCGCAACACCATGCTGCTGCCTGTGTACAATAGTCCATTCGTACTTTTTGAATAATACCTTTGAAAAATCACGCTCTGTATGGCTTTTTGGTTGTTTCCTAAACATGCCATGTATCACAAGCGTTTTATACTTGTGTTAACATTAAAATATGTTATTTAACTTACATTTTACCTCTAAATTAAATTATTTAAATTATAGTCGGTATGAATAAAATCGTTAGAAAATATGAGTGTTGGGAATGCCTAGTAAGAAATAGTTCCTGTACAAAATGTTACTACACTGAGTGCGTACGAATGCGGTGCGTGGTCCCTTTGGTGTTATTTTCTAGTCTCAATTGAGTTTTATTCGCAAGAGGTGGAAGAATAGCCTGGAAGTATGTAGAACTTTAGCAGTGCTTCGGAAAAGTTGGAGGCAACCGTGGATGGACTAAAGGTTTTCTCCGTTCAGCGTGTACACACATGGGATATTTGTAATTTTCGTAAAATAAATATAATTCGGCAAAACCTTCCTAATTGCATTTTATTTTATTAGAACCTACGTAAATAATTAACTTTTTTTCTTCGTACTAGAGTGAAAATTTAACGAAATATCAGGCGTACAACTTTGCTTCCGCCGTTTTTCGATCGATGGCTGCAGCGGTAAGTGCTGGTGGAAATACGTAGATCAATAATGTCTCACAGTAAGCTTGGACATCTGTCAATGTAAGACATCACCACATTAGTGAATTTGTGTTTTTAAAATTATTTTATTCTCGAGCGAAGATGTCAGTTTTCAAGCCAAATGCTCGGCGTGTGCGGGAATTGTTTACTTTCTGCTTCCATTTCTATAAAACGTACGACGAGGCTTCTCTTAGTAAATGAACGTGTCGTGAGTGGTTTCAACGCTTTAAGAGTGGCGATTTTGACGTCTATGACCGGCATGGAGGTGGAAGAGAGAAATGTTTCGAAAGTTCCAAGCAGCAACTGATATAGGTTACATTTTGTTTTATACACATAAGAGTAAGGATTGACGTATCAAAACGTATCAGTGTTTTTAAAAGTGTATAACTGATCATTACTTTCACGCAAGAGTAAATATTTACTGTTAGTGCGATGAAACAATGCCGAACTAGTAAAAAGATGAAACAAGGTTTAGCTGAAAAAATTGTTTAACTAATCGTGAAGAAAATGTATCATATAATAACACCAATCGTATAATTTAACGATTTGCAGTTCATTTTTAGCTTCTCCGTGTGCATTCATTTTGAGTATCGCTTGGATTGGTAAGAAACCGTTTGAACCCGTTTGCGGATAATGTTTTTTTTCTACTCAGACTCGTGCCTAACGCAAGAAGAATTGGCAGAATCATTGGGACATCTCTCGGTTTCAACTCTTACGGAACCCAATTTCCTTGCTTCTGAATCATTCCAATAGCTTTGAGTCGTTTTGAAATGGCTTCTTGTTCTGTGCAAACAAGTTATAATAATAGCCAATAACTCGCGCAAGAATGAGTAAAACTTATAGTGATATTTTTTTCTTGAAAAAATACGTACTGAAAAATAGTTCTCAAAAAATCCGAAGTCCGATTAAAATTTCATGGATCTCTAGAGGCTTCAATACCGCCTTGCTAGCAAGCAACTGTCGTAGGTAAGGCGATGCTGACATGTTCCCAGAGCAAGGTCCGTTACACTGAGTCGACGGTCTGGATGAACGGAAAGGTTTGACTTGGTGATCGTGTTGTCGTCACGCTGAAATCCTATTACGCAATCCAGTTTCAGTCCACGGCGGATCGTTAATTCCTATGTGGGAAACGTGACGGTATTTGCCAACGGCTAGTTATTTTTATAACTACATATTAACTTCCCTTCTCCCATTTCCCAGCACTGTTTAGTCTCCTTCGTCCCACTGAGTAATTCCGTTTCACACTGCAGTGACGAGATGAAGTTATGGGTCGCATTTCAGAAGTTATGACCCTTCCCGAGTACACAAACTGAATCGTGTGAAGCGGTTATTTCGATATTTTTGTACAACCGTAGATATAAAATCGATAACAACTTTAATGAAAAATTATACTTCGTTATCTTGGTTCGAACTAACAACATTTCTGTCTGTTTATCCTCTTGATTAGTAGTGTAGTCGTTACCAAAGATTATAATTTGCCACTAACAAAATTCGTTTATCAAGGGTAACTGCCAGCAGCAACATCTAATAATGGTATTCCTCCTGTAGTTCGTCAAAGCCTTCCAAGCTTTAGCTTGTGATGAACAAATGAACCAGTGGCGGACTGCGATAGAATTTTTCATAAGGAGGCTGCGAGATATTTATATCAGTTGGACAGACTTTATCATTTTATTTAATACAGTTTTCTTAGTTAATAGCAAGCGAACGTGAATTGGCGTACAAAATTTATTCAAACCAACAGAGAGATAAATTAAAGAATTTGGAAAATTGACCAGAAATAAACACGAAAATCACTGATCGTGAGAGATATAGTTAAATTCAGACGTTTTAAGTGGACATTCTAAATTCTCCGTTGCCAACTTTGGCAACAAAATTAATCAATGGAAATAAAAACACTACGAAAAATAACTGAAAGAAATTATTAAAATATGTTACCCTTCTTTCGTGTAGATTTTGGCACGGTTAAATTTTGTAGGCAACAAAAAAAGGCCAATTCAATTCGGAATATTTCAGTTGCACCACTACCCTCAAACTCCAGGAACATTATCCATCCTTAGTGTCCCATATCTAAGGACTCTGTTGCATCTTTCTTGACAATCAGCATCTCTGGGGTCATCGAAGATTTGGCAAGGGTTCTTGATAGCCTTGATCGTCAAGGCGTCACGCTTGTTTGGCGAGGAAGTTGGACAGGGAATATTTCGAATCCACTCACCCCTCGACATGACTTAGAAATCGGTAGTCAGATAGTTTGAAGCCCAACTCGTCGTCTTAACTCTTTCTGCATACCCGTGTTACGTAAAACACAACTTTTGACTCTTATGACGTCTTCAGATAAAATTGGAAAATAAAAAAAAGTTGAGTGAGAATTTATCACTCGTGGAGTAATATTTGCGCAGGGAATCAATTCAGAAACATTTAAGAGTGGAGTAATTTTTCTTCTTGGATTTCTCAAATTGAGATGCTTTTAATCATTGACACGCAAAGAAAATGAGTTCAAAATTCTATATCATTGTATAGGCGTATTGGCAAAGAACGAAAGGTAACGAATTTTTTACCTATGCATCTTTGATAGCTTTCTCTTAAATTTGTTCAGGATATGTCGAATGTGAAGTGACATTCTGAACTTCGTATAGAAGCAGTTAGATATATACTTTCCGCCTGAAAGTAAATTTTCCGTACTGTATGCGAGTTAGAAACTTCCATTAACATTAAAAAGTTCACTATAAAATTTATTTTATAGAGTGCAGAGATGCCACTGGTAAGAGTTAGGAGTCCTAACCAAACCTAGCATAACCTAACACCAATGTTGGGTGTTCCATGGATACCACTTTCAGACATTCAGTCACCTAGCGTGAGAAATAAATACCTGAGAGACAGACAACTACAATCCGCCCGTGCTAGTAATTAGGCCACAAATAACACCCTGTCCGCCTAAGTGCAACGGCCTAATGTGCCAGGTAAGAGTTAAGAAAGCTTGGTATCGTGGCGTTTCATGTTTTCCGGCAGAAGCCGGATTCGGGCTCCCCACCACCACTACCCAGAATATCCTCAGTGAGGTATCCTGCATTCTAAACATGAAACAATGAGAATTGAGCTAAATAAGTGCAAATAGTGAAAATTTGAGCCAATGATAATCAGTGCCCGATAACTGATTAATATAATGACTGGATTTCATTGATTTATTTGTGATTCCCACTGAATGTCGAGAATTCCACTGTCATAAGTCACTTGTTCCCAGTTAATTTCTTTCATTTGCTTATCAACTGCCTTTCAGTGAATATAATTTCACTGACTGATATCACTGATTTGGGCGTAGAGTGTGGGAGCACTATTTTATGTATTTCTTTAGACATTCCTTGGGCTCCTGCAAGCTTTTATTTTAGTGGTATCGACTTACCTGAAATAGCAATGTCATAGAATCAAGCCATCCCGAATCTCAAAATTCATTATCATCATCCTCCTCTAAAAGGACGTCCGTTTGATCTAATCATTCGGTACCAACAAGTGACGATTCTTTCTTAGCCGGGGCTCTCGTACAAAACCCCAATCATGCTATACCACGGCTATTGCGACTTACATCATTTACATCACACTTGTTTCCACCCTCTTATTATTTTCATTTTGTGTGTTGGCTGTCTACCATTCGTGATGCAGTCATAGTAGAGAATTATTGTCACCTTAGTCGCCGCCCAGGCAGCGCGAAGAAGTCAGCTTGAACGATTGCAAACTATGACGCCCTTTATCCACTAGCATTCACTGGCTGCCAGTCTGCAGTGGAGAATCCTTAACTCCTATTCAGTTCCAGTCAAATGGTCATTCGACAATGATCAATTGGCGCAAGTGCCATTCCGCGCAATATTTCCGAACCAGGTCACAAAGTAGCAGAGATTAAAGAGGTAAAACAGCCGCTCATTTCGCGAATTCCAGCCACACTAGCCAGCAAAATCCTGGAACTCCGTCCGTCAACCTGCAGCGCCTGGTCACCTTCTCGCTATCCGGCTGCTCAGCCCATAGGGAACATTCATCAGCAAGCAGGCACCTATCAGGCACAAGGCTCGTTCCCAGAGCTCCATGGGTCCGCGGTGGTTTACTGGTCAGACTATTCGTGTCTCACGTAGGTGAACCGGGTTCGATTCCCGACGTCGTCACTCCCGGATTTCAGCACGTGGGAATCGTGCCGGACGATGTCGTTGGTAGGCGGTTTTTCCTCGGGGATCTCCCGTTCCTCCCGCACTTGCATTCCGGCACTGGTCCATACTCACCTCGATGACGAGAACCCTCCAAATTTCTCCACTACCCTCCAGAGCCCCGCGCAGCTAATCAGAGGATGGGCACGCCAGCTTCAAAGCAACCGGCTTGCCTTTTGGTCTCCGTGTACTTGTCCGGGGACAGCGGCGTGTGGTGAACTGTTGCAAGGTAAACTCCGTTTTTCTCACGTATTCGTTTGCTAGTTGACACATCGGCCAGTTAAACGCCACCAGCCGGGGACTTGGCCGTGCGTGCATGGGACATCCACGGCGACCCCTCCCGTGCGGGCGCAGATTACCGCCGACTCTCCTTAGAGAAGGCCAGCACGGAGTGACGGGTTCCGCAGTTTTCAGCGTGGCGCCCGCGAAACCCGGAGACCGCAACGCAGATAATGGCGCGGCGCGAGCCATATGTTCCCCCCTGGATGGCACCTGGTGCCCGCAACGAGGCCGCCAACATTTTGTTAAATTTTTTATAAAAACCTGTCAGTCAGAAAAGGCAGCAGGACGACCTGATGCTTGAAATACTGGTCAGCGGGTGTCGACACTAAATATGATGTAGACTGTTACTCGTCTTCTGCGCATGACCTTAACATTGATTCGTTCATGGCCAGAATAACTGTCAAAGTCACGTGGTCAACATATATTTGTTTACATCTGAATTTTAAATACACCCACTCTTTTACGTGAATAAAATAGACCACTCTGATTAACCTTAACATATTCTGGTTACATTAAAACTATAGTTAGAAGAAATGTTACAACATCTCAGAACACTTATGTACCTACGTAAACAGTGTTATAGCCACAAACTTTATTTTTTGCTAATTCCATTGCCAAAAAAGCAGGTTAGAGTTCAAACACGGGGAGTGGATACTGCGCAATTCGTATGCGCTTACTTCCCCATTGTCCCTCTACGGTCGAGACAGCTTCACGCCCATCTTTATAAAAAAAAGACGTTACAGACAAACACATGAAAGCTTACTGATTTCTGCTAGAAAACCTGACAGTAATCTCACCTCTACACTACAAATAGCGGCACGTACTGTATATTTTCAATACTTAGTGACAGAAGAGAGATTTTGGCGGCTCTTAACATTGAGGTCTTGAGAGCCGATGAGGATGAGGTGAGGTTAGTATAGAGTCGCGCCGGAATGCAAGGGCGCGAGAAACGGGAGATTCGACCAACGGCATCGTCAGGCACGGTTCCCACGTGCAAAAATTCGGGAACGACGCCATCGGGAATCTAACCCCGTTCTCCTTGGTGGGAGGCGAGTAGTCTGACCACTATACCACCGCGGCCACATACTTAGAGGAACGTTTCGCTAATTGATTAGAGGACAAGCTTTAGACTTAAAGCACGCGTATATTTAAGTTACTTTTGTGATTGACTGGTATAGGTTGTACACGGTAAAGTGAGCACTTTTGAGGCCCTAGTTACTTTTTCCTATCCACCTATTCCACCACTTTTTAAAATAAATATTGCCATGTTAATAATAAACTTAGTGCATATATTTCACTGACTAGACAGTTAACGTCCAAGAGTAACGTTATATATATATATATATATATATATATATATATATATATATATATACTTTTTNGTGAATGGCCTATAGCTGACTCTGCCAATATCAGTTGTCCATGAAAAAAAGCACAGAGTCTATTGCTGCCTTGTTGAAGATATAACTGGCCGCTCATAAAAGTGGTAGCCAATGTACGAACAGCTGAAGCTCTTGTGAACGCTAAACTGCAGAATCCAGCTTGAACATAATTTAACTCGCTATATTTTCTTTTTCCTATCAACAATGCATTTCAATGATAACGCAAGTAGCTTTGCTTTTTTCTCAGAATTTTATTTGATCAGGACCATGACGGAACTTTAATATGTATTATATAGCAAGAAATACGTCTATATTAAAACACAAAAGCAGCATATTACTTAAAATTGTTATCACAAATTATTTGAGGTCTAGTTACACCTCTCATGCGCACTCTGCCCCATTTTCACTCTACGTTTCCAACAACAAGCCACTTTTTTTTGCCCAATAAATGACAAAATCATACAGGTAGGTAATGTTCATGTTTTTTTTATAAATAGGCATATAAGAGTATTTTATGTCCCTTAATTACACTCTAAAATATTAACTTGGCATGAAAACACACTGAAGAAGTTCTTAGCAGAGCTGTGAAGGCGGTTCTATAAACTCTACACTAATGAAAAAGATAGGTCCGCCTCTTGAATTTTTACGGCTTCTAACGCTGCCCATTGGAAAGGTCACGACAATGCATGCTGACGACAGGGACACTCACGAACGTGTTAACTGTGACTCAATATCACTCTTGCCTTTGTGGAACATAATTTCGTTGGCAGGCAGGCGCATTTACATAATCTTACACTGTAAAAATATTTTGCATTGCTTACACACATATCTTTGGAATATAGTTGCCGTGATAATTTTTGTAATATAAAAAGTTAATGCAAGAAGTTTAAAACAAAAATTTTATTGTGGAATGTGTAAACCTAATGTCGAATTTTATTAATCGTATAACTGTAGACTTCAAGTGTAGGTACTCTAAATATGGAGATACATGAATAACTCGTTACGTTACATAAAACGATGTATTGTAAATATGCAGTTTTCACTTGTGGTGTTATAAAATAATTTTTTGTTAACTATTTTCCAAATTGTTTGCGAAAGTCACAAGAATATTTTAATGTGAACTGTAGCACATACGAGAAGCGAATAGTAACTATATATTATTACTTCTTGTCGACAATCGAAAAAAAAATTGGTCAGTTACTCTTTTGACATTTAACCGTCACATGCCATGGAACAACTGGGGNCGCCCACTTGGGATATTCCGTGAAGAAATGAAGGGTCGGAGGTTTGAAAAAAAAATTACTGAGCAGAACGGCGGCAGGGAAAGACTGACGCGGAATGAGGGGTTGGAAGGTACGAGGACTATTTCCCATCGCGGCGGCGTGAAGTGAAGTGTCGTTCCGGCAGATGGCACTAGCGAGCCCCCACCCCACGCACGCCGCAATTATCCACGCAGTAATTGTGCGCGGGCGTACCTCGCCGGCAGTTAACTGCCTCTCGTGGCGTGGACAGGCCTCTGCGACATAGCGTAAAGCTTCCGCAGAAGCGATAAGGGCGACACTGCCACGCGCGTCAAGTGCGCCGTCGCCGCTAAGCGCAAGGGGTGCCCCTGCAATTTTATTGGTGGAAGTCTCCAGGAAGATTCAGTGGGAGGGCCCTTGAGTAGTTCTGTACGTATCGGACGCGTATATTTTGAGATACAGCGCTTTGAAAAAGCAGTTTCTAGCTGGGTTGAGGTACCCTGAAATTGTGTTTCTAATGTGCCTGCCGTCAGCGGTGAGATGAGCGGAGAGAACACAGCGCCCATGTGTTGCCCTTTACGTTATATACCAATAATCCTAGGATATTTTGAGTTTGGTTTGGTTCAGATGCTTACATTGAATGCCAAGTAAGATACGGTTCTTGTATCCCAGTGCCGACACTGTAAGAAAAATTCTGTGCTTTTGCGGAGAAAATCTTTGTGAAACCCTACTGTCAAAAAACTCCTTTGTAGAACTGCGAAAGCTTTTCTTGGAAGAAATGCAGGGACCGACTAAGGATATATTTATATTATTAGAATTTACAATCTTGTATTTGGAATACATTGATAAATGAGTGAATCTAAAATTATATTTTTTAATCTTCCCTCGATAGAAAATTAATTTTTTAGTAAAATTTTGATACATAAAATAATATTAATATTAAATGTTTGGAATGAAAGCCGCAGCTGTTACCTTAATCTCTGTACCAAGCCGCTATACAGTTGTATAATTATTATCATGATGAAACCATTTTATCTATTGACAAATATGAATCTTCAACCTTTAATGGTTTTTTTAACTAATTGTATATAGTTGGATTGCACGAGACTGTCATAGACTGTCACGAGACTTCCATAAACGAATCACGAATTAAAAGATAACTTAGTTCAACAATTGTACCGAAATAAATTAAATTGTTTATAGTACTCGACACACAATTTTAGATATATTACGGGTAACCCCATATGTTATTTAACGTAGAACACAAATGTAAAATAGTCACCGTTATCATATAAAAATAAAACACATACTATAAATGCATTTAAAACTCATGTTTCAAAGCGCAAACACTTTAATGCAAGCCACATTCGGCTCAAAAATAGGTTGTTAGAGGAGTTAAATTTATAAGATGACTGAGTAGTATCACCGAATCAATTAATTGGATAAAATATGCACATGGGAAAGGAACAGCATGGGAAATATCTTAAGCTTTCTTTGCCATTCGAACTAAATAGCGCATTCTGTGGCACAAAACAATTTATCTGAGTGAATCAGGCTCAAAAAAAAAAATAACCCATCCGCCAAGTCGCTGACAGAACGATGAAAATGAGATATTTACGTTGGTAAAGAGAGCGAATCAAAAATTTCGCTGGAGGTGGTTTTCAGCGTTTTATTTCGTGGAACTAATTGGTTTTGGTTCCTCGTTTCAGGGATCCCCCCTTCCCCCTAATCACCTTCTTCGCTTGAGGCCGCCCTAGCGCCATCTGCCGAAGATACGGCTGGCGAGAGTTAATAGACGAGAACCCTGGACGGCTATTACGGAGGGGAAGCTCCTTTGTTTAAGAGAGACCACACTATACTGGTCTTTCCACCGTAGCTTCCCAACACAAAAGATGGTTACAGCATTCCGGGATTATTTCATTTGTCTGCGCGAGCGTGTAAAATTTCTACAGCAAATTGTGCTCCGTTTAGGACACATACTGAACCCACGTAGACAAAAACCATCATCCCGCAAAATGATATTAACTGAGCTGTGTCCACATTGGTTTTCATACGGATTTAATAAGGTTTAAACGAAAATATGGTGTTAGGATAACATTTTAATTAGATTTAATTTGAGGCTAAACTCACAACACTTGCGTCTGTAACAAGTTCTGAAGAAGCCTGTTAATATGTCTCAGGCGTTTCTAATGACCCAGCTCCCATAAATATTAAAGCAGGTTTCGTTAATTAATTACTGAGCATTAAATTCCAATCAGCTGTCCGGAGAAGAGGGAGACTATCAAAGAATGGCGTAGAAAAGAACCAAAATAGTTTGAACGCTCATGCGTATGTTTGAATTACGCTAACCAGGGGTGTCCAACGTTCCTGAAACCCCAATGACCTGGATCAAATTACACCTATCTGGTAACAAGACCGAAATTCCGCCTCTTTCAGTAAATCATTTGTATTATTTTTCGCATCTGATTGCTTTCAAATATTGGCTTTCTACTCCAACTCATATTTTTTTTTGAGACTTCGTTATCCACGCCAGTTTTTTGAAATATTTGAAAATGCACGTGAAAAGTTACAACATTTTTCGAAAAATTGCAATATGTTTTATACCAAATTAATGTATCCAGACATCTAGATCTTTAAGACGCCACGCCTAGGTAACGAAAAATATGAACCAGTCCTTTTTTTTTGTATATCCTCCTAAGAAATGGTTTACTGAGTCGTGCAAACGTGGTTCGGAGCCCGCTATTACCAGAATGTCTTTTCGATTTTAAATAATCCTATGCATAATCATGTATCAGAAATCCCAGTATAAAATTATAGTATTAATCAAAAAGTCAATATTAGTCACTAGGGAATCAATAAGAGTAAATTTCCCCATCTGCATATAGATTTCACAGTTGCAGTTTTAAAAAAAAAGGGAATGAAATCATACATAAAAACATACTATTTCTAAAGGAATCTCAAACTTTATTCGCATGATAATTTATATTTTCATTTTCAATAGCTGCTCAATTCCTTTCGATCGTGTGGATTTTCTGTTACTTTTAACGTCATTAAGTTTTCTAAAGTTATATTCCTTTATTAAATTCCGCATGAGGGAATCGTGCCGGACGACGCCGCTGGTCGGCGGGTTTAATCCATCCCGAAACGTGAAATTATGAAAATGAATTTCGGAATCGCTAGCGAACGAGCTCGTGCTCTAACGTGATACAGAGAGTATGTAAACATACTTGAAATGTTCGGCAAATATATCTAGAAAATCTTAGCTCGTAACGGCGTATGTCTACGCAATTCCACGAGACATTTTATATACTGAATTAATGCACCGACAGGAAAAAATCTTATAAACATTGAGAAATGATTTTAAGATATCGTACTATTTCTATTTATAATTTCCGGTTATGTAAAAACCTACAATTCTAACGGAGTAAAGTCGCGTTGTAAAATGCATTAAAAAATATATCTGGAATGGTTTCTGTGTTGTGTTCAGTAGCGGCAGACGGAAGTATTCAGGCTGGGTTTGTGGAAGATTCAGAAGCTGTATACAAATGGTGGATGCTAGGTTCCTCCCTACCCTCCCGTCGCCTTGCATCAGTTAGTCTCCATCCACCCCCATATTTAAATAAATTACCCCGCCCACCCAACGCTAATTTTCGTAGGAGTTGTAACAATAATTCAGCCACGTCCGCTTTTACCATTAAAAAATTTCCAACTTTCCAGAAGCAATGCCATTTAAATAATGTCATGATAACTACTTTAAAGAATGAATAACGTTTAAATAACAATTTATTTTTACAGCCCAATATCCCAATTTAAAAAGTAAATAGTTGATTCTTAAATAACCAACAGTATTTCAATTGAAAGTACGTCATAATGCCTCGTACGTTCCTAATCACGTAAATAAAATTGAGCACAGTTTACTCCAACAAACTCATTGTAGTAATCTTAATAAAAATTTAATTCCCTTGTGTGCGCCATATATTGTTATTTGGAACGAAACTATTTCTTTGATAGTGATTCTTAATCCCGTGAGCATCTTCATTAAATTAACTTTCAACTCAAGCTAATTTAATAAATTCCATGCAGTACACCATATTGTACATTGTTAGATATTGCTGTGCACATAGAAAGTAAAATTATTTTATGATACCTTCTCCTCAGTCTACACACTGCATATTTAATAAACTTCCCGTAACATGCCTAGTAATAAGGTAAGACAGTTAATTAAGATATTTTTTTATTCTGACACAAAGATCGTATTACGTTATTAGTTGCCATATGGAAGGACGAGAAGTCGCAGCTGCGTATCAGGTGACGCGATCCAGTTGCAAGGTGCCGTGGCAACACATTCCCCGCATCAGCACTTCGTCGCGGCTCGAACGCCGCAGTGTTTGCCAAACTGCGTGCCGGCGCACGTCACGCAATTGCACTTCCTCATGACGACTTTAAACCTAAGCTGTACTGTTCTTGTTGTAAATTCCCAATACTTCCACATTCTCACGTACTTCCCACAATCCGTTGGCATACGGACGTGGGGTAGATTGAACTCCGTTGGGTTCACGCAGTTTTGTGATCCGAGGACTTGGCCAATCCTCGTGGTCTTCAGACGTGCAAGAGGCACGCCGTGCCAGTCATTTGTTTGATGCGCAGACTTCTGAAACCGACGTCACGAAGGAATAATTGTGTGAAATGCCAAGGGTATTTAACGAAATGGGAACAGTGGCCGAGACAGTAGCGAAGAGGACTTCAGCCCAATCCATATTCCTACTGCTGCAAGATGAGCCCTGCAACTCCCAATCATCTACATAATCCACACGAACTCCAGGGCGAGATGAGGGTATCTCGTTAGTGAACATTGGGGGAGATTTTACGAGTTGTGATCAGGACTTAGCATAGCAACCCGCCTGATCACACCATCTCATATTTATCCAGGACAGGGCCGTGATTACTGAAATGAGTTATGATATCGCAAACCACAGAAACCCCCTCCACCGGCCAGCAAACGGGGACAGCGCAGCGTATATAGGGCAGTGTAGCCGTGGGCGGTGTCTTTTTTGTCGTCGGGCCATTGGAACGAGAAGATCACTGAAGATGGGTGTGTCCGGCCGTCGACTTCCGCCGGGTCGATATTGTGGTAACAAAATTGAAAAAAATTTATGGTTAGTACATATTTTTTCCTGCGTAGATCTTGAAAAATATTATATTGTGATGTAGGTATTTTGGTTATCATTATGGAGGTCTTTATAGATTACAATACTCATACTGGATTACAATACAGGTATTTTTTATGGGCAATACATAAAAACAGTTCTTTAGTTCCGACTCATTAAAATTGCCACAAAAAATTCTGCAAGAGAATTATTGATAAAACATAATTTATTCATCGTGGTAATGACTTTAAGATAACGTTGAAAAATTTGTTTAGAGCAGATTTCATTTACGGTTATTACTGCCAACAACTAATTTACGCATTTATTCTTAATGAGAACCGCAAGCAGAACAAAGATTAAATAGTAAGCCCTACCAATGGAATAAATTAATTTAAATAAGATATTCGATAGACCTATAAAATAATTTTAAAAAATTCCTCAGTTTCATTTTTGTTTGCGAATTGAAATATAAATATAAAATATCCAACTCCCAACAAGTATTTAAATACACAGCCTACTAACTACTTACATCATGTTATTTTCTTCCAGCAGGACCTTTATAAGAGGTACCTTCAGATACCTGATTGCACCAGGGAAAAACTATGATAGAGACGATAGTTTTCACTTTTTATTAATTTTCTCATATTCATTATGCCTTACCTCCGTAACACCCGCGAGCTTCGATATTTAATGAATGAAACCGCAATTATGTTTCCACAAATACGAAAATAAATAATCAAAGAAAAATACTATAATAATCCGTAAACTTTCTGCTAGTTGTGCCTCTGTTTCTTCAAGAATGCGTGAATTAATAGATTTGGGCAGTTCTTAAAGTCGAGGTCTTGAGAGCCGATCAGGACGAAGCGATGTGAGTATTGAACAGTGTCGGAATGAAGGGACAGGGTAAACGGAAGATCCCCGAGAAAACCCACCGACTAGCAGTATCGTCGGCACTATTCCCACATGCGAAAATCTGGAAGCGACTCCGCCGGGAATCGAACCTGGATCGCCTAGGTGGAAGACGAGTCCTTCAAGAAAATCTAGTATTAACAACTACTAGTATAAGAAATAGTCGTATTGGCCTACAGTTCAACTCAAACACTTTCGGTAACTTAGCATAAACACAGAGGCTATGACGTACCTCATAAAAATAGGTTCGCTAATAGCCATTAATAACTAGTTGTTTATTCAATTCATAATCGGTTAAATATAAATATTTTTGTAATGCCGCGCTATAGGTCTATTATGCATGTCAAAAGTAAAGATTAGTCGACATGGGAAGGTTATATTTTTGATGAGTATTCTGACAAACGGTTAACGTGTGGTTTCATGGTCAAATGGTCACCCAAGTCTTCCTTTATGTAAAACGATGCTGTACGAAGATGCTTTTAATAAAAATTGTCGTATTAAGTCGGTGAAGCGATTAAAAAGCATTTAAGACCTAATTGACATATCCGCTAAACTGAACCGGTCTAGCCTTTTAATATGGGTAAAAATACCGGTTCTGTAACAATTATAGGTCGTAAGCGAAGTGTGGCAAACGTCAAAAAATACATATAATCAAATATTCAAGGGCTATGGCAAGGTCTTGCAATGCGCAAAAAATCAAGAACAAAATTTGAGCAACTTAATAATTTTCATGGGGTTAGACTTAATGACAACGTATTTGAATGATGTAAACTGTCGTATACAATAAAAGTTAATACTGTCTATAGTTCTCAACTAAAAAAGTTCCAACTTTTTGTGAAAAATATGCCAAAATAATATTATCTACAACTAAGCCCCATATAATATTAAAAATTATATACCGCGAAGGAAAACGTTTTTTTAACAACATTTTTAGCAGGAGTTACAATGAAATGTTTTTAAATTTGTTACAAATAAATTTCAATATATTGTAAACAATTTACTTGTTTCGTGAGTTCTATACATTGTGATAAAAAAAAAATTCAAAAAAATTTATTCTAAAACTGTACATTGTGTCAATTGTTGATGTACCTGATGGTTTCCCTTATTTCGAATATGATGCAAATAATATAAACCCTATCGAAATATATCGAGTAAATGATGTTCACGGTAAAGTGAGCTCTTTTGAAAGCCCTGCTTGAAATACAATTTTCTGCACATCGACCTGATTGCCATTGCCATGGAGCTGATCACTTTATTCATACGTTGGTAAAGTGAAATTGTTAAAATGCAAATATTCGCTAATATCCTTACTCTTACACTTACATGCATTAAAAAAACAGAGAGCAAAATAAATAACTTCAGTATTCACAAACGTTTCCTAGCACTTTTAATTCAGCGTTAAGGACTGGAACCACTTCCTCCTCGTCGTTTCTAAATTTACTCGTCGCTTCGCGCTTGCCTGTCAGGAAGCCTGTTAAAATATGCTCCGGTAAGGGCAGCGACATTTTTCAAAGGTAGATTTCAAAAGTTCTCACATTACAAATGGCTAACATTCAGTTCTTGATTTTGCATTTCGTAGATTCGCACACAGCGAAAAAATATATTTTCAATGTTGCTTCGAGCGTGGGGTTTGGGCAGACAGGAAGATTTCTCCGCGCCTTTCGATTGTTGCATGTCTCGAGTGCCAAGTCGTTGTTCAAGGACGAACGGCGAAGGAGGACGCGCGCACCTGTCCCGCGCGCACCACGAAATTAAAAAAAAAAGGGGGTGCCGCGGTAATGAGAGTAATGACGTCGTGAAGGGCGGAACGTAGCGTGGCCGGGCATGAGGACGTGTAATTGCGGGCGGCAGATCTTATCCGAGGTGTCGAAAATCATTACAGGGTCGAGCTCCTCTGGGCTGGACGTGGGGGTCTATCGCCAGCCGGTGCGCCAGTCCAAACAACCGTCCCGAATTAATTGCCCGCGCCATCCTGCGCCCAGGCCGTCCACTTCCGGGACGGCCGTGTCGCTTCCCGTCCGCGCGCGGAGGAAGTTGTAAAACAACTGCTTCGCCGTGTCGCCGCGCCGCGGCGCCAGCGTCGCGCGCAACACCGGCACTTGTGAAGCCGCGACGAGTCGAGTACACTCCATTCACCGTTACTTCGCACTTTTCTGAAGCCCTGCTGAATCTCTACTTCCAGAATATTCCTCCGCCTCGTGCAAACTAAACGTTACTAAATCAATTGGAAATTACACCAATTGCGCAGTCACTTCTATAATGTCTCGCATGAGAACTATTTCTTACTAGGAAAACCCATTTTCTCCTTGGTTTTATTCACATCCATTAATTATAAAAAAAATGTTATAATTTCAGATAAAATACAAGCTTCAGTCCAATTTAACCACAAATGATGTAAATTCATGTTAACAGAAGTACAACACGCTTGTGATACATGACATATTTTGGAAAAAACCAAACACTTTATATGCGGGATAATTTTTAGAAGGGTTGATTAAAAAAAGTTTGAGTAATACGCGAACAGTTTATACTGCCGAACCATACAGGGGACATCGCGTAGAGTGAGCATGCAAGATGCACAGTAGCCTTTCTCCGCGTTCCAACATTGGACTGCCTTTCTTTCAATAGCACCATCTAACAATTTTGATAGGATTTAAGGTTGAATTGAGGTCAGAAAACTGTTTATGTACGGAGTACTGTAAGATGTTTGTTCACTTCCACTATCCGAATTTTAATGCAAACAGGATATATTTAAGTTATTCAAAGTAGCTATTTCATTCATACAATAGGATGAATTTGTTGAAAATTCAGACACAAACAAACACATTCATCACCGTTGACCATGTGGGTTTGACAGTTTTACTGTTGATGGGGAAGTCAATTTTGGGTGCATACCTAGCAGACGATGATCGGTCTATCTCATCTTTAGTCTATGTACGGAACACGCCGGAGGCCAAGACCGGAAGTCTTGCGCACGCATTTCTGCGAGAGAGAAAAAAAAACCGTGTAGTTGGCACTTATAACAAACAGAAAGTGACACAGTCTTTAGCGAACTGATGTGAAAATTACGATGCACATGGGACGTTACTTTCTTTCGAATAGTTTTTANTGAAAATTACGATGCACATGGGACGTTACTTTCTTTCGAATAGTTTTTATTTTCTCAGAACGATGGCGAAACGAAAGTGGAATATGTATATCAGTCTATAACAGTAATTACCTTTAAAAATATTGCGAAAATGACAAATTATATTTGGTCATTTTTATTGTTGGCATCTACTTTGTTTAGCTCAGATATTTTCAGTTACTGTTTAGGGTTTTTGATGATGCTTTGTNATTTTTATTGTTGGCATCTACTTTGTTTAGCTCAGATATTTTCAGTTACTGTTTAGGGTTTTTGATGATGCTTTGTCACTGGAGTGGTTAAGCAAGTCCGTTACGAGAATTCCGATTCGGGTTGCTCCAAGAATATTTTATTAATTTCTTAAAACGCCCCTTTTTTCGCACGGATACCAATACAAATCTATTAAAAAAACTTTTTTTTTAACTAATGTACGTGACTAGTTTACAGGTAACCAATATACGTAGTTATTAAACGATCACGAATCGCAAGATTAAAAAGTGGGTGAGGGACTCCACCCTTTCTCATTAATTAATTAATGTACGTCACTCTTCTGTGTTTGCGGAGACTTCTACGTTACAATTTATGAAGCACGTTACTTTGACCAAAACTAATTCCTCACACCTATACTTTTGCTTAACGAGTATAGTAGCAGCAAGACAGGATAAGACATTTTGGATGGCATTTTGCAAAAATGGTAGTTCCTTTGGGCTGTGAAATGATAATATAACAATTCCAAGGATAATAATTTAAAAAATAGTTGTTTAAAAATACATTCATACGAGACTACAAAAAATTTAAGTTGAACCAATGAATAAATTAATTGTGGTATGTGTTTTGGGCCAACTGCACACAACAATGAGTATGAATAATATCTAAGAACTTTGTAAATCAGGCCTATGTGTTTTAGTTGGCTAGCGGTAGTTGAATGGACGTGACATAACAAGACTTCCCAGCAATAATCTTCATAAAAATCTCGGTAAACCCAGTTAAAGCAGTATATATATAAGATATATTCAGCTGAGATAATTAAATCAATGTTGTCTGTCAATACTAACGCCAGCGATACAAATATTGTTCTTTGCTTTACGCCTTCTAGTTGAGCAGTTTTATAGACATCCCACAAGACGTCTTGTTGCCTCTACGGGGATGGAGGACAGCGGAAGTTAGTTCGGTGACCTGTATGCCGCTGGGCACACTCGCTGCCTTCGTCCAGTGTTGCCAACTCAACAATTTCACTGGTAGATCTGGCTAGCTCCGAGAAGCATCATTATGGGTTGTAAACACTGTTTCATTGGCTTTATCACACCTAACGGGAATTTGCATCCAAATTTAACTTCAGCATGACAATTTGGATATATATTCTCAACATAAATATGAATATTTATAATGAACTTATCTATGAGCCAAAGGACAGTACTAAATAGCAGTTTCTTAAACGTAGTTGGCTAACTATCGTTCCATACGGAAGAAGCAATGCCTGGTCATTCTAAACCTGACTGACTGTTTACGAGATGTGAAATTCATCTCACTAAAAATTCAGTCACGCTGCCGTCGTCTAATGAGTAAGGATAACGTCCTGGAAACCAGTTTCTATGAAAAGCGAAATTCACTATTAGTTAGTGGATAATGTCGTTTAAATAGTGAAGTTCAGTCACTGCAATAATGAAGAGTAGCAATGATTTCAATAGACCAATTTTTAACTTATACGCCATAAAATGTCCTTGATTTCTATATTTATCATTATCTTAATTTATTGTGATAAGCTTCCAAATCATGTGTTTTAACCTACAAATTTAACATTTTTAAACACGTTATAAAAAGTACTTAAATCTTAACATCATCAGTTAAATAAGACAATAAAGTAGTAGGGAAATTTATGACGAATAACAGCAGACAACATATATTTACTTTTTTTTTTTAGAAAAACTCATGAATATTTGTTTTTTAACGTTCACTACATATTAAGACGATTTAATTACGAAAATTTGAACATTTGCATTTNGTTAAATAAGACAATAAAGTAGTAGGGAAATTTATGACGAATAACAGCAGACAACATATATTTACTTTTTTTTTTTTAGAAAAACTCATGAATATTTGTTTTTTAACGTTCACTACATATTAAGACGATTTAATTACGAAAATTTGAACATTTGCATTTGTATTTACATACGTTGTAGTAATAAATTACATTATAAAGTACGACAATTTTTAAATTACACAGTAAGATGACAAATAAGCAAGTCTTTTTAGTTTACTACCAGGGTTTTCGAGATTATTCATGTCCCAATATTACACGGAATATAATAATAAAATAATTTTCTTTATAATTGCTAATAAGCAATGTTTAGTTTTCTCAGTTAGGTATGTTTTAATATTTCCATTTCACGCCTGGAATGTAATCAATTAGCACATTAATATCCTACGACACACGACAAGCATATCCCAGAGGATTCGAATTCAGAACCCCTTACATAGTTAGTTTTCTTCCCAAACAATTACTTCAAGAAGGTTTGAGCATATTTTACGTTCGTTATTGGCACGTAAAGAAAGTTTTCGCTTATAAAGGCTCAAGTTAAGCTAAGTTATATATACTGTTAAGCAATAAAATACAACCTCATCTTCCAATTTTTATAAGCAATCTGTTATTTAATTTCAGTGATGCAGTATGAAGAAATTTTGACTCAACTTGAAGAAAGGACAAGAAGCAACATAACTGGGCAGAATGCAGAAAATGTCAAAGGAGCGAAATTTATAAACACGAGATTATATTGAAGGCACGCCCACAAACAGATCTTTAAACATAAAATAAGTTAAAATTACAAAACCAATATTGAAGAATTAGGTGGCATACGAGGCACTTGAGCATATCTTTAATGGCAGACTGCACTCGTGATATATGAAAATAAATGGAGGCTTCGAGAGAACACAAAGCAGATTGGGTTGGCAGAGATGAGGAGCAAGGTGGCTTTACAAACTATACTTAAATAATAATTATATCGTAATATGGCAAGCACACTCATCGCTTAAAAGGAATTCGAACACAGAACCTATGGTTCGTAGGAAACGTCTTGCGGCACCAATCACAGAGATTTTTCACGTACTGTAGTTACCCAAACTTGTAGGAAAAAAAACTCCAGCTTCAGCTAGGAAATTTCAACAATATTGCATCCTAAGATATGACAATATTTTCCCTGTTAAACAAATTATCATAACCAAACCCTAGAAGAACAGTAGTACTACATAACATCGTGGTTTTGAAAATAAAATAGGCCCTATCACTCCTTAACTGTTGATTAACTGGCAGAATATACTATGAAATACATGCAAGCCGAAGTATCTTGCATTACGAGAGTCTTAGCTCGTACTTTAGAATGTATCTGCTTAACAATTCTTTCTAACTCGTTAGTAATGTTCGACCAAGAAATTTAAAATCTGCTAATACTTTGTAATGGGACATGACTCGAGGCCTTTCTTCGAAAGGCTGCTGAAGACCAGAATCGCCAGGATGACGATGGAACCTCTAGTTGCTTTCATACAGATTTAATTCGTATGCTGTTAAATAGCACCACTGAGATGTTTCTTTTGTAGTGTAACGTACGCTGAAAACACAAAAAATCAGATACGATGGAGCATTTTCTAAAAGTACGAACACATTCACACTAAGGAAAAGTTTGCATATTTACCACATCATTGTATAGGCGCATTGAAAAAGTACGAATGGTAAATACCTTTTTCCTACATCCACAGCTGCTTCCATATTTCTTCAGGAAAAAGTTGAATTCATAATGAAATTCTTAACTTTGCATAGTAGCAGTTAAACATTCGCAACTTGATACACACTGTAAATAAATTTTTGTGCTTTTACAATAATAATCCTTGGAAAGCCAGTTGCCAAGAAAATCCTTTGTGAAACTACAAACAGTTGATGCTACTACCACTTGAGTTATACAGGTTGGTGGCTAGTAGGGTACTGAGTTACTGTACTTTGGTGCAGACTAAGGGCACCTGTAGTTGTTGCGTAAGGGTGAACAAATACTCTTATTCTCAGTTAGTTAACACACAAGTCATTTATTTGACTGAAAATAACATGGGTATTAACACACACACGAGCCTAAGCCACCCCCTCCCCCCCCACACGTCGTAGGCCTGAAGGGCGGGTTGGCGGAATGCTATGCGTCGGGGAGGAATGTTGCTTGAATGGAGACATTTTAACTTAACTGTGACTGCGGCTTCTGGTGAGTTGTCTTCGTTGGTTGGTGAAGATGGGTCAGCTCTGCGTCCCTTCTCGGAAGTTCAGGGTTGGTTTTGCGAGATTTGTGGTGTTTTTTAAGACCTTGGATTGCTGTTCCCATCGGAGACCTTAACGCGTCTCCTAACTTACGTCGACGTCTGCTACGATCTGGCTCGCGCTTCCGATTTCTCCTCCTCGCGTCTCGGCTGCCGAACAACTCCCGTCTCGGCTGATGAACAACTCCCATCTCGGCTGATGAACAACAATTCACATTGAATGGTTCTGCCGGGATCCGAACCCCGGCCTCGGTTGACTCGACTGACTCCTACACACTCTCGGCGCGGGGACCTCACTGCTCCGCCTCCCGGCGATGTTACTGAACAACTGCTTTCCCATTTCGGCTGCGCTCGTGATTTTAACTCGTTTGTTGCTATATTGAAGCTACGTTTGTCAGCGATTTCTCGCGAGAGAATTGGGGAATTCCCCTGTGTAACTCGGGTGTTTTTGCTCCCGATTTTGTGTCTTGTCAGTGGATTGTGTTCTCCAACCAGGGTGGAGGAAGGGTGAGGGGATGTCGCGGGAATTCCTACGGTACTCATTTCTGAGCTGTGGTCTGCGCAAATTATGGTTGGAGGTACCCCCTGTTTCCTTCGTCGTGCGCGCCTATCTACTATTTCACTTGCTGGCTGAAGGTTATCCCCCGAGCCATAAACGGAACTTTCTCTGTGTCCATAAAACACAATTAAAACTTAATACTGGGAGGACCCAGGGTCTTATATCCATGCATCGATCATAAATTAAACAAGAAAAAAACTTTTAGCCCTTTCAATAACACATTAATATATTGAACTAATTATCAATTTATGGACATCGAAAGATTGCAAGAAATAAATTTTTGTTCGGACTGTACTGTTATCGGTACGACGCTCTGCCTTATATCTTGGGGAAATTAAAGATATGTTTGTACATAGTGTTACTAACCACAGTTGTTTATGTTAATACAGTATACACTGTTAACTTTTAAATACGAAATTTTTCAGAATAAAAACGTATTAGCGAAAAGAATGATGAAAAAGGAAATATCATATCAACTTTTTCTACATATGCCTCTATCGTTTATGAGCTTTAAGAGAGGAATATGTTGCACATTTACCAGATACGGTTCCCACACAGAATATAGCATTGAACTGTGTGTACGAAAACGTTCTTGCAAATTTGCTATACTTCGCCTGTACCGGCACCAGGGTACGCAGTTGAGTTCTCAGATAACGGAGCAACGTGATATCTGTTGTTCTTTTGGAAGCGAGTGCTCACTAAAAGCAGAACTTTCTTGTAACCGCCAGTAGGACGCAGTACACTCTGTTCCCCTCAAAGCAGTGGGTGGTATCCGTCATGCCAATTTAACACTTAGCCAACTCCTAAAGCAGCTTCTCCATGGACGACCGGTTCCGGCATCCACCTGCGGTATTAAGACGACTACGTTCCTGGAGCTTGAACTGCGTTGCAGTGTGTTTGAAATACATGGTTTTTTTTTTAACTACTTAATTTGCGTCGTATTTTATCGATCTACGAAAAGCAAAGAAACCTGAGACCAGGTACGAAGACTACTTTCAAGACACCACACGCAATGCAAACCCTATTTCCGAGCAATCTAACATAGCTGATAACTGCTTTGTCACACTGCCTAATGGCTAACTGTATATAACGGAAACACTGAAAACTGGTAAGGAACATGCACTGAACTTTGCCGTTTAATTTGTATAAATAAAGTAATAATATAAACCGAAAAATCTTTCCTGTAAATTAATAGTAAAAAACCAAATCATTTACTACACGTTTCCTGGCAACATAACATTACACAATTCTTTACAGACGAAAATTACATCAAAAAGAAAAAAGCCAAATACAAAAAAAAATTATACCATTAAATTACTTAAATTACGAGTCTGCGTTCAGAGAAGTGTTTGAAGATACAAAAAGTAACTAGGATAGACGTCCAAAACTTGTAAATTTCTTGCAACAACCTTTCTAAGATTTACTACAAAAACCAATTACTTCTTTTGTGTTACAATATTTGGCATGTAAAATAATTAGTTTGCATTCAGCTCGACGTGTAAACCGATTGCTTCTTTTTATTTCGACCATATGACCTTTCTGAAAATCCTACAGAAAAGGCCCTTTGCCTTATTATTACGCTTTTCTACTGAAACAAGAAATGGCATATTCGTTTCTAAAATATCAACAACTTTTCTCCACGCTGTACGGCTCACTTCAACTCAGCACGGCACATTTCTATATAACTTTATGATGAACTGTCACTGTCAATTATTTCCGGTGAGTTTCAAATAGTAGGTGGCATTCTTTTTAATTTTTATAAATTACAATCATTAAAATAAACCCAACTACAAAATATTAATCATGTGACTTGGTGCACTGAGACAAATAAATGACACGCATAAATTTTATTTTCTGGAAAACACTTTGTTCCTGGCATATACGCTTAGTGTGTCTATTTAAGTATCATACTATTAAGACATATCTAACACATAACGATATAACATGTAAACAAAAATAGCGACAGAAAACATATTAATATTTCTATAGCTTTGTTATTGTTGAAAACGAAGTGTCAAAGCAACAATTTGCAGGACAATTCAAAAACGTACTCGGATGTTCGGAATATTCCTATTATGTGGCTTATTTTCATGCGCACAGCCACAGTCCTGCGGGAGCACAAAATACACTCGTAGGTCGCTGTTCTACTGAAAAGAAAAGGAACGCGTTTAATAAAGGATTCATTTGCATTATCATGATTAGAACTTACAGAAAGTACAAGGGTCACTTCCGAATAATTTATAACTGGTTATAAGACAGGAAGCTCGGCTAATTCTCCACCAACAATAACCAAATCAAAATGTGGGCCACCCACTTTGAATAACTAAAGAACAGAAATGTCAACTGCGAGTCGAGACCTCTCATGATTTATTCAGCAACACAAATTGAAAATTGTCTTCAATTGAATTTAGTTAATGGGGAAGTGTTCAACCTCCACTATCGAGATGTATGAAAACATGAGGTTACAGTTCACGGACGTCAGGAAACCTGCTCAGAATATGTCGTTTTTACATGTTCTTTGAGTTTAGGAAAGATGCATTGGGACACCCTGGTTTTCCTTAACCTATGGAAAGAACATCATGTAAGATTTTTACATAATTTTCCTCCGCATAATAGCCTAACTACCTTAACCGCATTAACACTGTGTAATACGAAGATTTTTTCCTACCAACTGGTTATCATTTAGGTGTACAGTTTGAAGCATTTTCTAACGTATGATGACTGTTGTATTTAATGTTTTTCCCCCTTCGCTCCCTGACAATGGAAAGAACAATAAAACTGAATTATAAACAGGAATAACAGATATAAATTAGCCTTTGCAAGCAGTTGAACACAAATGTTCTCTTTCAATTTCACAGCTGCAGCGGAAACTATGTTAAATTATCCTATTCTTCATGTTTGCAACGTTTTCTTAATAANGGAAAGAACAATAAAACTGAATTATAAACAGGAATAACAGATATAAATTAGCCTTTGCAAGCAGTTGAACACAAATTTTCTCTTTCAATTTCACAGCTGCAGCGGAAACTATGTTAAATTATCCTATTCTTCATGTTTGCAACGTTTTTATTAATAATCGTTTAGTAATTGATAGAAGATAAATCATACATTTTCGTTATTTTTTTTTTACTTTAAATTCCTTAAAGTTTTTTTATTTAGTCATCAACAAGATCAGTAAGAAAATCCATTCGGAAACAGTCAACTTACTGTCGAAACGTCCTAAAACCTACGCCAATGTTTTATAATTCCAAAAATTATATTTTATTTATTCTTAAATTTGTTTAACTTAATTCGAGGATAATTTACCTGCAACTGATGTTTACCCGGTAAAGCTTCGTCCTGACACAACTGTGAATGGATGGCAACTGCAAATAAATGTGCAGGCTAAGTAATCCGACGAATGAATATAGTGTGGAGTGCGTACTTAAGCTGCTCAGTAACCAGTCTCCGTGATCTAACATTCTACTGCTTTTCTACTAACATAACTGTGAAAACCACGTGGTTTCAACTACTTTTAGCGCACCTTTTACATAAATAAATGCTTTTACATGCGTGTTAAAATCTTAAATGGAAACTATGTACAATTATATATTTTTAACTGCGTAATGTACAAAAAAAACACACCTGTTTTACTTACCCGCAATTAGGATGAAAGCAGTTGTTACCCAAACTTAAAATCATCACCGCAATGAAAAATTTTTTTTTTACATTTAGCTCTTGCAGAAGGTTTTGTGTTAAAGATGTTCAGTAAATACTACACAATTGTTTTATGCATCACCTATAAAAAGTACTTAACGTAAAAAAACAAGCAAAATTGTATTTTTTTTTTCTTGCAAAAGCGCGGGTTTGTTGTGAAACTAAATGCAAAGACTGTGCACGGTTAAATAACCACTTTTGAAATCAAAATTTGAAAATTTTCACTGCCTTTACCTGCAAATGTTTTGAAAGGCAGACTGATCGACATACGCCCAGAAACGTTGGTAACGACGGAGGAAAAGTAGTTCTATGTCTAAACGCCGAAGGAAAATTGCCAGGTAAAGATTTGTGAATACTGAATTGATTTATTTTTCTTTCTGTTTTTTAATGCTTATAGGTGTGAAAATTGGCAAATTGGTAAAATATTTACTTTTCTGATAATTTCGGAGTTTCACTTGATTGACGCATTAATAATGTGATCAGGTCCGTGGTAGTGCTACATTTGGCGGAAGAATACACAATGCGCATACAGCAACATCCTAAGCAGGGCTTTCGAAAGTGTTCATGTCACACGAACAGCATATACCATATGAAACTGGCCCGCTGTGCTCACTAAAAAACTACTGATTCTGCGTCAGTAAAAAAATAGTTACTGGTGCTACAAAATATTATATTAAAATGCTCACAAAAATATTTCTAAGATTGTGGTCGGAAAAATATTAAACCACAGTACTTTTATATGTATTTCTAACCTGTAAAAAACAGCTCTTAAACTGTGAAACAAAAAAATTGCCTACTAAAAGTCAATGGAAGCTTACTAATTGTAGGTAAATTTATATAAATTTTGTTAATATAATTATTATTTCCGCTTAATTTCAGTGATATCAACTACTCCAGATGATTGGTTTTATTCCCCAGTTATATGATTTAGCTTCTCAGCTGACATTTAGCAACTATTAATTACTCACTGACGTTATTTATTCGAGTTTAGAATAAAACAAACAAACAACTATTTGCATAGTACAGCCTCTTGGGAAATCCTTTTCCTTCCTTCGGATGCCCATAAAATATTAACAAGTTGCCTATTTCATCGGATACTTAAATATTCAGGTACTTTAATTGAGATTCTTGGTCATTTAAATAGGAAGAATCTTACCTATTATTTCATCAATAATATGAGTATTTTGTCGAAAGTTTGAAGAAAATTTCTCCCAAATGAAAAAGCTGCCGGTACTCTGAAAGAAAAGATTTCCTAGCGGTTACAAAAACTACTTAGTTTATGCTTTCTAAGGCAAACTTTTGTTGGTGGTAAAAAAAAACAGACTGTGTTGCACAATAACAATAATAAATAAAGTCAGAACTGTGGAGACTGAAAACTGTAATTTCTGTAATGTAAGTTTTCTGATGCAGATGTGTAGAGCTGGTCTCGTGTTAATTTCGGGCAACAGGAAATTGTGACCAAAAAATAGTTAACTAGATTTTTGAATTTATTAGCACGAAATTACATAGAAACCGGTTTAGCGATAGCCGTGTTGATAAAAACAGGTGGTTTGAAAAGCTTGGTGAAGGGNGGGGGGGGGGGGATATTCATATACACAGACAAGGTAGGTGACTGCATAATCATTTCTTTCTTGAGGAAGGTTGGTTAAATGAAAAGGAAGTTATCTCTAGTCCAATACATGGACAGACATGTAGATGTTAAGTAAATTAGCATACAGATAGGAGTAGTACTCACTGGCGAACAGCAAACGATTAGAATTTTGCGCATCGTGATCGTCTCGGCTGTAAACGGAATGTCACTTCGATGTGTCGCCTGTGCCGCTGGGCGGGCCGAGCCTGCCTTCAAACTGGAGTGACTGCCATGGGAACACTAATCCTATGCTAATTTATGGCAGCGGAAGCGGCACTAATAAGCGAGCGACGGTGACAAAGGTAATTACCCTCGCATCGCTAGTTGCCACTTCATGACTTCCACACTTGCGTTATTTCTTTTTTCTGCGCAAGAAGGAACTATCAACCACCGGCGAGCTAAGGTTAACTTGGACATTTCTAGAGCGAAAAAAGAATGGCCTAAATTTTTTATATACTGCTGTGTATATGAACAAAATAGTTTTGGAACACAATCCCCTGTCATCACTTATTTTCGCGACCGAGGTTTATTAAAATCAGTCTAATAAACAGTGGAAGTATTTAATTTCAGAGAATGACTGCAGCAAGCTCGTGTAAATAACTACCCTGGATTCACAGGATTATCGCAGGTTAGTATAACTGACTAAGTTTCACTGATTAAAGGGCTGCTTCCTCAAACTTCTATTCAATTTACTCTTCTCCAGACCACTAATTCCACAGTTTATTATGTTAATTAATTAGATAGTTGGTTTTGAGTGAGTGACCTTATAGTGTAGCTACTGCGGGGGGAAGGCTCTCAGGAGTGTTGTTTACAAATAAGGTTACCCTTAAGGTCAAAGGTGGCCAAGAATGGTACATTACTATCATGTGACGAAAGGTCGGACCTGTGATGGCATGACAGTATCTCAGAACCTACACTGAGAGAAAGGTTTGTTGCAGCCGACCAAATACTTGTGTGTATAGGACCAAAAATATTTTGTTGAATAAACAAAACTTTGAATGCAAGAAAATAAATTTTGTTCATGTAACAAAATACACGAGTGATTGAACAAAACTTCTCTGTTGGGCCAAAATAAAATTAGACTGTCAACAAAATATTTAGTTGAATTAACTGTATACATCGTCAACCTCCCGTGGTACATTCTGCTGGTCCGCCGCCGGTCTGGAGTGAGGGAGGTTCTGGGTTCGAATCCCGGGCAAGGTAAGGGTGTTAGTTTAAGTTGGCTCATAAGTTAATTTGTAAGTAGTCCCTTGATGATATTCCAGGCATAACAGCGGGGGACGTTAATAAGCCCTATACAACTGTTTATGTTTGTTTGACCACTTATTTGATTTCCTTCGTTCGAAAATATAGCTCGAAAGTTNTAAGCCCTATACAACTGTTTATGTTTGTTTGACCACTTATTTGATTTCCTTCGTTCGAAAATATAGCTCGAAAGTTAGTTTGTACTTACTGTTTTTTTTTTTTACAATTATGATAGTAACTGTGTCTGTTAGTGGATTTATTAATGCTTAGTAGTCGTATAAATATCCCTATAAAAACCAGTTCAACAGGAAATAAAAATGTAAAGTAGTAAACTTGAAATATTTATCTACGCGGATTGTCCAATATTTGAAATGTTTGTATTTNGGAAATAAAAATGTAAAGTAGTAAACTTGAAATATTTATCTACGCGGATTGTCCAATATTTGAAATGTTTGTATTTAAAAACATTCGCGTTTCGTCATTTGTCACTTTAGATGAGGTTGCTATAGCACAACGCTCGGGCGCGTACGATCTAAGTTCGAATGTCGGCCGGGCTGTAGTTCTTTTTGTATTAATCGAAACTGTTTAATTGTAAGCCAAACAAATCTTTAGTTTCATTAACAGAATCTTACAGTTTGAGGCAACCAAATAAGAACAGTCAAATAATTTGNAGCCAAACAAATCTTTAGTTTCATTAACAGAATCTTACAGTTTGAGGCAACCAAATAAGAACAGTCAAATAATTTTGTTTCATTAAAAAATATTTTACTACCCCTACACAAACAATTGATTAGGTTGTGCCATATAACATTTTTTTGATTCAACAATACCTTTTGATTAGTGTATTTGGAATGTTGTAGTTCGGAGTCATCTGTAATGATGGAGATGAAGGTGTCGTCTTCCTTGCCCAACAAGCGGAACGTAAAACCCTGCTTTCAAACATAGGCCCACCCTTCTTGCAAAGTTAATCGGGGTTTTTGTTGTAGTGATTAGTGTAGGGTAAGTGGTCGTGCCACTACTCGTTAAAATACGGTGTGTTGAACTTCCTCGCTGGCGCTATCCTCCAGAGCCGTGCTTGCGAAAACGTGCAGTACGAAGACGCCCCAGCTCGAGGTGCAGGAGACTGCGACGACGTCCGCGCNGCAGTTCCGCTGGAAATCCTCCGCGCCAAGTGTTGCGTTCCTGGCCACGCCGGGTTACGAACCGCGACCGACGACGACTCTTAGGATCCTCCGACGTACGTCGACGCGAAACACTCTGCGCAGGTCGCCAGCTGCGGGCTTGCCTCGGCCGGGTTAACGTTACTTCTACTCAGGTTGGGTAAATAAATGTTAACAGTTTGTCAACCAAAAATTTTCGCCACAGGGTAAGCGCTAGTGTCGCATGTGTACCAGATATTCTCTATTTCCTACGTTAAAATAAAAAAAAACCCAGGATAATTGTCATAATCATAAACCAATTATAAAATAACCTTGTAACAAAGTTAAATCTTTCTCTTTTATTATTCGCTTAAATTAAAATTTAAATTTAAATTTACCGTTTGGAACACTGTGCATCTAGCGGCGGAAATTTTTTCCCTATGCCGAACTCGCCCATAATATATCTCGCTTTATTCCTAACCTGAGCAGAATAAACCTCAGCCAGATCTTCTGTGCTTCATCTATTCCAAGTCAAAGCAGAGGTAAACGCTGCCAGCAACAAAGTCAAAGCCCATTGGCTGTGTGATTGCGAAGAAAAACAGTTCCGACGGTGTTTTGTCATTTATGAGTTTATACGCAGTAGTTTTACTTATTAGAAACATACTTCAATGACGCGTGATATTAAAATATTCTTTGCGGATGCAAAATTACTGCTACAACCAATAAGTTCGTGGACTGACTGGCTTCTCGAGTGTAGGCAGCAACGTATCACGTCCATAACTTACTAACTGGACTACGTATGCGTGCTTGCAGATCGGAGATGTTTTTATATGTTTCGGGGTAAAAACACACTAAGTGACCAGTGTTGAGCAAGATGGCGGACGCGGTGTGGATCGGGTTAAATTGTCGCCACCACTCGTCAAAAAAACACGATAGAGAGGAAAGTCTTTACAAAAGCAGGCAGGAGAAAGCAATTATTAATATAATAAACGTTTCGTTTAAAGAATCGCCTTCATCAAAAATAATATATTAAAAAACATTACATTTATAATGTGACAGAGGAGGCGTGCATGGTAGCTGATAGTTAATGACGCATGTGTTGCGCTGAGAGAAAGGATTGTTGCAGCCAACAAAATATTTGTTTGTATAGTGGCAAAAATATATTTAGTTGCCCAAAAAAATATTTTGCTTGGTAAAAAAACCTTGAAATGAAACAAAATTAATTTTGTTTATTAAAAAAAAGTAAACGTACGAATGAATGAACATAATCTCTAAATTGGGACGAAATAAATTAGATTGTCAACCAAATATTTAGTCGAATTAAATGTGTATATTTGTGTAGCCACTCGTTTGATTTCCTCCGTTCGAAAACTCAGCTCGAGGGTTTGTTTGCATTTTTGTGACAATCAGGACAGTAAAAGTGTTTGTTTGTGCATTTATTAATACTTAATAACGGCATAAACGTCATAATAAAACAAGTTCAACACGAAACTAAAAAGGAAAGCTGTAAAACTTTAAATATTTATTTGTGCACATGGTTTAGTATTTGTACTACACGCGTTTGAAAATATTTCAATGTAATAAGTTGTCACTTTAGTTGTTGCTAAGGCATAGCGCTAGGACGCAGGTGATCTAGGTTCAAAACTCGGGCGCTGTAACTTTTATTTATATTAACAGAACATTTTTTAATGTCTGTAGAGTCAAACAAATATTTATTGCACCAATTTAATCATAGTCTGGAGTAACCCAATAAGAAAAATACAACTATAATTTGGTTTCAAAGACGAAATATTTCACTGCCCCTGTAACAAACAATTAATTTGGTTGCGCCGAACAAACTTTGTTTGATTCAACAAAACCTTTTTCTCAGTGCGGTGACTGGAAATACAACCAATACCTTGCAATCGAGCGAACAGGCGGAGTAATATAAGCCGCCATCTGGGAATGGTTATAGCTTAAACTTAGGTTTCGAGCTTTCCGTGGTTAGAGGATAGCACATAGGATAATACACAGATAAAAAGAATTGTTTTAGTACACCAAATATAATTATTTGTTTGCGTGGCGTTTGTTTCCTCTAAACGATATTTTGTTGATACAACCAAGCCTCCGTCCCACCAAATGAATGGCATTTGTTCAAAAAGCCAAATAATTTATTTAAAAGAATTTGATTGTGCCAAACCAATATTTTGTTTTTTAAGTATCTTTAATGTGTATTTACTGCAAGCACACATATCGTTACAAGTTGTCAACAATATTATATGTTTAGTTACGTGCAATATATTTCGAACAAAGAATTGGCAGCGACCGAAGATTTTGTTGGCGTACACTTATCCATTTGGTTGATTTTCGCCATCTTTGTTAGCTGCGTTTTCAAAGCAATCGTCCGTTTTTAAGTAAGAAGTCCGTGAGAAGTCTGTGAACGCGGTTGTCTTGATAAGGGCTGATAAAGGAAACAAGAAAATATTTGGAAGATTGGGACATAAACGCATGTTCAACACTTCCCACGTGACTTTGGGGCAAAATTAACGGGCGTTTAAATACAACTAGCAGGGAATGTATCCACCCACAATATCTCGGTGATACTACGTAGGTAGTAGAGCTTAACGTATCGTCGACAACGAGGTTGTTAGAGATGGAGCAAGTTCCTCAGAGAAGCAAGGACGTGGAGGAAATCGGCCTGTATCAAGGAACCATCCCAGCATTCGGCTGGAGTGGTTTCGTGAAACCGCTAGAAACCAGTGTTCTTCCGGATATCAGCCTAGCGGTTTACCATTGAACCACCTCGCTTGGTATGTGATACTACGTAAGTACAAAAAATAATGAAAACCAAATGCAAAACATTGTTTTCCAAGCCAAATACAGTAGTTCTTCAGTTTGTGCAGCCATTTGTGTGTGTTCTGTATCGCTGGTAACAAAAAATCTTCAGTGTTGCTTGGTAATAAATGTCACTAAAACCAGTCACGTTTGTAACAGTATATGATCCTCCTGTTGTGTGGTCAATTATCTTAATTTCAACTACTTATATAAATGCCCTCGTGCTGACAGATCCAGAAAAGGAGACAAAATTCAAACTATTGCAAGATGTTTGTAACATGGCACACGGAGTACTGACAACACATCAAACGAGATTTGTCAACCTAATGCTTCAGAAAAACTTGATCGTTTGCAATTTTAATAGGCATCTTGGTAGAAAATTCTTATTGAAAAGAATAATCTAAGAAACAAAATGGAGGCATTTGAAAAACCATTTCTTGGCAAAAATGATTCTTCAAATAAAAACGATATTGTTTTCAAATATTTAAAATCTCCGCAGGGTTATATTCGACGTCACTTTCTGGAAATACGACGAAGGTGACATACTACTTCGCCAGCTAGTTTCTGAGTATCATACAGCCCATGTTATGTTCCTACCTCCAATAAAAATGCAGCAGATGATGTGATCAGAGCACGAACACCAAAAAATGTTTGCCTTTTCCCTGAAATTCGCATATTTTGCATTAAAAAAGTATGAAATTCTGCATTTCCTAAACTCGCAAGAATTTTGCATTTCATGGGAATTTCTTTTACAAAATCAGCAGGAAGCATTGTACCGCCTCGTGTGAATCAATATAGATACGTTGTTTGGATCAATGAATTATTACGGTATGAGATTTCAAATATTTTGCAATTACTGACTGGCAAAAAGTCAGATGCGATGAGAATCATTAGACTACCTTCCAATCTGCGGAATCACGCGTCGCTGAAGTGTTCAGTAGGTGAGAGCTATTTCGGTAATAGCAATGGAAAATTACTGTCGTATAGGTAAATTTAACAGAATTAAAAAGCAAAATATTATGTATTAGGATTAGAGTTCTTTAAGACAATAGTTACTTAATTATTACATAATGAGTCATGCTACATAAAATAAGTCACTTTCTACTGAGAAATGTTAAACGTGTTGGAAATAAGGTGTGCTACTGAAAGTGTTACTTAGTTTCGTCTTTCAGTTTACTATGTATCCTTCGACCACATCAAAATTTACGGAGTACTGCCACGGATTTATTGACCTTATCCGTACAAGGAAAAATTATAACAATGTGTGATAAATTCAAACGTAAAAGTGTTTGTGTTCATCAGCCTGTCCTATATTAGTGAAACAAAAAAAACGTTCTACCAGTGACCAGCAGTAGAAGATGTTAAGTCGTTGAAATGATTTCCCTGGTTTGTAAATAACATTATTGTTAGAACTTTACAATGAGTTTAAAATATATATGCAGCTACCTGTTGTGTTACAAGAGCGAGAGTAACCTGTCCATTGGAAGGCTAAAGTCTGATTCCTTTACTGTCTAAGTCACTAGAAACAACGCTAAATGCGAGAGAAATATGCCGACATTTTAACGACTTCTGCATGTTTTGCCGGATACAAATGACATGGCCGTAACGAAACGGTGGCGTGAAATTACGAACGTTGAACCTACTGAAACCCGAAGCTGGAAATACTTGTTGTCTCTCTAAAAATACGACCCAGACACTAAGCATCAGAAGAAGATGCGAAGTAGTTGACTAGCTTTTGCAACAAATCATCAAATACTTAAAATGTTCATAAAAACATTCTGGGCCCCAACAGAACTGTAGGTTTTGGTCATGTAAAAAATTAAATCATTTCTTATGCCCTGATATTTTTTGATGCCTTTTAAACATTTGCTGCTTCCAGATAACAGGGCACAAGGAAGAAAGAGCACCTAAGAATTATGTAATTATGCTGTCAATATAACAAACTGATAAGCTTTAGTTCTCATTAAAGGTCCGTTTGCATTAGAAAAGTTTCCCCCGGAATATCAAGGAATTTGGGCCAATATTTTTAAGATCGTTAATTTTTTATTGTATTGTTGTTTAATGGGGTTATTAAATATTAAGTTAATGGCTGTTATCTTGGAAACTTCCTTGCTATTACTAAACCAGTTATTGTGTAAATTTTTAAGCCCTGTATTCCAAAGTTGAATAGAACTCATTCAACCTCGTTACATAATCGATGCTTTGACAAAGATAGATCATTCAAGCGAGATTTAACTTTCAGTAAGTTCATAGAATGAAATGCGGAAATACACAACAAAAAAATGCCGAAATATAAATTACATATCTAAAAAATATCCACTAAACTCAATGTTCGATATTAAAACAGGAATCTCTGCCAAAGATTAGCAGCACTACTTGTTAGGAATGCAGTAGAACTGAAACGTTTTCGCACCTAGAACCTACCAATGTTACAAGCGTAAGTAACAGCCGTGAATGAATTATTCACATATTTAAAAAAAACATATAAAATATTGATGCTCGCCAAATGTGTGAAACGATGCTGTCGTTAATAAGGATTGGCATATTATTTAATCTTTAGATTAAGGTTTTTAAATCAGACAGAAATTCGCATTGATTGCATGCGTATAAATAATTCCACTTCACTACTAAGGAACCTTGCAAGTGATGATATATTTTTAAA
>NQII01002361.1:279380-331772 GCA_002778355.1 Clitarchus hookeri
AGATAGGTGGGAAATCACTGTAGAAAAAATATTAACAATTAATACTTGCGGTTGATCAATGTCTAAACTTCTACGTGAACTAACGGCTTGAAATCAACTCTGTAACGTGCGAACGATTTGTTGATGTCGTTAGTTTCAAAACGAGAGAGAGTTTAAAATAAATGATAATACGGGCGTGTCGATCGCCAACCAGGACGCGCTGAGTAAGCACTCTTGTTATAACCAGGAACTTAGGCGTGCTTTTGAACCGCTGATTACAAGTATGCACGCGACTTAAACTCAATGAGCGAGGAGAAAAACGCAACGACGTGTCGACAGACGCGCACGAACATCGGTCGCGCGCGGGCCCCGACATTGATGAACTCATTCCGGCAGAAACGCGGACATTGACGAATGGACGTCAGCTGGGGAGTTCCTCGGGAAACCTGAGGGCCGTGAGTGATGGCCGAGTGCATCGGGAAATATTGTAGGAGGACGTGACGTCGTGGCTGTGCTCCTGACTGAAGTCTTCAATCAATGATGTTCCACCTGACAGGGCTCGACCACGGGCTAAAGATCAGACACACTGATTTTTTTGTCTTTTCTGTAAACCTCCAACATTGGCTCGTGAATTGTTGTCGGAACTGCCGAAAACATGATCGAAGAGCGACGCGATAGTTTGTTTACATTCGGTTTTAAACACATCCGCACTTTATAAGAAATATCTATACTATTATGCTACAATGGTTACATCCTTTTTGCAATCAAATTTGGCTGCGAAGAGAGTACACATATTCCAAAGCCTAATTATGTACAATTTTTGCTAAGTTTAACACTTTTAGTATTAGAGCCATGCCCATGAGTAACCCTGGATACGCGTGTATAAAAACATACGCCCTCTCCCACCATCCCGAAGAAAAATCTCGCATGGGTACTGTTTCGTTGTTTCGTTATCGTTAAATGGAATCTTACAAGAACAGTGCAACTCCACTGACAAATTGTTTTGAATACAGAAAGGTAGGCGTTCCAGTAGAGGTAAACACGGCGGGCTGTAAATCAGGTTACATAATCATGAACGCCTTTTACATGGTATAAAGTCAACTTTCAGCTTTGTTAGCTGAAAACCAGTAACAAATGAACGTTGCACAATGTCGGGTATTGTGTAGGCAAACATGACACTGGTAAGTCGGAAAATATTATGTGCAAAACCAAGTTGGTGTTCCTGCAATGGTGGATATACACAGTGAGCATCTAGGGTGTCTGCACTGCTCGTAAATGTGTATACATCTGTATATATAAATATACTAAACTTTCTACACTTCAGTGAAAGATTTTAACCCATAGTAGTATAGAATTATAAGTACTACATACAAGGCTGCAAATATGAGAATGTTTAACTACGGTCTTGTACGAAGACTAATCCTTCTAAGACTATACCTTCCCTACGCATTAGACTTTCCCAAGCAAACATAAGAACGCGTCAATGAATGCATGGAAGAAAAAAAAATTTAATTTCGTGTTTTCTTGCAAAATTTGTAAGAATGTAAGTGCTTTCTACGTTGAGTGACTAGCAGTCGTTCAGTTCCGGGATGCACAAAATTGTAAATGTGCAACACGCATGCGTATTCTACCGCATGTTTCGTTTGCGTGCTCGACTTGCCTGCGTGATGTGCCCACGCTTTTGCAGTTCGGTAAGTTATGTATAAGTCGTTAAATTTTTAAATCAACCTTGGAAAGTAAATCGTGGCTTATTGAACACATCTGCATTACGCGGAGTTTCTTTCAGCAGCGAATAAACAAAAGAAGTAGTTGTATGTCACAATATTTTATTAAACGTGTAGGTTAATGTTTTTAACACGTAACTTGAAATGTATTGCTAATGTTACTTTAGTTAAAAAGACACTAGCATAAGAATGTGCGATTTTGTTGTAATTACAAGAGTTCAAGTTACTAAGTTAAAGGTAAAATTAAATTGTGCACGTGATAAAATTACTGACAGTGGAGATAAATAAAAACGAATGATGGCTTTAACAAGTGTTCAAAGTGAACAAATTTTAAACCATAGAATAATTATGCTGACGTACCAGCAGAATAATGACATAATTGTTTAAGTACAAACATTTATTCATACGAATTCAGTGTGATATGTTAGTTAAAAATTACGTATTATATACTTTTCTCAAGATTTGTCTAGCAGGTGGTATAGGAAAATAAAGTTGTAAGACACATAAAACAAAGGTACGTCACTAATATAGGCAGTAAGCCTACAAAGCAAAAAATGTCCGTAGGTACATTTAACAAACAATTCTTTGGAGAATTATTTGCGAAAGATATTCTTGTGACTCTATAGTTCAATTATTATTTCAAAAAAATTATTTTAGAAACGTATAGATTTATAGCTCAATATTTATAGATAAATATATGTCTACAACACTTATTTGTTAATATTCAACATTAGTTTTACACATTATACACAAGAGTTTTGTAAAAATTACTCAAATTTATTTGTATTATTACAAAAATATCTTTGGTAACTACTGTCCAAAGAATGTCTCTTATAAGTACAAAAAATACAATATACTTCTGAATAGAAAGAACTCGTGATCATGTTTATCTGATTCATTTGGTTTACAATCTATAATATTCCGCTGGTTAAAATTAATAGATATAAAATTAATTTTAACACTTTAAACATGAAACTACAATCAAACTAATTTTCAAATAAGGTAAACTGTTGTTTCAGTCAACCAATTATGTTTTTTTGCGTGGTGTTTGTTTTATCTGAACGATATTTTGTTGGTACAACCAAACCACAATTCCTGTAAATAAATTAAATTTGTTCATAAAGCCGAAAAAAATTATTTAAAACGATTTTGTTTATACCAAACAAATGTATCATTGTTTCAGCATGTTCAACGAATATTTAGTGTAAGCAAACATATAGTTACAATTTGTGAACAAGATAATAGGTTTACTCTGAGAGAAAGGTATGTTCCAGCCAACAAAATATTTGTTTGTATAGGGACAAAAAATATATTTCGTTGAGTAAAAAAAATTTTAAATTATTAAAATAAATTTGGTTTACCCAACAAAATACTAGCTTGAATTACTAAAACAACTCTGGTGGGTCAAAAGAAATTGGACTGTCAACAAAATATTTAGGTGCATCAACTTTACATTTTTTTGGCTACTAATTTGATTGTATTCTATCGAAAATACAGCCCGAGATATTGATTGTATTTTTTTGGGCAATTAGGAGAGTAACAGTTCTTGTAAGTGCATTTATTGATGCTTAATAACTGTATAAACTTCTTAATAAAATCAAGGTCAGCACGATACTAGAAAGTAAAGGTGCAGAACTTGAAATATTTTACTGCGCACGTGTCCAGTGTCTGAAATGAATGTATTTAAAACCAAACCAATTCCATCAGTTGTAATTTTATCTGAGATTGCAAGGACTTAGCGCTCGGGTGCAATTGGTCTAGGTTAAAATTTTGGTCGGGCATCAAATTTTTTTATGTAAACTTAAACTCTGTAATGTAAGTAGAGCCAAACAAGTATTTCACTAGTGACAAGTTTAGTGAAAAGTAGCTTAACGTCTAGTAATTATTAAATACTATGGCGACAGGGCCAAATTCATACAAACTCAGCCTACATGAACGGAGAAATAAAATAAGGAAATTAATTTGATAGCTATATCTCTATGATTATAGACTTCTCGTTTTGTAAGTAGCATAACACTAAATCTTTAAATTTTTTTCGGTAAAATCAACAATGAAATATTATATCTACCAGAGACTATATAAATGTTGAGTTACGTTTACTTCAAAAAGGTTTTTTATAGAAGTGATTATCTTAAAAATTCATTATTTGCTAATGTTTAGAAACACTGTTAAACAAACAACAGTGGGGTTTGTTATTACTTGCATGTAAATTACTGAAGCCAGTTACTGAAATTATTTGGTGTGCGAATAGGGCTTGCTAAATTAGATGCTTACTGAAAAACAAAAGAGTTACACTAATACAAAAGTTTTGTAGAGGAAAAATAGTAAAATGAAAAATTGCTCAATTTCCTAAATCGCTACATGTCCCCGATAAATTTAAATCTGATAAACTTCCTTCTTACAATTTTTAGTTTTTAAGAGACTACAGCAACGAAAAATCACGAACTGTAATTTTCAAAGCAAAAATTATACAGATAATAATGGCCCAAAATCTGTCAAAATATTCCTTTGTGTCGAAAATAAAATTAAACACTCCGAATGTGAAATTATTGTAAACAAATTTTACTGACCTTCCCGAAAACAGGTTATACGTAATTGGGGAAAAGTGGAGAAAATAGTTAATAATAGTTTTAACTTTTTTTCTGCTAGAACATGTTGGTCAGTTTTTTCTCGTTTGGAAGAAAACATTTCAATAAAACAGGCAAGGTTGTTTAAACTACCTTGCGGCTAAATTACAAGAGAATTACAACTAATATCTTTCAAGGTAACAAAGTTATTAACGGTCCTTTCTGCGTACTTATAATGCTATCTAAAATGCAAAATAGTCAATATTTTTTTTTTGCACAGTGAGCATATTGTGGTGACATTTCTAGGCTTATGATAGCGTCTACTAACAAAGCGTTATTTTAAAAATAATTTGCCATATTATTTTTAATTAATATGCCGTACAATATTTGCGACGTTAGGCAAACAAGAAACTTATATTTCAATTAATTAATATTGTGAAGTTTAACAATATTTACTTAGTGATGTGTGACATTTATGACACATATCCGTATCTCCTTTCAAACACCGATGACAGTTACGTTTTTAATAATTACTGTCAATAGAACACTGTTTTGTTTTTAAAATTTTTAGTAACTTAGTCTAATAGCATGTCATAAAAAATTTGTCGAAAGTTTTCGCAAAACGTATCATAAAGAAATGCGTAATCACGAATGTAGTTGACACCGTCGTTAAAAAAAAAAAATTAACAATTTTCTTTCTGACGTGCAGTAAGATTCCTGATAAACAAAATATTTTCACATTGTTTGCTGCAGTGAAAATGAAACTTAGAAAGGTTTTTGAACAGGTATTTTAGTCTTTTCAGGAGTAATTGTGGTATTTTGGCCAATAAGAGACATTTGCAATCTTCCAGTGCCAAAAAATTACGCATTAAAACAACTCATGTATGACTACGTATGCGTAAAAATTTTGTTTGTATTCTTCTCCAGTTTCTTGGAAATAAGATATAAAAAGTTATTCACTCTACTTTGAAGAACTATTTTTGTGTTACTTTACTGACTATTTAGTGTGCAATGAATAATAAAGGCATAACTTAATATATTTGACACTGTGTAAAAGTGCACTTTTCCAACAAGACTGAAATTATAAGCATTAGGATAATATCACATAAGCTGTTAAACATATAAAATTATTAATAACTAATTTTTTGCTAAATTACCGAATTAATTAAATGTTTTAAAGCGACTATGCAAATTATCAGGGAAGTGGCTGCAAATGAGATTTAACAAGTAATGTCTGCTCCTATTTTAATTGCTTTTTAATTGGTTTTCTGTTTTAATTGCTTTGCGTCATTTAATTTTTTTCGAGGAAAGTTAATAAAATAATTGTGCATGCTCATTACACATTAATGTATTACCTGCAATGTGAACGGGAAGTCCAACTGTTAGTGTGTAATTATGACACAGTTTACAAAATTGACACTCAAATTAGCGATAGTCATTCACTACTTTACCAACTGTGAAGAGTATACAACAAATAATTATACCCGAAATGTATTGCTAAACATTCGTCATGTCAGGGGTATAAGAGAAAATACCTACAGTTAACCGTTACTCTGGTACTACAATTCTAAGGAAACTTTCGAATATCCTTCGAATATCAAATCGATTAACAAACATTTTTAGATAATAGTCCTGTTTATGTGTTTACAATATATGTATGTAAGAGTGAAATGTTGAGTTAAAACTGTTGTTTTTAGCTGTGACAGCATAAATAAACTTAAAAAAATAGAGGAGCAATTAATATAGTTTTTAACACCACCAACATTAAAAAAAATGTTGGTTGCCAAAACATATTTTAACAATACACAACCTGTCAAATGCTCTATGATAAAATAATATTTTGCATTTGCTACATGAGTGTGTGTTACTGACTATTAATATTGCCCTTTCATAAATTAGTGCCAAGCAATTTTTATAGGCCTAATTACTTTGAGATAATTATCATAAGAATAATTTGGCAACGTTTATTCTAAAAACATTTCTTGTGATGACATTTTTTTTTCAGTTAACTATTTTTTTTTCGTTATATGTGGATAGTCTAATCAGAGTAGGCTTATATGCTAAACCTATCAAACCCTAAATTAAAAAACTTCGTATCCATACATCGCTTATCTGGTATTCAAAATGGAAACATTTTGGTCACAGACGAATATTATTACCGGTGCTACTGCGTCTGCATATCGTTCCACCTCGACACTTACAAAAGCATATTTGACTTACACCATTATTTTCTGTCCTTAAAAAAGTACCTCTTAATGAACTAATACTGCCACTTTCTCTTACACTGATATTTTCCAGTTTTTCTTTGAGTTAATTTTTAGTTTAGATTGTAAAGTTATATGTTTCAGACTCAACGTGAGTTACGCTTTTCTAATTGCAGAAAGTCCCAAAATGTACAATAATATACGACGCGGATAACTGAAATAATTTTGACTAAAATTAACATTTTTCAGATAAATATCGCGAACACTTAATTTTCGCGTTTCATAGAACTGAAATAAAGGAAGATATTTTAAATATTCACTTTCATCAAAAACTGTCCACCATAAAGACATACAATCGAAAAATGAAGTGAGCAAATACTGTTAGAACTGAAAGAGAAGACCTGAGTGTATCATAAAATATTCGATTAGAGCATTCAGATTTACTGCGCATAACATAATCCAGGACAAAAGTGCAAGTGTTTGATCAACCAGTTTTTACAGAAATTTATTGTTACTTCTCTGTAGCCTTATCTATGTTAAATACAAATTTCCATACACAATCGAGTAAGCCAAAATAATTTTTTTCAAAATCTGATAACTACTTTTAAGTACAGAAAATATTTGAGAAAAATGTAGAAAATAAAAACGTTAATTTTTTTTTGTATTTTTTTTGTCATTTATTGTCACAGTTACTGCCAACAATGCATTGTAAATTAATTTTCGCAAACTGATGGGGTAAAATTCTTGTGTACAAATGTTACACAAAACGCTGGTAGTTAACTTTCACTCCCACACCTGTTAATTGGTTTTTCTCTTTTCTCGTGCCATTTATGATTATTTTCAAATACTTTTTTACGTCTTTAATCGTACACAATATTTCCAATTGATCATACTACTTGCTGGTAATAGCTCTCGACACTTTTGTGTTGTTCAATGTTTTCACTCTGTAGAGCTAGACTGCATGGCATCTTGAAATCTTTCAGTTAATATAAAAAGACATGTGATAAAATAACATATTTTTGATAGGGTCTGATCATCTTGGGTAAGTTCGCACTTCTCCTTAATTTCCCTGCCAACATTTCAACGCAAGTCTGTTCCTAAGTTGAGACATGACTGAGGGTTTATTTTTAGGGCGATGAACTTGGCGCACATCATTCTTGATCCACGCGTGCGCAGAAAACTACAACCTCTACGCTTCTCACTTTCAAATCCTTCGTTTTGAAATTTGCGACACGGACATTGAAAAGGTTATTAATCAACTGATACCAATTATTTGCGTTTAAAATAAAGCAGACTTTTTATTTAGCATAAAAACATCGTACATCAATATTAAAGCTCAAATGTAAAGATACGCATGTAACCTACTCTATATGTAATGATTTCAAAATGGCTTATCTCAAGAATAGACACAAATCAAAATACTGTATGTTTTGTTTACGTTATGAGAAGAACACGCCTTTTTTGTCACGATTTACAGCGAACCGTTTGCTGTCAGAACTGGTACAACTGAACTATGAATCGCGGAGTTAGTCAAACGAAAAAAAAAAAAAAAAAAAAAAAAAAAAAANGAAGTAAGATATTAGTCTATCGTATCAGACCACAATAAGTTTAATATAATATTTCAATAGCGATGGGTGAAAACACAGTAGTTTAGTAGCTTATCGAATTGGGTGATGTAGTGGTAATTCGACATTTTTTAGTACAAATCACAGTCAATGCAAACACTCAAATATTTTTGTACGTTTATCACAAAATCTTGAAAACTATTTACAATGTTTTCGTCAAATTAATACAGCAAGGAGAAATGTTCAATAAAAAATATTCTTAATAATATTTTAAGTTATACTGAGATTCTACAAATTCTAAAATTATTTTATGNAAATGTTCAATAAAAAATATTCTTAATAATATTTTAAGTTATACTGAGATTCTACAAATTCTAAAATTATTTTATGTTTAATGTAATAAACTTTACCCTCTTGTACATGTGCATTTAATTTATGCCCAAAAAGTTATTCTAAATCTCATATAGCAAAAAAATCTTCTAAAGATGATATTGTAAAATGCGATTATTTCCAGGGTTAGATTGGGCCAATAAACTTCCCTATGAATGGTTGCAGCTAATTCCCGCAAATAACGATAGACATAAGTTTGTCAACCTGTTAACACAAACTAAGTGAATCGATACTGTAAATTTACAATACGTGGATTTGCGAATATGTAAATGATTTCAATTCTGTATGAATTCCTCCAAACGTTTTTGTAAATTACATTTTTAAAATACAAAATATGACTTGCTCAGTATTATAAATTTTTGTGTATTAAAAATTTAATAACTGCAGATTTTACTAACCCAAAACTCTATAAACTAATGTGAAATATTGCACATGTTACTTTTTTGCACACTTTGCGTCGTCATAGGGATATGCATTTGGCAAAGTTACGTAAATATTGTAAAATATGTATTTTAGCTACTGTATTTTACTTTTATACACTACATGCAGTAAAAATAGGAACAAAACATACATAAATGCAAAAACAGATAACTGATATTGGTGCGAAATCAAAGGCACCTGCGCCAATTTTAAAAAAGTGCTCCGATTGTTTCGTGTAAACTGCTGATTACTTTGTAAATCATGTTATTTGGATTATCAGTGACTTTAATGTTTACGTTAAAAATAAAAACATTGCATATTTTGAGTGCCGTAGCTGTTGTTGATGCAAATAAAGGGAACACGCGGATATCTCGTTGTCTTCATTTATAAAAAAAAAAAAAACTCACACTTTGCAGTGGTTGGAAAATCGCACTTAACGTGGTATCACATTAGAGCACAGAGTAGACCAGCTCTGAAAGACTACACACTGAGAAAAATTTCGCAAGTTTACCGCATCATGTTACAGGCGTATTGAAAAAGCTCGATTAGTACAGTTTATTTTCCTTACATCCACGATAACACTTTTAGATTTGCTAAGGAAAGAATAAAGTACGTAGTGAAGATGTCAACTTTCTAAAGTATAACTTCTATATTTGCACCTTGACATATGATACATCTTCCATACTATGAATGGGTTAAAATCTTCCATCGCAGTATGGGAAATTCCCTGAATATTTTTTTGCGGTTTACATTTACGTGTAACGTTGCATGACGGCTATGTAATCGAATAAGTATGTACGTATGTAGTAAATCTTCAAATTTGCGTATTTAGTGACCTGTAGGCTAAACTTGAGTAATATGTACACTTGTACTGACGCGAGTTGTTCAATGGCGTCTGTTTCAGTCTTTATAACACGCCAGTTAAACTCTTGAATTATTTGCACTCGATATGTTACTTAAGTTGTTGCAGTCTTGAAGTAGCCCAAGATAGATAAAATAATAGTGATACTATGGCAAACGTGATACCAAAGATGACGTATTCAATGAAATAATATTATTTTTTGGTTCCTACAACTAGGATGAGGAGTAACAATCACAAAGATTTTAATAGTCATGTTACTGTTGGGGTTAACCAACACTCTTGTTAGGAAAAGAAGCATTGTTTTTTTTAATAAACTACTCTTAAGCCATGATTTTTCACACCTGACATAAATTTACAAAGTAATAAATCACTGCCGACCAGGGATAAGTATTTGTCGAAAGCTATGCTGGTGTAACACATTATTTCTTAAAAACAAGCATGTTAGACTATGTTCAGTAAAATAAGTTAGTTTAAACGTTTGTGAATATAATATTGTAATTCACTGAAGTGGCACATGTTATTTAAAAAGGCAATTTTTTTTTCAAAGTTGTGTACAGCCTATGCGAAAATTAGCGTTAGACTACTGTCAAATACAATGTATTAGAAGTTTTCAGAGGAAATAAATGATTAAGAGCAGTATGCAACTGGTAAATACAATTTAAGAAAGAAATATTCAATTTAAGTTTTAATTAAGTGTAAAATGATTTGTCGTGTTTACTAAACAAATCAACTTGAATTTACGTGATAATATCACTTGTTTCTAAAATAAAATTTATGTGGTTACTATAAATAAAAAATTAAATTCTTGAAAATTTTGTTGTAAAGTTAAAAACCAAACACATATAAGTAGACAGCTTAGGACGTGACTTTCTATGTTTATCTTGCCTTTTTATTGTTGCTGTGATTTGTATGTCTGTTTAGTTATGTGAGTTTCAGGTATATCAGATACAGGTGGTCCCCTACTTCCATACATTGTACGTTCCTGAAAATGTGTGTTTAAGTTGAATCATGTGTATGTGCATGTACGAGTAATAAGGTTTCCATTCCCAAATTAAAAAGAAAATTTTTAAAAATTTATTATTTTGATATAAAAACAATATATTTCATCATTAAACGCCATGTTTAACAAGAGTTTTACTGAAAATTACACATACACACATAATACATATTTATGTATATATATGCATTATGTTCCCCTGATCACGTATCCGAATATTCAAGAAGTTGTAATTACGCACTCGTACTACGTACACTGATAGCAGCAATGTTAAAAATTTATAACCACATATATACGGGGTTATTCTAAAATCATGGGACAAACATTGAGGGGTGGTAGAGCTCACTTAAACAAACAATTTTTGTATAGGAATATATGGGTGGAAGTGACGCGTTGAGGCACAAACACAGAAACATAACACATTAACGGAAACATAAAATGTTCATTAGCAGCATACTTAACGAGTGATTCCGTGCAGAAAATGTTAAAACAGTTGCTGGAAATGCATCCACCAACAGTCACGCATGCCTGGTGACCTCTACATATGGCGTGATTGGCTGACAATGGTGGCGTGCGTGAAATACCCAGCGTATTTGAATCTGTTCGCCAATCACTCCACCGACGCTACCAAGCTTGCATTATTGTCGGTGGTAGCAATTTTGAGCAATTATTATAAACATTGCTGTAAAAAGGCATTTAGCGGTGACGTTGTAAATAAACACTATGTTGCATTTCATGTGTTATTTTTGTGTTTGTACCTCAACGCGTCACTTCCGCCCATATATTCCTATACAATAATTNTCATGTGTTATTTTTGTGTTTGTACCTCAACGCGTCACTTCCGCCCATATATTCCTATACAATAATTGTTTGTTTAAGTGAGCTCTACAACCCCTCAATGTATGTCCCATGATTTTAGAATCATCCTGTATATAATATATTGTATAATTGGCAACTCATGCATACATTTATGCAATAAATTACTGACACAAACAATCAACCTGTTGCTTGCCTGTTTAAAAAAAAATATCCATTTGAACAACAGTTCCTAACGAAACAGGAAGGCATTGTAAGCATTAATAGTTTTCAATTGCAAAAATAAAATGCTTTCCAAAATAAAACGTAACAAAATTTTTAAGGAATAATATAGGTCTATTAACAGGTTCAAACGAGAATAGAGCTAAAATTAATATATGATTCATATGAATAGTTTGGAATATTTTTCTAATCCGTATAAACAAGAAATCAGAAAATTTTCCTTCCCTTTCCAAGTAAAATTTTGTCAGCGGCCAATCCATCAGTCGGGTTATACGAGATCACCGGTTGAAGACGTAAATATTGTAAAACACGTATATTCTACACGCGAATGTCAAGATTAATGGCCAGATTGTCAACAAATCTAACTTCTGAAAGGATATTCTANCACGTATATTCTACACGCGAATGTCAAGATTAATGGCCAGATTGTCAACAAATCTAACTTCTGAAAGGATATTCTAGTTATTACTGTTATTTGTATTATTTTCTTCGGCACATGCCAGCTATTTGGTGGTTGTTAAATTGTTCAATAAGAAATGTTATCACATATTTTCAAAGAAGTTAGAGCGTTATCGTGGGCNTATTTGGTGGTTGTTAAATTGTTCAATAAGAAATGTTATCACATATTTTCAAAGAAGTTAGAGCGTTATCGTGGGCAATAAAATGGGTCACAACTGCATTAGAGGTTATACCTACCAATAAATACCTGTTAGACTATGTACTTTTTTTTAGCTTGTTTTATGCATAGTGTGTGAATCATTGATATTGTGACAACCTAGTGGAACCAATTTTGTTTTAATAAGGTAGGAGCTTTTTATACATCGTTCAAGGCGTCAATAAATGTGATGCCACCATTTTTTTTCTGAATAGGCCTAAAGTTATAAAATGAAAAAAAGGTGAGACAATTTATTGAACAAGACGTTTGCTTACTGTACCTTTTACAAAAGCAAGTATACGAATTTCTCAGCTTAAAATAGCCTAATTTCGCTAAAATTTTACATTGCAATGTCTACATCAGTTTCTAGGTTTTTTGTGCCAAAACTTCAAATCCTTCAAAGTTTACTCTTTTTTTTTGTACGTGCTTGTTGGTTTGCTAAACAAAAAGAAACGCCAGTTTTGTAAACTAACTCGACAGAACTTAACAAATATGTTGGGTTTAACTTTTAAAAGTAAACTTATAGAACCATTGTTTCATCGCAACTCATATCACATTAGCGTGGCATTTTTTCATTCAAATGTAGGCCTATAGTGTTTACACTATAGTGTATTCAGTATCGTTCAAACTATGTCTGTAAAATCGTACTGATGAAAGCTGTCAAAAATGCAAAACCACTGACGACTGAGAGAATTAAGATATTAGGGTGTTATGTATTCACAATCACTCACTATTTTTGTGCACATTAATTCGCCTTAATTTTGCAATAAAGGACAAACTAAAAGAAAAATACTTTCGGAAATAGAATGCATGATGCCGGTAACAATGTTCGGACCCCAAACTATTTTTTAATATCTTCAATCAAACAGCAAAGGATTAATTTTTTAATATGTAACAAAGTTTGCACTGGTATAAGTTGGTTTGGTAACCCAGAGAGTATAAGAAACGTCGTGAGAAACAGCTAATTATAACATATACACACATTTTTAAAGGAGGAAATGGGTCGTACAGAATAAATGTGCATTTATTTCGATAACACGAAAACAGACGCCTTGATATCGTAGCGTATCTACACAGTAAACAGAATTTTGAAGGTATGTCAAAATGGATTAGCAAAACCTTCTTGGGCTATTCCGTAAAGTCATCACAGAGTGAAAGAAAAAAAACCGACATTAAATGATTATTTATAATCGTTCACGTGAATGCAGCGGGATTACAGTTTGACAACAAAGGAAAGAACACGAACAAACAGCGTGGCGCCTTACCTGCCAGTCTTTCGGTCTCGAAATCTTCGAGCTTCTTCCCGCAGAAGTAGCCGTCACCCGTCATCTTCCGTTTCATCGGTCGAGAGTAGGCCGCGCGAACGAAGCACTCGTCCCGGGCGTCATTTGCGGATCTACCGTCGCGCCTAGACAGAAACAGCCTCCTCCAGAACCACGCGACACACGCCGGCAGGGAACGTCGAAGAAGCTACCGCCAGCACGCCTACTTTCGTCCGCCTCCGAACGAAAACTAAAAAGGAAATAAAGAAACGTTGTCCTCTCCCTCGGGCCGGTTGAAGAGGGAGGGGGACGAGCAGGTAAGTTAGGGGAGGGGAGGGGCATGCGACGACACCGCTCCTCCAGTTTTATCCCCAAAAACTGCTATAAAGTTTCTATTTCCATGCACCTTCGCCCGCCGAGAAGAAAGGGAAACGTCATGGAAAAAAAATTGTATTTATTCCGGATCGCGGCCGCATACGCACAATGAGCCTTCCTCCGCCGGCCCTCCCTGCCGCTCCGCTCCTGCAGTAACAGTAGTAAATAAATAAAATGCAAAAGCGGCGACGTTTTACAGGCACGTGATCTCGATGCGGCGGCATGTCTCCGTGGCTGTCCTCCCATTGGTGGAGGGCGGGAGGAAAGAGTGAAACCCCCTCAAAAAGGTTGATAGGGTGCCACGGAGGAGGGGAAGGAGAAAAAGGTTCTGTTCTCTCAAGGTCACCGCCAGGTGGTTACCGAAAAGGATCTCAAGAACAGTGGTGATGTCTCGGGAGGGGTACGGATGGGGTGTGTGTGAAGGTACGTTTGGTGGGGGGAGAAGGGGTGGTAGGGGTGGATAAGGTTGCCCGCTGAAGTTGTCTCGGGCGAGAGCGAGACAGAAAATGGTTTAAACTTCTCTCGCGCCGCCTGATTTATCTTCCCCGAGCGCTCCCGCTGAACTCTTGCCGAGTATACAACGGAGCAGCTGTGGGAGGAGGGGGGACGAAACAAAAAAAAAAAATACGAGAAGAATTGGAGGGGACCCACCGAGAAAATAATACCCTTAGCAGGAGTTCTCTTATCTCCCTCTTGTGCCGCCCCCTCCACTTCCCACCGGGGCCAGCTTCTCCCCCTCCCCTTTTTTCTTTCGGCCACCGCTGGCCGTGTTCTTTTTATTAAAAACTAACCTCCTCCGTGGTCGTGGTCGGGGTCCTATATAGCCTCTTCCCCGCCACCGGCACCAGCGACAAACTACGACGAAGAGTTGCGACTGCCGCTTCTAGCGCAACACGGGCTTAAGCCCGCGGAGCACTGAGCCAGTACCCCGAGTATAAACCTTCGCGCCCTTGTTTGCCAGTTATCGTTCTGCCTGAGCTTTTTACCGCGTTTCAGGTCGAGAATAGCGGCAGCTGTAGGCTCTATAGTCAATTCGCGGTTTTTTCACACATTTTGAATCAAACCTCTGAAAAATCACCGCTATGACGTCTTTGGTGGTTCCCTAAATATGCCATATATCGTAAGCGTTTAATACTTCTGTTAACTCAAAAGTATCTTATTTTTGGGTATATACTGAACCTAACATTTCATTTACGAATTATATTGTTTCAACTATAATCAGAACGAAACAAAACATTGTGAAAATGGTTGTGTTGGCAATGCCTAGTAAGAAATACTTATTATGCAAAATGTTATCAAACTGAGTGCGCACGAATGCGGCGCGTTGTCCCTTTGGTGTGATCTTCTAGACTCGGTTAAGCTTTGTTTGCATGAGGCGAGGGGATATCCTGGAGGTAGAACTTTAGCAGGGCTTCAGAAAAGTATGAAGTTACCGTGAACGGACTGTACACTGGACTGTACACTAAACTGTACTCTGGACAGTACACTGGACTGTACACTGGATTGTACACTAGACTGTACATTGGACTGTACATCGGACTGTACTCTGGACAGTACACTGGACTGTACACTAAACTGCACACTGGACTGTTAACTGGACTGTACACTGGACTGTACATTGGACTGTACATCGGACTGTACACTGGAATGTACACTAAACTGCACACTGGACTGTTAACTGTACCGTACACTAGACTGTATACTGGCAGGGGGAACTGAACTGACGTGTAGTGTCCTCGTAGTTCTGCGTGTACCGGTGGGACTTTTAAGCTGCGACCCTATCATTCGATTGGTGGAAAGTCTGTAGAAANGGACTGTACATTGGACTGTACATCGGACTGTACACTGGAATGTACACTAAACTGTACATTGGACTGTACATCGGACTGTACACTGGAATGTACACTAAACTGCACACTGGACTGTTAACTGTACTGTACACTAGACTGTATACTGGCAGGGGGAACTGAACTGACGTGTAGTGTCCTCGTAGTTCTGCGTGTACCGGTGGGACTTTTAAGCTGCGACCCTATCATTCGATTGGTGGAAAGTCTGTAGAAAAGTTTCGTCCGTGTCCGGGTAGCATGTTTTAAGATACGGCGAGCTGAAAAATCCGTTTTAAACCATGATCGAGGCCTTCAAAATAATATAAATAGTATCAACTCGTGATGTCTTTAAAGGACCGTTACTCTCTCCTCTGGGGTATGTTTTCATTTCGTAGGTAAACGTAGTGAGGACACATTTAATCGTTTCGTCAAAAAAGAAACAAATTTAAAGACCGCTGCAAAGCAGTTCAAGCGCCAGGTAGGCAGGCCCATTATGGTATTTGCTTCTTTTCGGATAATAATGTAGTTATAGGCTGTTCGAGAATAACTGAGTACTTTTGAAAGCCCTTCTGAAGACCCTATTCTCTCTGCCCATATTGTGTGCTTCCGACATATAAGAAATTAAATTTGCCGTTCATTTTGTTTATGCGCCGATCAAGCATAACCGTGGAATTGTTAGGAACATAATCGTATATGTCACTGATTTACTTATTCTCACTTTCATGTGGATAAAAACAACACAAATTAAATAGTTTTTGAATAATTGCTCAACGTAATTTTAACAGTACGTTTATACAGTGAACTATTCTTCCTACACTGTTGTCAGCTTAACTTGGCGTACTCCAGTTAGTGTTAAGACCTGCGTCGAAACATATGCAGCTACGAGAAGGGTTTTTTTTATTTTTCAAAGGTTGATTTCAAAAGTACTTAAATGAACTTTGAACCAGGTGCATAAAGAAATAAGTAAGCATAATCATATTTTTTGAAAATAACTTACGTTTTATAAGCTCTGTTCCTTTACAAAACACGGCGCTCCTTTTTTCACATCTAAAAAATTTAACTTTTTTTATATTGGAAATGCTTATCACATGATAGAAACGCAATGAATTTTCTCTTTTTGTTTTTCCTCTGTGTAAACTTGCGACAACACGGATAATAAACCGTTTGTGATAGCAGTTGCACTTCTGTTGAAGCGCTAATCAAGAACAGATCGTTTAAGCTGTATCGCATAGACCTAATATGTGGCGTCGGGAGGACTGACGTCACATCAGACTCTATAAATGTCTGACGCCACAATCGCTGTACGGTGGCGCCAAATGCAGGTAGCGGCAATGCAGCGGCAGGTCGCTGAACTACTTGAGCAGCGTATATGTATTTTTGCTTGCTGTGTATTCTTCCGCTGTGACACGTATCTACCGCCTGGTAGAGCCATGTGCCGGTCAAGTGATACCATAAAGTCGATGTCTGGAAACAATAATATTTTATCGTGCTGATAATTTAAACAGTATAAGTTTACAGAAAGTCGAGGTAGTACTTGTTTTTATAATAAATTGTAAACATTACTGCAATTACCACAGTCAGGGCAAACGTTAAAATAAATACAGTTACTGGATGGCAAATCTTTATTTAAAAATTTTTTATGACCGTGAATTTGTTGTACATAATCATCTTGGTGTGACCACGAAGGCTTTATCAGTTCCGCGCCTCAAATCCGTCGCTTTCTCCGCACGTCACGAGCGATGCATTTCACAATAAAGTGCAATGACCACAATGTGGAAAGTTGTCGTATCTGCTTGAGAGCAGACGCTTTTCAAATGTTCTGTATTAAAAAGATTCGAGAAGCACGCAACGTAGGCAATTAAAATTATTTTAGACTCTTGCCTTGACCTCGACATACCTACTTGGCGAGGATTTTCAAGCATGTCACGTGAGGCTGCCTACTTCAATTCAGAAGTCCCGCATTTCAATGCAATGCACACTACACGGGTGTAGTTTAAGTAAAGGTATAATAAGTAATTCAGGTTTTGACGTTGTAAGCGATGAAGTCCTGAAATTGTTTATTGATTGAAATATGTAACGAAGCAAAAATTAATTAGGAATACGAGTAAACGAAACCGTGGCGTTAATACGAGTTTACTCTTACCAAAGCATAACCAGCACTTGGCGTAGGCAAAGTATTATTATAGCAACACAAATTTACTGTGTAAAATCCGCTTACAGTATTTAAGGGAACTCATATTTGTTCAAGATTTTGTAGTTTTCAAAACTTTTCGTTAAAAACATTTTGGTGTTGCGTATTGTTAAGCACATGAACGTGGGATGTTTATTTAAAAAGCTGCAAAATTGCTGCAACTGCATTTTGGACTGCAGAAAAGAACAGGAATTTTATATATGAAGACATTTTCTACTCGGCTGGGCCAATCATAATAGAGTTACGAAAACAGTACGTAGCAGCCACTGAAATATTAAGCTATTCCCAGACACAAACAGATATTTCGAATCTAGCTAATTTCATTACGGTATTTCTCAGAGTGTTGAAAGTTATGATATAGAATGATTCGTGTTATAGGTTATGATATAGAAAGATTCGTATCACTATAGCCGAACAAAAAGCTTACAGTTCTTTGGTTGTGAGAGGGAAACAAGTGTTTTCTCAGCTGAAGTACAGCACGAATAAAAGAGTTACTTACTTGCAACACTTTCAACGATTAGTATAGTGAATCTGAATGATAATACACTCTGAATCTGAATCAGAGGGAACAGCGTTGTTTCAATCAGTTACAGTACCTGACTGATACAACAGTAACTTCAGTGAATTTAACTGATGAATCAGTGAAAAATGCCAGTTTTCTTCACTGATTGATTTGGTGACATTTCCCACTGGTTCATTAACCACTCTTTTCACTGTTTTTCAGTGATTTGTTTCTAGGTTTGATGGATCAGTTCAACAACATTTACAAAATGGCCGTTAAAGAATATGTTTCAAATGAAATATAAACGCATAAACTAATAAAACCGATAAATAATACCTTCTAAAATGTGAGTTTCGTCTTTCATAACACCATTTTACGATGTAACATGAACGTTCATCTTTCATTCCGTCTTTACGTCTTTCATTTCGTTTCCACATAAACATCACGGCACTAGGTTTGAAGCTTTAAACTACTATTAATGTGATGAAGTAAGTGCATTCATGCGTACTACTTGTTTTAACAGTCCTAACGTTACCAATTATAATAAAATCTAAAAGAAAGGGCATAAAATTTTAAACTACACTCTTTCTATGAATTCGTATTACTCACATGCCTACTTTCCCTTTTCTGACCATTGATAACTTCTTAACTCAGATGAAAAGGTAACGGTCTAATAAGACGGAAAGGAAATTGTGTGCCGGTTTCAATTCCAAACACATGCCTACAATTTATTTTGATATTTATTTTAACTACGGCAAATTGTGCAATATAAATAACAACTATCGGAAATATGTTTATTTTTCGTAATTTTTTAGCTAAATTAAAAAAATATATATTTAATTTGCCACACGTAGTCGACCGTCACTTATTCAATGAGTGAATTTGTTTCACGTCACTCTTTCAATCAGTGCAATTGTTTCACTGAAACGACCAGTGGTTTTCCACTGATTCTATGTGGAGCCATTTTCACTGATTCGAGTACATAGTTGAATTTCACTGCGAATCACTGGTTTTCCACTGACTCGAATTTAGAGCGTAAGATTTTGAAAAAATCATCTCTCCTCAGTTGGATAAAAACATATCGAAATGCTCTTGACATCTGCTGTAGTGCTGTCAGCGAATTAAAAAAAAAATCTATCTAAAGTAAAACTTTTAAATTTGTGCCCTCTGTAAATGACTTTTTTTCTTATTTGCGCGAGTACTGGCGTAGTCAATAAAATAATTTATTCCGAAAAATTGTACCGCACCGTTTTACCAACAAATGGGCAGTCTACTTAATCAATGACCATAACATTTTGTTACACGTGGCGGACTGATACACGATGAGCATTGCTCAGATAACTGTTAACAAACTGTATTCATCTTAAGGAACACTTTCTGCAATAAGTCCATCGACATTAAAAGCTTTGCAAAACTCTTTAAAAACCTTTTAAAGCGCGCTTTTCAAGAGCGGGAATAGGCAGAGTGAATAAAACATGCTATCACCTTGGGTTGAATGACAGGGCATATTATTTTCAAGTATAAACTTAATGGCCATGTTGAAATTCTTCCCGTAGGCGCACACATTTCCATGTTATGACCGTGACGTTACTCATATATTAGGGGCTATCCAAACTTTAAGTCCAGTAAATGAAGGAGCTAACTTCGCTGCATACTTGAAGTGGTCATTATATAGGTCTGTGCTGTAAAGTTGGTTCTGTCTGAACATCTTCAGACTGGTGTAAATTTTTAGTTTCAGGTGTTTAATATATACGAAATCTTTCTATGTGCGCTGTACTTAATCTGACGCAGCATTTGTTTCGTTATTAGAACCAGTGAGATGTAGGCTTTTGCGTACGTCGACAGTGATATAAACCAGTTATAACCTACGCTGTAAGAAATTTTTTGTATATTTACTAACAAACGTATGGAACTGGTTGCCCACAAAAAATCCTAGGTAACGCTACGAATAAATATTCCTAAACTTTGAAAGAAATTGCTTGGAAAGTAGCTATACAGGATAGATGGATTCATTATTTGTGCAAAAATTACTGTAACTGACCGACTTATATCTAGTAGAATTAAAACAAAGTGTGGGGTAGTTCTTACTTTTTTTTCTACAAAATCCAAAGATATTGTTTGACTTCTACAAAGTAACTTGTCTGTATGATCATACACGGTGGTTTCTATGATGTAAACATCGTAGATAAGCCAGTATTGCACATAATGCACTTTGTGAGGCCCAGTTCGGCACGTCCCTACCCAGCTACTACTTGGAAAATCACCAAGGGAGTAACAGGAATTGAACCCGAATCCTCTACGTTAGAAGAAAGTGCACTAACCTCTACGCCACAAATGCATCCATACATCGTATTCTATTTTGATGGGTTCTACATACTTTCAATAATTTAATCTTGTTTAAAAGAAAACAACAGTAAGTTTTTACTGAGCTCGTGGCTGAACTTTAATTACTTCAACATTTAATTAAAAGCCGTATGATAGTCCCGCGTAAACGAAAAGTAACTTTGTATTTACGGGGGAAAAATGACTGCTACCTACAGTTGTCGAATTTTTCGGGTTTTTTTTCATTTTCTTTATTGTTGAATTATGTTGCTAATTTTTGTCGCATTGTATTAAAAGACAGCATTGTGAATATACTCGTACTTTGCAACACACTTTTTTGCATATAACTGCCGAGAGAAACGTCGTACGAATACAAAATATGCACTAAGAAATACTTCTGAACATTTCTTAAAAGTTTTAACGAAAAAGTACATATTTGTACTATCACGACTAAAGTCACAGAAATGTACAAACCATGGTCTGCCGTACTTTCGCAAAATTAATGTTCTAAATTCTTTAACCCCAGGGGAGGGGGGAGGGGGGACACATTATTTTCAAATCACGTCAACGTGTACTTTGTCCTGTCGTCCCCGGTAAGTAGTGGCCCTTATGGTAAATGGGTTCTCGGAATTGACGACTCATCTGCCATTAGCACACATCTTACTTCAACTCCTGAGATGGTATCAGCAGTTTTCTGAATAGTAATAGTGTTTCTGCCAGAATTTTCATAAAGCAGTACATCCGTTGCTTTTGTAAATGTACAGATAAAACAGGTTTACAAGATTTTTTGGAAATCTATAAAAATTTATTTTATTAAAAAAAATTTATTTAGCTCCGTATTCAAAAAATTTTCACTGCGAGAGCAGAAAAACAGATAATAGGTATGAACGCGTTAAGAATTTTACACTCAATTAAATTAAAAATTGAGTGGTAGTTCAATGTGCTGTATGATATCGGTTAATATTATTAAAAGTTTAAAATTATTTAAGCTTCATGCTTGGTTACTTACGGGAACTCCATAGTAAAGAAATTTTAAATGCCTCAAGGTCAGGTCCGGCCGCAAAGGAGCTCTGCGATGGCGATGGGAAAATAGCATAAACAAGCTTCGCTCGTGTTCCGCTTCCTCCTAATTTTAAGCGTTGACTTTATGTTTTTAATATAGCTATTTGTTCAGAAAAGTTACAGCATTGTCGCTAAAGTTTAAAACACTGTTTTACACTGTTAACAGAGGGCTTCTTACAGCACAATTGGCTGACTTTGACCCTTTTCAATAACTACACTTTAAAAAGTGCCTTTACTTGGAATCTGAGTTGCCAAAGATTTTTTTGCAACTGTGCAGCTGAAATCATGAATATTTACAACACATTATTAGAGAAATCATATACAATATACAAATTTGTTTGTGTAGTTCAATGTTTCTAATCAACTTGAAGTATACAACACTTGCTTGTTAAAATTAAACATTAGGTTTACACATTCCCCGTTAATGTTTTGTGAAATTTACCACTAATACATCCCTTTGCATTCATACAAAAATATTTACATTGAAATATTCCATAGTTGTTTTTAAAATTAGGGTGGGCACGACTGCTTACATTGGGACCCATACAACTATGGAAGCCCCTTAATAGTTGATTATTTATCTGCTGAAAACGCGATGAGTTAACCTATTCGGCCCCAGTGTGCACGATCGTGTGCATAACGCACATGAAGATTATTTCTGGACGGTATCGTACACCGCGAGTCTCGATGACCAATGTCATCCCGTGTGGGTAACTGACCCCAGTGGCGGATCCAAATGGGGCATAAGTTAAGGGTGCTGCATCCCCTCCCACGAAGCTTGAATTTAAACGGGAAAATATGACATTATCTTTGAAGGAAATTACATTATTAATAATGTGGTACTATCAAATACACTAAGCCTAGTAAGGCAGTGGGAAATCTTAAAATGTATTTGGAGGTCATAAAAACTTAGTACTGATATTTATATGTAGCGTTAATGCTTAATACTTTCAGTTACGCATGTAGTTTGAACATAATGTACAATACATTTAATTACACCTTAAGTATCCCCCTTCTTAATTGGTTTCTAGATTCGCCACCGATGATACGTAATCCGTGCTATTACTACAAGTTAAATGATTTTAAGTGTGTTTCAGCCACCTTTTCCATTATCGCTTTCAAACAACATAACACTTGGTGCTTTTTGAAGATAAGATCCTTGCTAAGCGAGAGCAAGTAGGAGTAAATTAATAAGGGTTCGTGTTTTTGTTTTTTTATTCGAGCTTGTAAATTCTAATTTACGCGGATTTTTCATAGTAGTTTATTAAAAATTTTATAAAAGGAATTATTTTTATGAATGGGGCACGGGCAAAGATGGACAAGTGTTTTGTGTTTGAAACCGATATCGTGAAAAGTGCGTGCAGTTAGCCGCGAAGAGACGATAAACGACGCGAAGAGCGCGACACCCGCATTGTTCCGCGCACCGCGCCTTGTGCCCGTGTTGCGCCGAGGCGGCGAGGGAACGTGTAAAGAGGAGATGCTGGGAAACAACNAGTTAGCCGCGAAGAGACGATAAACGACGCGAAGAGCGCGACACCCGCATTGTTCCGCGCACCGCGCCTTGTGCCCGTGTTGCGCCGAGGCGGCGAGGGAACGTGTAAAGAGGAGATGCTGGGAAACAACACGCCGAGCGAGAAAGATGGCCGTGCGACATGCGAACCAGCCAAGGGCAAGTTACGGCGCTGGTCGCCATGTTACATACAATTTGCCGCGCTCTCTCTCTCTCTTTCTTTATCTCTCTCTCTCTCTGTGCCCCTCCGTCTCTGTCTGCGGAATCTGCAGGGACGTGAGAAGAGTCCTCGAGGCGGGCCTCGAGTGTCGTGTCCTTTACCGCGCGCGCGTGTGTGTGTGTGTGTGTGTGTGTGCGAGTTCGCGCGAGCGTGTTAGCAGCTCGGAGGCCGTTCTGCTCCGCGACTCGCATCCGACATCGGGGGCACGCCATGCGCCCGCCTACAGCTAAGTTTTAGAACGTAGAAAAATAATGGCGAAGCCTCGCGGATAGCCGCAGGACGCGAACACAATTATAGGCCTACCTACGTTGTTCGCGGATAGTTGAGAACTTTTGGGCGCCCTGCTTTAGTTCAAATTTTTTTCTTAATTTTGTATCCTTCCACTTTATGTAAGTTTTGCGTTGCCATAGAGATAATCATTTCAATTATTGTTGCGGACCGAACAGAAAGGTGTTGTAAATATGCCAAATCGTATTCTATAGTCCATTCATGCTTACTTCCAAAGTTTCTGAAGCCCTGCTTCAGTTCTACTTCGAGGGTATTCCTAGGCCCCAAGCAAACAAATCTTAACCGAGTCTGCAAAATGTTACCAAAGGGACAAAGCACCGCATTTGTACGCACTGAGTGTAATAATATTTTGCATAAGAACTATTTCTTACTGGGAATTGCCAACACGCCTATTTTCTCTCCGTTTTTATCTGTATTAATTATAAATTAAATATTATAATTTATGGATAAAAATAAGTAAATTTTAAACTTAACCAAAAATAAGGTATTTTCATTTTAATACAAGTATAGAACGCTTCTGATACATGGCATATTTAGGAAAAACCTGACACGCCATACGTGAAGTGATTTTTCAAAGGTTCTTTTCAAAAATTGTGAACAAATCAGGAATAGACTATAATATACATGCAGCAGTAGATCAAATATTCGATTAGAAATGAATCTTAATGTTACACTCGCAGTACAACGCCAAAACTTGGAACAATTTTTCTTACATCGCTGCCTGCAGGTAACGGACAGTGAATCTATTTACAAGGGCTGATTTTAGGAGTGTTCTCTCTTTACCATGAAGTGCTTATACCGAGTTGAACACGTATCCTGAAATGCTGCGCTTGGCCTCTACGAACAAAGTAGAATTTCTTTATTTATACGCCACGCCGTCGGGCACACGACAGGTAGATACAGCGGGAGGTAATTATTGTAGGGGACTCCAAACCATTTTACTACCGAATCGTTGCTGCGGTAAACTGAGCCGTGTCGTATTCTGCATGCGAAAATCCATTTGTATGTGATCACCTTGTTACCCTCTGAAAACATTTCCTTTGCTGCAACACTTGACTTTTAGCACAAAGAAATTTATAGTTCATTATTGTGTTGGTGGTTTAACGAATTTGTTGTTTGGCAACGTAACATTTAGTAATTTTAATTACGTACTAAAACTACAATGTACAAAATAAATGTTTTAAAATACAGAGAGATTCATTTTCCGTAAACAAAACTAGCTCAAAGAAGTTTATTTCCTTTGCCAAAAAGAAATGTAATAATGGCATAAAGCAAACACGCATAAAGAAAAAAATCTATAAAACAACAATTCTAAGTTTCTTAAACATTCGTTTTTAATTAAAGCAAGATTTGTTACAGTAAACGATACAACCTCAAATAAATACTTTTCTTTTCCATACAGAAAACTTTCACGGATAACCCTTCTTTACAATTTATCCTAAATTAATGCTTTACATGACAAACGAAATTTATACATTTCTTGCATTTAATATAGAAAATCCAAAAGAAGGTAGTCCAAGGCGGCAGTTTTTATCAACTTTAAGAATAAATACACTCTAATTTCGAATCATTGGAAAACCACTGTTATGCAGTGCAATTCAAATACTAGAATCGGTGAAAATAGCTCCACTCAGAATCAGTGGAAAACCCCTTATTTCACTAATTCAACATGTGACGGCCAACTGCAGCGGCGAATTAATTATAGTTTTTATTGAACTTTGCCAAATAATAACTATCAACTATCAATAAACATGTTTACGATAGTTTACTATTTATATTGCGCAATTTACCGTAATATAAAAACGGAAAACAATTTCCTTAGATGGGTGGAATTGAAGTCACACACCCTCTTCAGTTCAATTTTAGACCGTTACATTACCATATTTTTTTTAAAGATGACATCATTGACATATTGACCGATACATTTGCCGTCGTACATAGCGTGTGTGACGTTCGACTGTGTGTGTTTGTGACGTTTGACGAGATCGCATAATACCGGCTTGACGAATTGACAGCTCGCGACGTGCAAATTGGAAATCTTGGAGGGGGGGGGGGAGGAGGAACTGCGGCGCGAACGCCCGACTCTCCGCCTACAAGCCGGCCACCCTGCCCCTGAGATAAGGCGGCAGTGCACCAGCTGAGCTACCAAGTCAAGTTGATACGAAAGAGGAAAATATATGTGTCATATTTCCTCATCGAAAGCGTGTGGTTTTAAATTTTATGCCCTTACTTTTCCTTTCTTGGTTTGATTGGTTCCGTTAGGATTGTTAAAACGAATAGTACATGTGAGCGCACTCTCTTCACCACGTTATATAGACAGAGCGCTGTGATGGTAACATGACATCGACGAAATGAAAGTCGTAAAAACGGAATGAAATACTGAACGTTCATGTTATCTCGTGAAATGGTGTTTTAGAAATAGAAACACATTATAGAAAGTATTTTGTATTAATTTAATTAGTTTTTACATTGTTATTTCACTTGATACACATTGTTTGATGGCCATTTTTACACGTTGTTTATTTGATACACCAGTCATTAAACAAATCTCTCAAAAACAGTGAAACAAATGACTGACGAATCAGTAGAAAATGTCACTGTGTCAATAACTGAAGAAAAACTGGAATTTTTTTTCCACTCATTTATCAGTTGAATTCGCTGAAGTGTCCGTTGAATCAGTCAGATACTGCTAACTGTTTGAAACAGTGAAATTTTCACTGATTCAGAGTGAGTTTTTCCAGACTTATGCATTCCTATCCAGATGTCTCTTCCGCTCTAAATAACGTAGTAAATTTCTTTGCAGCACTAGATAACATGTCAAAACAATATGTCACCTAGTTGAAATATTTGCGCACAAATTCGGCAGACATTTTGTCTATGATTGCTCTTTCTTGTTTTTGTAATACCCGCTTACAGAAATGTGTACACTTCAGTTAACCAGTTCAGCATTCATCTGTGTACCACGCACTCTTAAGAGTAAAACGAAGTTTGAAAAATTTCCCCTAACTCTGAAGACGAGTATCGTACTTCGAATCATGGCAAAACTTCTGTGAAAGGTTATCTTCGTTATATATATATATATATATATATATATATATAAACAATTTCTTTAAAACGAGTGAAGAGTGGTAAAACAAAATTTATGGTTTTTCTCTTACACTGCGTAGTCTACATGATGTGTCATGAAAGATAAACGCAATACTTTGGAGAAGTTAATGTAGTTATAAATACTCACACAATTAACTTCAGTAGCATTTATATCTTACTTCTCCAGTAACTTAGGCTTTTAGGCATTCAGAACATCCTTATAAAATTTACGTTATTATACTTTGCCCTAAGCCCTCTCCGCTTTCGCAGAAATATCGTAGCTTGAGTACGCAGGTACTGCACTCCATTGGCAACATTTTGACAGTTGTGATACCGCAATAGTGACTCTACGGTTTCAGGTTTTTCTTATAAATTTTGAATATTTGCATGTTCGTGAACCCACTGAAACAAAAATCGGTACTAGTCGTTCTATAAGATTTTACTTGGCTAGTATTTCTGTTGTGTTGCTACATTCTAAAATGAGATAATGCATATGGGAACTGTGACGAAAATACAATAATTGTAATTATTTTTAATAAGTTATCATATCGCAATCAAGGAATTGAGAGTAAATAATGTGATGGGTTTGAGATAAAGCTTCGTTAAAAACCTATGCATCGCACGCATTTTGTCTTCAGATTTTGGCAGCGTTACATCGAAAGACATTTACGCCCAATTGACCCAATGTTATGCATCGAATGAAAGTGTCAACCATGCTAAAAGCTTATTTATGTTGCTAACATGTGTGTATTTGTATTAATTAATTAAAAAATATAACATTTAATTTAATTTTTCAAAAACGTTATGTTCACTTGTATCTACAGGCTTGTAGACAAATGTTGAAATTAGTTTAAAACTCCGTATATATTTGCTATTATTTGTGCATTGTTGAGTTCGCCCAATTAACTTGATATTAAGGCCCCTGCCTACCTGGCGATGGAACTGCGGTGCAGAGTGTTTGTAATACACGTTTTCCCCACGAAACTGTTAAACCTGCGTCCAATGCGCTGGTCTACTGAAGGAACATGCACTTCAGTAGAGGGCTGTTGAGTACTTTCAAGACGTCACATACATTACAATCACCATTTCAGAGTACTCCAAAATGGCCAAAAACTGCTTTTCAAAGCACTGTATCACAATATATACGCATCAGATGCATACAAAACTACTCAAGGGCCCTGCACTGAACCTTCATACAGACCTTCCACCAATAAAATAATAGGGTCACCGCTGAAAGTGCCATAGGTACGCGCAGTGCTGCGAGAACACTGCACGCCAGTTCAGAGCCTTGCGCTTAGCGGCGATGGCGCACTGTATGCGCGTGGCAGTGTCGCCCTTATGCCTCCCGCGTTTCTCAGCCTCAAACGCGGAAAAATGCTCCAGGTAGGCGTGAAAAACACGTGAAAAACACATATTCAAATTTGATACGAAGTTTTGGCGAAAGTATTGAAAAAGGGATGATGAGACGAAAGCACTATCTTCATAAAAAATTATGTTTCTGACAATGTTATAAACTCAGATACTTTACAGTATAATATTTTGTTCTTGTAACAAACAATACTTTGTAAACTTTTTGCCAAAGATTGCCAAAAATTGCTGGTGTAACTCAGTGTTTGCAACAACGTTGAAGTCTGCAACACATTATTGTTAAAATGCATCATTTCTTTTAAAACATTCCGCACTAAAGATTTGTGAAATTTACTCTTATTGATTTGTAAGTATTGTTACAAAAATTACTTTGGATACTAGTTTCCAAAGAATAGTATACATATAAAAAAATTTACGACGTGCTGTAAAGTATTTTAACTGACGAAATGGACACAATGATCTTGACTTTGTACGTAATAAGAGCGTTGAATAACTTGACGGCTCTGGGAATATTCTGGCCTGTTACCTACAATCCTTGTTTGAGATCAGCTGAAACGTACACCACCCATCACTCACTACGGTGAAGAAGGTAGCCTACGCTGCAGGAGCCAAAACGAAACTAAACTAACACTAGACTAAGCGGATCCGAGGCCGCGGTGGTGTAGTAGTTTGACTACTCACCTTCCACCTAGACGAACCGGGTTTGATTTCCGGGTTGGTCGCTCCCGGATGTTCGCATGAGGAAATCGTGCTTGACGATACCGCTGGTTGGCGGGTTTTCTCGGGGATTTCCCGTTTCCCTCATCCCTTCATTCCGGCGCTGCTTCATACTCATACACTTCGCTTCGCTCTCATCTGCTCTCAAGACCTCGATGTTAAGAGAAGCCCAAATCTCTTCACTCGCTCACTAATCGGATGTGTCGGCTCTCATTTGGACACCACGGTATCAAGGCACAGCAGTAACTCTAGCTAGAGCGCCAGGTTCCCACCACGTACAAATCTTGGCCGATCCGTAATGCAGGCAGGGACCGCGTTACCCACATTAAGTGTGGTTTTGTCGGGGCACTATCTCTCTCATTCCAATTGAACCTTTCACACTACGTAATTGCTCCTTGATTGGGCTTCATTTCTTTTCTCATCAGAGGTGAGGTCAAACACCGCCTCGCGCGTGTATGTGTGTGTTAGCTGCGGGTTTAGATTGACTACCCTAAAAAAGGAAAAGTTGGTAGATGTTCTGTGACCTCATCACTACGCTTCAATCCCACTTCACGTAAGTTAACGATGCACATAGAGTGGGTCGAGACGACGAGTCTTCCTGGTTCAAGTGGATCCAAAACACGCTATGCTTACAAAATATCTCGAAAAAAAATTACATATCCGGCCTCCTCGCCACACAAGGGTTACGTCTTTCTGTGTGCGAATACCGAGAACCCACCGCTCGCGGAAGTTAAGGCCTGCAAATGTCGTCAAATCTCCGGTTCATCAGGAGAAACCTTTTCCCGATATCCGCTGCTCACGGTTAATTGAGCACTTTTGAAACCATGATTTGAAAAATGTTACTGTCCCTACCTGTATACATTATAACGGGCACGCTGATTGACATGCGCACAGTTAAATTGGTAACGTAGGAGGGGAAGTAGTTCTATGTCTCGACATTGAAATCAAAGTGTTAGGTTAACATTTATGAATAAATAAAATGGTTTATTTTCCTTTCTGTTTTTTTTTTCNGACATTGAAATCAAAGTGTTAGGTTAACATTTATGAATAAATAAAATGGTTTATTTTCCTTTCTGTTTTTTTTTTCAGTACAAATAAGTTTCTGAATTAGCAAATTTAAAAAGTGTTTACTTTCCTATTAATTTTTTCAGTTTTACTTAACCGAAGCATGAATAAAGTGGCGAAAGAATACGCACTGTGCATACAAGTATATCTTAAACAAGGCTTTAAAAAGTGCTCAGTTACTGCGAAGAGCTTGTAACAGTTCTAGCGAAACGACTGCGCAATACAAAATATGCGGTTGGTTAGCCGGCCGATTAAAAAAATTTTACTAAGTTTTTTCTCTGCTCATTNGACATTGAAATCAAAGTGTTAGGTTAACATTTATGAATAAATAAAATGGTTTATTTTCCTTTCTGTTTTTTTTTTTCAGTACAAATAAGTTTCTGAATTAGCAAATTTAAAAAGTGTTTACTTTCCTAATAATTTTTTCAGTTTTACTTAACCGAAGCATGAATAAAGTGGCGAAAGAATACGCACTGTGCATACAAGTATATCTTAAACAAGGCTTTAAAAAGTGCTCAGTTACTGCGAAGAGCTTGTAACAGTTCTAGCGAAATGACTGCGCAATACAAAATATGCGGTTGGTTAGCCGGCCGATTAAAAAAATTTTACTAAGTTTTTTCTCTGCTCATTNGACTGCGCAATACAAAATATGCGGTTGGTTAGCCGGCCGATTAAAAAAATTTTACTAAGTTTTTTCTCTGCTCATTTCCTACCTTTTCAACATTTATAAAAATAATCATTACCATGGAGGTAAATAATATGCTCGCACTGATAAAGTGTCACTATCAGACTGTTATAGGCCATTCACGGTTACTTCACACTTTCCTGAAGTATTGCTAAAGTTCTACTTCCAGGATATTCCTCCGCCTCATGGTAACAAAGCTTAACCAAGTCTAGAAAATTAAACCAAAGAGATAGCGCAACGCATTCGTGCACATCTTGTGTAATGATATTTTGCATAAGAACTATTTGTTACTAGGTATTACCAACGAACCTCTTTTCTCCCCGTTTTCATTTGTATTAATTGTAAACGCAAAATAATGTAATATGTAAACCAAATATATATAAAATTACAATTTAATAAACTCGTATGGTATTATGTTTACACAAGTACAAAACAGTTGTGATACATGACTTATTCAGGAAACAACCAAGGACGTCATACATAGGGTGATATTTCAAAGCTTTAATTCAAAAAGTGTGAAGAAACCAAGAATAGACTCTATAAACCTTAGTACAAGAACGCAAATACGTACGGCTACGCTTGTAAGTATATAACGTAAGGGCCTACCTGGCTTTTGAACTACGTTGCAGGGTGTTTGAAATACATAGTTTTTCCATCAAACTTTTACACGTACGTCCATTTTACTGATATACGAAAATATCTGAGGCTCTACTCTTTATATGAAGCCTCTTAAGTACTTTCAAGACATCACGTACTTTAGAAACACCATTTCAGAGCACTCGAACACACCTAAAAAAAAAAAAAGATTTTTCAAAGCTCTATACCTCAAAATATACGCATGAGATACGAAAATTCTCAAGAGCATTGCATTGAACCTTACGACATACTTTTCACCCGTAAATTTAAAGGGTCGCATCTTAAACCCCATAGGTACACGCAGATTGGCGAGAAAACTGCACGCCAGTTAATAGCCTTGCCTTTAGGGGTGATGAGGCACTTGCTGCGCGTAGCATTGTTGCCTTATCACTGCCCAGCTTCTTGGCCTCAAACACAAATTTTAACATTGCGCTTTTAAGAAAGACGATAACACCTAGTACCACATTTGTATTAATTATATGCGAATGCTGAAGAGCAGGCAATTTTCGCTGGCCGGTTCAAAAACCTGATCACTCATAAGTTGGTTGCAGGTCCCGCGTATTTCTCAACATCCCTGGTCACTGCGCAAGTTAGAGCTTCTACAATGACTTTGTAATGGTCGACAACGATTGGAAGGTTAGTTAAAGGGATCATTGTACAGCACACCGCTGTGTTGGCGTAGCTACATTCTCGGCCTTACGCAACATGTGTTTGCATGTAAAAACCATTTGACTCATCCCGTGAAACTTGTATGCACACAGACAGGAGAATTAAAGCCGAGCGTGGTCATGCTAGCAAAGCACCAAATTTCGGTACGAGCAGTTTGACTCCTGATTTGGGGCCTGAGTATTTACAGTATTTGGGGAATATAGTGCCACTTAATTTTCAGCTGTTTTCCTCAAACACAGTACTGTATTTCTGGACGCAAATTGCTAACTATGCAATCAAAGGTCCTTTTGATGTAACTAAAATCTTACAAACAAAATCAGTGTTTAATACTTCGATTTTTAGATAAGAAATATTAATAAATGACTTTGAAAACATCATGTTTCCTTCATTTCAAGTTAGCTGTGGAATAAATGTTTGAAAATAAATTGTATCAATGAGAGAAGTAAGTTGCTATAAAGATATTTTTATTGCATTTCTGATAAGTTTCTCGTAGGTAAAGAATAGCGCCACGTCGACAGCGAGGTCATTAGAGAAGGAGCGTATTGCTCGGAGAAGCGGGAACGGGGAAGGAATCGCCTAGAGTGGTTTCGGGAAACCATGAAAGGCAGGACCACGATTCGAACCAAGGTCCTCCCGAATGAGATTCGAAACGTTTACCACTACTCCACCTCACTCGGTAAAGTTTCTCATATTTCTTTGTTGTATTGGGTTCTATTGGCTCACCGTACACGCCGTTCTAGCTACTGAGATATCACTTATGATGTAAACATTTTTCAAAGTTAAAAAGAAAATGGTTGAAATGTTGACAAAGGGTGAATATTTATTAGTATAGTTATTAACTTAGATGGTATCTAAATTTAAGTCTTTGCGTGTGGCCGAAGTAATAATAGTAACTTAACTTAGTTTTATGGAGTTTGCTGTAACATAACGTCATCAGCATTCTTTGAAGAAACGGATAAAAAAATATTACTTCTCCTGTAGTTTTCATAGCGTTGTCTGTAACTATATATTAAATTTGCAACACCCAGAGGGAAAGTACTCAAATAAACATAATATATTGTATGTTATTCTATGCAGGAAAGAACACTTGATCGGGACAACTTGGCATTATATTGGCAGAGAGTCGGCGAGCAATGAACGTTGCTCATTACAGTAAGCGTGTCCTGTGCTGTGTGAACCAATAGAAAACGACTGTAAATGCGAATATAGAGGCCAGAACTAATAGCCAAACAGTCTTAAATATAGGCAACTCACTTCTAACTTGTCTTTATTTTCAGTAAATCTGTACTGCACTCTAAATGTTAGGTTTTTTTTTCTTCCGAAGTAGACAGATGGTAATACGATATCCTACTATCTGAACGCTTTCATGCGTGTATTATTCACAGAAGGGTNCACAGTCCGGTGTACCTTCTTGACTGCACGCCTGGAAAGAGACTTCGATGCGCGGACCCGCGCCTAGACGTTCACGACGACTCGACCACCGACGAGTACGGTTCGACGCGCCGACACAACCAGAACCCCAGGTGCGCCGAGCCGCGAAAAAAGAACGTGTTCGTATCGGCTGGAGTTTTCATAAACCGCTGCACCTTGCCGCCCGTCAGGAATATAAGATTTCGCGGGACCAACGCTGATTGTTTTTTTTTTGTTTCCGCCAGAACACTGCCCAGTTCGTACACGTTGCAAGTAACCCTACTTCCATGTTGTTTTATTTTTTAATATCCTTGATACGAGGGTAAGCGGCGTAATACCAGAAAAGTAGTAATGCTTACACCGTAAAGAATTTTTTGTATTTTTATAAGCGATGCTTTTGAAACTTCGTAACACTTCCGAATGCGTAACACCAAATTTCACAACGCTTTATTGTGGAATGTGTCTAACTAAAGTTTAATTTTAACGAGCAAGTATTGTGGACTGAAAATTTATCATGAGTATGGATAAAAATAAAAGATTTTGTATCTTCACAAATCAGTATGCCATAAAGGTGCAATAGGCCTATTTTACTTGTACTAACAAACTATTTTCAGAGAACTTTTTCTAAACCGTGCACATAATTTTTTTGCTGTGTGGCTGTCAAGAAAGCAAAACCCCAAGTGCAGTCAGTCGGTATCGAATCCACGACCTCCTGAATGTGAATTAACACATGTCACCGCAGGACCGGACTTGTTCAGTTAAGCAGATAAAATATATTCAAGTCAATCTGTCAGTCAGGTAAGTTACCTCTTTGAGGCATGTGCATTTTTATTCGCAAATAAAACAGACTAGAAGTAAGTTGTCTACACACTCCATTAGAGGAACATCAACTCTTATTGGTCTGTGTTTTCCCACTAACCAGCATCCTATAGGTTCAAATTAAACTGGACTTGCTTACCATACTGGCTTACCATGCTAAAAAACGTTCGTTATAAGCTGGCTGCTGGCCAATGAATCGGCGAGTATAATGTGTCCCAATTACACGGACTTGTGATGTGTAACAATATGTACAGTCCATTCTGCTCATGTTTATAACTAAAAAAAAATTGTTATTTGTTCCTGAAAATTACAACTGATATGATGGGTTCGATCCCCCGCCTTTTCCCAGACAGGAATTACGCTTGAGGGAAACAAAGCGAATTTTGTGGAGATCGCTTAATTTTCTAGGGGTCATATTGCTTACTTTCTTGCAGCATTACTTCGCCTCTCCGTTATGCAGTCTAATTTAATGCCATACTCAATGAACGATGGCAGCTTACGGGTGACACCAGAGATGCTTTTCAGGTGCCCTTTCCATATGTGTCCATTACCTACATCGTAAGTTTGACAATAATGCCACCTACAGCGTGCAATTATAGTAAAATAAGCTCTACTTGTCACAGTATACAATTTATCGAATGTAAAAAAATCTAGTCATTACATACTTATGCTTACCTATACGTCGACGATATAGAAATATCCTACACAAACGAGAAGAATTCATGACAGATTAGTTAATTTCTGGGTTTCTATTCAGATAGCATTACGCGCAAGTCTGCTTATAAGAAAAAAAACAGTGATTTAAATAAGTGAAATCACTGACTGGTTAATAACCTCTGGATACAGGTACCTTGCAGCACTGGAATTCGCTGATAATACAGGCTGAGTATAAAAGAAAATCCCTAATTTGAAGGTCTATAATAAAAAAACCAAAAAACCTACAACCTTGGTTGATCAATCAAATGAACATTGGAACTATGAAGTTTTTTTTCCATATCTTCATAAATGTTTAATGTGACCGCCACGAGCGGCCCGAACGGCGTCTATGCGATAATCAAACTCGTTACACACTCTTGTCAGCATGTCCGGTGTTACGGTTTGGATTGCGTCCGTAATTTTCGTTTTGAGGTCGTCAATGTTAGCCGGCAATGGTGAACGAAATTATGCCTCTCCTCCCATGGAAAAAATCGCACGGGGTAAGATCCGGGCTTCTCGGGGACCAGTGATGAAGAGTCTGGTCACCGGCTGCTCCTCGACCAATCCAGGGTTGCGGCAACGTCTCGTTCAGTTATCCGCGAACAGCTTGGTGTCAATGGGGTGGCGCGCCATCCTGCTGGAAAGTGAAGTCCCCCACCGCCTCTTCTAACTGAGGAAACAACCACTCTGTAATCATGTCCAAATATGGGATTCCAGTAACAGGGCACTCGTGAAAAAAAGGGCCGAAAACAGTGTCTTTGGATACAGCGCAAAACACGTTCACTTTGGGGAAGCGCGCTGGTGTTCGATGGTTTCATGTTGAGGCTACTGAACAAAAATCAGCACGTTGTGCCGGTTCACCTTACCATTTGTATAAAATGGCGCTTCATTGCTAAAAACCAGCTTACACATGAATGTATCGTCTGCCTCGTTCTTGGCAAGAACGAACGCTCAGAAATCACGTCTCAGTTATTTATCCCTTTCGGTAAGAGCCTGTACAAGCTGTAACATGTATGGTTTGAACGGCAATCGCTTTCACAACACTGTTCATACCGTCGATTAAGGGATTTGCATTTCCCGGCTAGCTTGTCGAGATGATTTTCTCGGACAGGAACGAACGCTTGTTGAATCCGTTGCACATTCACTTCGGACACACGCGGCCGCCCGTAACTTTTGCCCTTGCAAATGCACCCTGTGTCAGTGAACTGATGAAACCAACGTACGATACTCAACCTATTGGGATGACGACGTCCGTATTTGCAACGGCATTCACGTTGAACAATCGTAGCCGATTCTCATTTAGCAAACTGAATAACACAGAACGCCTTCTTTTGTTCCGTCGATATCGTGATACGGACTAACACAAAACACTCTCTCATAGTGCGACGACAGACGCTTCTAGTGTCATCTCTCAGCACATAAAGGAAACATCAGACCGTCCCCTTCACATTGACGTGTCGAATGTGAGCTCGCTTACCCCTCACCACCTAAAACCGTAACACCGGACATGCTGACGAGCGTGGATCGAGTTTGACTATCGCGTAAATGTCGTTCGGGCTGCTCTTGATGGTCACATAAAATTTATGACTGTATCGTAAACAAACTTCACGGTTTCACGGTTCATTTGATTGGTCAATCAAGACTGTAGGGTGTTCGGTTTTGATATTAAAGACCTTCAAATTCGGGGTATTCTTTTATTCACACGTTTTGCTTACGAAAAACTCAGTACTTTAATAATAATCACTATACTGACAGGTAGTTGCAGTGATTTTTCACTGGTTCACAGTTTTCGTGTATTATTAATTTTCACCTTTTAGATTTCCAAATGTATGCTCTGGCATGTTACATGTAAATTGTACAACAGCCAGCGCGATTCGTCTTTAGGCGGTTAATACGGAGAACGCTTCTTGAAAACAGAATTTTTTCCGTTCGGAAGAAGAGTAATAAAAGGTCTGCGAATATCAGGAGAGACATCAGGCCTACGTTTTTTTCTACCCTGCCTTCCGTTCACGTGTAGGCAGCGCAGGGCGTTTTAATCTCTGTGATTGCGAACGCGCGACGGTCCGATGACTTTAATCCCCGCGAGCTGGATAGTGGGCTGGGGTGGAACGAGGGAGTTAGGCAGGTCATCTCGACATGCCTCCGACCCCATTTTAATATCCGTAAACCTTCTCCACCCACCCCTACCCACGAAACAACTAAACAGGCCAAATGACTTAAATCCCCTGGACTTTGCGACGCTTCGCTGGACAATGGCCAGCCGGTAAAATGATGGAGTCCCTCCGCCATATTAGCCCGATCGATGTTGGTGGAGGTGAAGAGGAAGGGGGGGACGAGGAGTTACAACCTACTATAGGGAAAACAGCTGGAGTGATGAACAAGCGCCAACTTTAACAGGCATACTCCATCCCACCACCCGCACCATAACAAAAATTCTTCGCCGAACACCACATTAAATTTATTTATCGTTCACGTATTTGAGCTTGCTGCTTACACCATGAAGTTACATCACGATTTTTACTGTTTCCAGATACGTTTGTGGCCTAAACCAAGTGGCAAATATTCGCTGGTAAAAATTACCTCTCAGCAGTTTAATTCACGGTCAGTCACNCACCACCCGCACCATAACAAAAATTCTTCGCCGAACACCACATTAAATTTATTTATCGTTCACGTATTTGAGCTTTCTGCTTACACCATGAAGTTACATCACGATTTTTACTGTTTCCAGATAAGTTTGTGGCCTAAACCAAGTGGCAAATATTCGCTGGTAAAAATTACCTCTCAGCAGTTTAATTCACGGTCAGTCACNGTTTGTGGCCTAAACCAAGTGGCAAATATTCGCTGGTAAAAATTACCTCTCAGCAGTTTAATTCACGGTCAGTCACTGGAAGTCACTTGTGATTTTGTGACCTTTAATTTGGGTTGTTTGACTTTCAGAGATTCCAGTAAAGCATTTTTCACTGATTTACAGTCAAGTTTCAAAGTTTTTTTTGTCATAACAGTTAAACTATTTATCTGACTTGAAAACGAACACAAGCATGTTGTAAAATTTAAATCGAAGTTCTGAAGTATAAAGACTCTGACATTTTCATTATTTAATTACCTTTAAATTTAATTTATACTACTGCCAGTAACGCTTACAGCAAACACTAAAGTAGGATTGTCAGATTTTCTTTAACACAATACCGAGAATAGGTAGTCGAAAGAGTTTACGGTTCGTTACATTAAATAAATAATAATAATAACCTACGACGTATTTGTATATTTTTCAGAACCATGCGTCTTACACGGTATATCATTTCTTGTTTTTTTGTCGCACGATAATGAATGTTTCAATACTGTAAGCGTGTGTTGCTAACATCCATCGTTAATACATGGGATTTCCACATGTACGCTCGAGATGGATTTGTATTCTTTTAGTATACTGATATAACACACGAAGAAAATTCTTAAATTAAGAAAATTAAAAAAGATCGGGGACATTCCTTGACAAATTTTAGTATGAGACATCTTCAAAAATTAGGAACTGCCACTGGAGATCGTGAACGTCTGGTAACCGTACAATCATCTTACAATTTGTGTTGATGGTGTTTTCTTTCGCTGAGCTTTAGAAGCATTTCTTTAAAACGCAAGCTGCACATTTTACAAATCTCACAAATCTAGCCTAACAGAAAACTCTGAATGTTTTACTGAGTACAAAACTTAACTACATAGATCTAACTGATCGCAAACAAATTATAAAGTTGAATGAACTTACTTTTTTACACAAGTTAAAAAAAAGAGCAAAAATTAATTTTGCCAAACTTATTTTTGATTAAATCAAAATTACTTTGAAACTGCGTCTAAGAACTTTGTTGACAATTTTAAAATTAGTACCGTTTTTGTAGCTTCTAAGAAACTGTTTAGTGGTCAGTAAAATACATTATAATAACGACAAATACACAAGCAGTATGTATTTGCGTGTTTTTGCGCCTAACATAGTTGCACCACGGACGCTTCGGAAAGAACGAAAACCTAACTGTTTTTGTATTGAAATGAAAACGAACACAGTAACTGGAATAATCAGTCCTATAGACCCACTGTTCGTGCGGCACGGGAAAGCATGTCCAAGAAGGGTATATTAAGTTTAATTTGGTCTACATGGATAAAGAAAGTGGTTTAACAGAGTGAATAAAGCCAAGGATGTGAACGAAAATGTATATTAGTTGCACTTTTGCAGATTCCATCTCAAACGAGCTTCATAAATGATGAAGAAACGATTTAGATTGGGTTACAGCTGTGTAGGGGTGAGAAGGATAAGGTGGAAGAAGAAGAGGATGGGGGTTGTAAATAAATTAATGACCAATAATTATTGTAAATGTTATGGTTTTCACAGTAACTACTAGACGACATGTTTCTGACTAGTACTGAGCATATTTAGTCATCCGGCAACGTGCTCGGCACGTATTCGGTAGGTTGCAGATTCTATCCCGGCTGCCTGCACTGAGAATTTTTCAGAGCAATCGTTAAACTGAAAACTTTCAATTTATTAGCCTTGGTGCATAAGTTAATGCAGTGATTATCGCGGGGTGCTCTAGCTTACTCCTCCGAACCCATTCCGCCTGCCCTCCACTCGCACTCCCGGGTTAACCCATGCGCGCCTTCTCCGTTTTCAGTTTTCGGTTATTTTACTAGGTAAGCAAATCCCCGACGATTAAGCCTGCCAGCATAAAGCAGCGGCAGTAATAAACTCCCCTTTAATATAACAATGACTGTTTATTGTAAATTGAGCACTTTTGAAAGCACTGCTAAAGATTTACTTGTATACACACTATACGTAGAATTAACATTGCCATGATCCTTATCACTTTATTCACGTGTCGATCAAGTAAAGCTGTTTAATTATTATAAAAGTAAATATTTTAGAAATTTCCTAATTGTAACACTCATAAGTATTGAAAAAAAAAATTATTTTGCTATTAATAGGCCCAAATGTTTATCTAACACGTTTAATTCAACATTAAGACATACCTACTTTCCCTCCATCGTTACCAACTTTACTCAGCGCATGGCAGGCTTTATACCCGTTTAAATAGACCTATATACAGGTAGGGGAAGATAAAATTTTTCAAAGGTTGGCTACAGAAGTTCTCAATTAATTATAAACAACCTGTAATAATTACATCTCGGGGCATATACTTGACCTAGACGGTCATATGCCTACCGGATGGCTGCTCAAGTGGCCTGCGTGTCTGACAGTAGGCCAACAGAAGGAAAAATCAGTACAACGGTACACCTCAGCTACTGCATTATTTAGATATAGGGGGAAATAACCAGGAATTGAACCAAGGTTCACCGTATAGTGGGGAACTGCATACATACACGATCCGCTAACCACTTCACTACGTCTATATAACCCCCGCTGTGGCCACGCTTTGCGTCAAGCCTGATTCCATCGACATCGATGCTCATTTTCGTTACGTAAGCCGAAGGGAAGAAGCCGCCGACAAACTGACGCAAGACCACGAGATCTCAAGAACATCATAGGCCACCGTCGCACCGTCCCCCGCCACGGCAAGCGCGTATATAATGACTGTAATTGCAGCTGGTCAATCAAAGCGCGTCTCTTCTCCGGGCCAGCCCCGCATCTCGTTTCTCTAATCACCCGCCCTTCTCCCTGCCTCCTCTCTCCTCGAAGGCCTGGTGGGCGTGACAGGTAAGCAGGGCGAGGCAACACCGGCCCACTAAATGATCGTCGTAACAGATATATCCATAAGCAACCCCGTGGCGGCGTCGATGCACTTCTCCGGCTGTGCGCGCGCGCGCGCGAGNGTGGTCGCCCAGTCTTTTTCCCATGCCTCCTGGGCGAAAATGGGCGTGTCGCCTCCCTTCCCCCGCAATACAACTACATTTTTTTCCCTCTCTTCTTCCAAACAGTTCCGTCTCTCTCGCACGTTCCTTTACACGCGCACATACGCCTGCTTCGGGTCCCCTGCTCCTTCGTAATAACGAAACACCATACTGTTCGGCCGCTTCCGTGCAACAACGGACTCGGTCGCTTCGCGTCTTGCTCCCTGCATCCGGAAAGCACTACGTACAGTAGTATAACATACAGTTCCACGTGGCATCATACATTTTGACATACACTCACTGGTGCATTAACAGAGAATGTTGGCAGCGAAATTTGACGCTACTAAATATCTTCCTTATAGTGCAGTAAAAATTACTGGAATAGTAATGTAACGAATCGCCTAGGGCATATTCCCCTCACTTTCTCATGAACCTGGATATATAATATATCTAAGAACTAAGTTTGGTTTCCCAGATTTGTTTACTTAAAGCTATTATTTACAAAATTCAACTGCCTCCCCTACTATTAACATTTACTATTTTTATCAGAGCGCGCAAATTCTATGTTTACAATTCTAGTTACACTTACATTGACTATATCTTCACTCATTATTTGCAAATATTCAATCAAAATACCCGTTGCCATAAATTTACATTATGAGAATGTACGTAACCCAAGAAAGAAAGCCCCAATTTCTTACAGTCCAGCTAGTCACTCTTAGTCTTTACACTCCCGATAGACGCACAGTGCACTCGCTGTTCACTGTGCCTGCCGTCGTAACTAGTTTACATTACACGCACTTGGCACTAACGACCGTTCAAGACTACCAACATGGAGGCAAGCCGTGATTTTTATAGCTGAGGTGATCTGACCCAGAACTTTCTTCACACATCGAGTTGCGCCGAGAAAAGTGCCCGTACAGCTGAGCTACATACAGACCTCACACGCATGCGCACGTGCATTCNCTGAGGTGATCTGACCCAGAACTTTCTTCACACATCGAGTTGCGCCGAGAAAAGTGCCCGTACAGCTGAGCTACATACAGACCTCACACGCATGCGCACGTGCATTCCAAGCCTTGTGACAGCAACTCTTTCTCTGTTTGTGTATCTCACTCATACTCTTCCTCTGTCTCTCTCTCTCTCTCTTTGAAGGTTTATTCTATATTTTAAATTATTCCCGACCGCTAATTGCATGCTCGCGAGTGGAAGATTCCCTTAGAGTGTCGGTGTTTATAGCAAGTTTACTATAAAAAATTATAAACTTAAGCTTACGCAGTAAACGCCTATTAAGCAAAGTCTTGCGCACGCCGTTTACGATCCACGACTNAAAATTATAAACTTAAGCTTACGCAGTAAACGCCTATTAAGCAAAGTCTTGCGCACGCCGTTTACGATCCACGACTATGCTTGGAAATAGTGTATGCTTTCGAGCACGACGGCGAGGAATAGCTGAGGTCGGCAATGGCAGCCACGCGACGCAGGCCACTGAACTGTCTTGCAATGTCGTGCAGTTTAAAACCACGACACTTACAGCGAAACCCTATAATTTCGTGCCATAATAAGAAAGACAAAGCTACGTTTAGGCACATATTATAGAAAAAAAATACCTCTGTAGAAAATTACTTAAAAATCACCATAAAAACATACGTTTAAGTCGTTTTCCCCGTTCATAAAAAAATATACACTTAAAAATCGGGTAACTAGCACTTAGATTTATCGTGTGTGACATTTCCCTATAATGTACGGATTAATAAGACTTGGAAGGCCATTTCGCACCCTATTGAATGTTAGGTCTGGCCAATCAGCGTCCGCTGTTCTGCGACCACATTGCCCAACTAGCTCAGCTGTCTGTCACCGTACTGCCAGTATTTTTACTATGCGCAACCAGGTATAATACCTGCCCTGTAAGTAGAACTTTAGCAGGGTTTCAGAAAATTTGCGAAGTTACCGAGAATGGACTATGCGCCTAGCACGCCCAACAAACAGAGCGGCAAGCTGGAAGAGGCAATCCCATTTCGTTCTCGTTTTCCACGCGAGCCATGCCGAAAGGCTGAACTCATGCCGAAGTTTATGCTCTCGGAAAGAGCAAGCTTTGCCAACATTTCTGAGGGGTCCACTATTTCACATGTTTTAGGTGAGTATGAAGCTGCGCCGGAATGGAAGGGCAGGACATCCGCGAGAAATCCCGCCGACAAGCAGCATCGTTCGACACGATTCCCACATACTAAAATCCGCCGGGAATCGAATCCGGTAATGTGGAAGGCGAGTAGTCTGACCACTACACAACCGTGGCCCCGTATAATACCAATAAGTATTTGTAAAGAATTTCTTAAATCATAATGCTAACAAGGCTCAACACATTTACCAAATGTAATTTAGAAATTAACCGACAGAAAGCATTAAATTTATCGATATTTTTAGAAATAAAAAACAAACCTAATATTAGTAAATAAAATATTTCAATAAAAACTCACACAACCTTAAAATTGCTAAAATATAGTGTACACAGCGTCTGATATGTGTCCAATATTTTTTTTTGGAAACTTGGTATTAAATATAACCGTCTAACCAGCATGGTTGTAAACAGAGCTTGCAAACAAACACCACAATTGAAGTACAAAATACCTGCTTACGTGCTTACTTATATGATCTGTCTCTTTGGCGTGATTTTAAAACGGGCTTAACACGTTTCTGAGTTTTAAGACAGACATTTCCTGCAAAAAAAAAATATGTTGTACCGGTTGCCGCACCCGAAGTCTGCTGTCAGGATTCCAAAACATAGCACGTAAGTACACAGAGACGAAATGGCGTNTTTTAAGACAGACATTTCCTGCAAAAAAAAATATGTCGTACCGGTTGCCGCACCCGAAGTCTGCTGTCAGGATTCCAAAACATAGCACGTAAGTACACAGAGACGAAATGGCGTGGCATTACCTTTGATGTGGGAGTACCCATTCTCTGATTGGCCGCGCGAGGCTCTGGGAAATGACCTTGTGTCATATTGGCTACTGCTTGCTGCGAAGCGTCCCTTATTGGCTTGTCTGTCGGCTGGCATGTAGGTCATGAGGTGCTAACTGGCGAACGTCTTTCCGACATGTTGCTGGCCAGTGGCACTATTCCGCAGGCGTGCGCGTCTGGAGTTGGCTGAACGAACGGCTGTCCCACGCCTCTGTACTCTCAAGTACAGTCCGGTCACGGTTACTTCCAACTTTCCTGAAGCTCTGCTGAAGTTCTACTTCCAGGATATTCCTCCGCCTCATGCAAACTAATCTGAACTAATGCTGCCACCAAAGTGACAACACATCGCATCTGTACGCACTATGTCCAATAATATTTTTCAAGAGAGGCACTTCTTACTAGGCATTGCTGACACGCCTTTTTTTCTCTCTGTTTTTATTTATATTAACTGCAAATAAAATGTGTAATTTATAGATAAAATATGAGTAACTATGTTTTACCAAAAATAAGATTACTTTCACAGTGGATTGGGCTTATTAACGTCCCCCAGTGTTATGCCTGAAAGCTTATCAGGGGACGGCTTATAAACTAACTAATGATCTAACCACAACTATGACCCATGCCTTACCTAGGAATCGAACCCAGAACCTCCCGCACCACAGACCGGCGGCGCATACCGACTGCGTCGCGGGAGGTTGACTACTTTAATGTAAACAGAAGTATAAAACGCCTGTGATAATTAAATTTTTTAGGAAACAGCCAAATAGGTCATACAAGGGGTGATTTTTCAAAAAGTTTGACTCAGAAAGTGTTAAGATAGCGGGGATGGACTATACCGCGTAGTTTCAACGAATACGGCGAGGAGCAAGCGACCGTGGGCGGTTGGCACGCTCTGCCGCCGAGCCGGCCGCGGCGGTGGACATTATTAAGGATCATTATTGTCGTATAGTGAGCAGGCTCCGCAATCGACCTCCCGTCCACGGCGAGATTGGCGGGAAGGGGTTTGCGGTTGGCAAGCAGCGGGGATCCTCACTGTCATTACCCCGGCCTCGGCTCGCTCCTCGCCCCGAACACCCTTCTCAACAAAATTTCATTACAAAAAAGAAACGACGCGCATGCGCCGGCGTACAGTGGCCGGTCGGGTACGGTGGACCCTGCGTGGTGCCTCGGCGATTACGCGTCCCGTCCCGCCGTCCTCGTCTACCCAACATACCTACAGTCCGTTCACGCTCACTTCCAACTCTTCTCAAGCCCTGGTTGAGTTCTACTTCCAGTGTACTCCTCCGCCTTGTGGAAAGAAGAAAGCTCAACCGAGTCTAGGAAATTACATCAGAAGGACAGCGCACCGCATTCGTGCGCACTCAAGTGTAATAATAATATTTCCACTAGAACTATTTCTTACTAGGTATTACCAACACACCTACTTTATCCCTGGTTTTATTCTCATTGATTATAAATGTAAAATTATCATAGCCTATATATAGGGGCAGTGATATTTCGCGAAAAGATTTCGAGACCAGATACATTCCACAGCACTGTAGGGTCATCCAGCTTCTTCGATTGGCTGAAAAATGTTCTGGCCCGTGTTAACCGTCTGTGCACGAATCACGAAGGCTCAGTGTTGGAGTTACTTAGTCCTGAGTGGCTTGGTCAAAGACGGACACGGCACCAACAGCCAATGGAGGTATAGCAACAGCTGAGGTGTGTGTATAGTATTGAAGTCTACACTATGCTTCGATTTTTACGCGAAAAGTCACTGCCCCAACTTATATATAATATAAAAGTAAATGTTCAAATTATTTAAAAGTAAGGTATTTTTTTTGTGAACACGACTATAAANACTATGCTCCGATTTTTACGCGAAAAGTCACTGCCCCAACTTATATATAATATAAAAGTAAATGTTCAAATTATTTAAAAGCAAGGTTTTTTTTTTTGTGAACACGACTATAAAATGCTTGTGATACATAACATATTTATAAAACAATCAAACACGTCATACATGGGGCGATTTCTGAAAGTTTGAATTAAAAAAGTGTGAACAAACAGTGAATAGATTATACGCATTTCCCCCGTCGAGTTGTCCGTTTTGTGTAATTTTCTATACTTGGTTAAGCTTTGTTTNGTGAATAGATTATACGCATTTCCCCCGTCGAGTTGTCCGTTTTGTGTAATTTTCTATACTTGGTTAAGCTTTGTTTAGGTGAGGCGGATAAATATCCTGAAAGTAGAACTTTAGCAGGTGTTCAGAAAAGTTGGAAGTAACCAAGAATGGACGATAGCAATTTTGAGTGCAGTGCAAGTGACCACGTCACTTTGAGTTGACGGATGCGCCTGTTTACTGAAAATTCTACGACACCTCTATGACTCACCTCGCCCTGGGTGCTTCTAAGACTTACGACATTTTCCTTCTTACCCCTTCCTCCGCTCACGAATACACATCCACCACTGCAGAGCTTAATCTCAAGTCAAATCAGTGAAATTCTACTGTTTGAAATCTGATGCTAATTTGATTTCATATAGATCAGTGAATAAGTGGAACGAACTGATAAAAACGGTGTTAATCAGTTAAAATTACTGTTCAACAAGTCACATACAGGTTTAAGATATTTGTAAGTGATATTTGATGGATAATAAGTGAACAGTTTTAAAAATATAGCCTAATGTCTGCGATTTGGAGCAATTTTAGCTATTTAAAAGGGAAAACCACTCCACATTAGTGAAATTCTAATACAAGAAGGTAAAAAGTTACTTTATCTAAATTACTGGAATGACACAGGCTGATAATTTATGTACGAGCATTTAGCTACCTCTGTGACGGAGGTCTATTCGGAATTTTTTCTCGTATAGCGAAGTTGCGAGTTTGAATCCCGTGCAATAAAATAAATGCGTATGCCGTTTTTATATAAAAATTAACGTTGTCTTGGTACTGTGTTTGTTGCCTGCTGAAATAAAGCTGGCTCTTTCAGTAAGCACGGTTTCGCCGATTGGAGTCACTGTTTATGATGGGCAGATTAGAACTGATCAAATCCGACAGGAGATTGCCTTAGTGAGTCTAAAAAATTAGAATTTCTAAACGTCCCGCCTCGTGGGAAACATTTTTCGTAAAGTAAGTTAGCAGGGTGTGGAGTAAATGACTCGAAAGTCATGCAACGGACATGCCTGNTGGGAAACATTTTTCGTAAAGTAAGTTAGCAGGGTGTGGAGTAAATGACTCGAAAGTCATGCAACGGACATGCCTAATAAACTGATGGAAAGATGGAGTGTTAATGTGGACAGGAAGAAAGAGAAAGCGCTGCTGAAAATTAAGTTCGTCCTCAGTCTCATGGTTTTCATGCCAGTCAACTCCATTATATATTTTTGTATTAATATTAAAATATCTTAATTATGTTATCCCCCATCCTGAGCCGATTTACAAAATTCATATTCCAGATGAATATTTTCCTGCAGTATTTTTTTTTTGTGGGAGGAGTGGTGCACAGTTATTTCGTTACCTGCAATTTTCTCTAATATTTAAGTTGTTAAAGTTAAGTGGATCATACCCGTGAGCAAATTGTACTTCTTGTTTTCCTGCATTTTTTCGATGTTAGTAAGTATTGAGAATTACTTTTAATAAGTTATATTCGCTATCGTTACCGTTTCAGTCATATTTCAGATGTGATGAAGGAAAAGAACTTCCAGGTACAATCACAATAGTGGCTTAAAGCCGGATTTTAGTTGGCGCGGTTATGCCCGGAAAGCCAAAGGCGACGAGGCATTCTGATAGACCATGGTGATCTACAATTTATTTGGGTTACCAACTTGAAACTAGTAAATTATGTGTCATGCTGAGGTTTGGAGTATAATTTCTCTTATACGACCTTTTTCCCACATGAGCGCGATACCTCAGCGTTAAAGGACACCAAGGACTATATATAGACCTACAGTTATGGTGAAGACGGTGTTATATTTCAAGTAGTCACATAAAGTACTGTGCCAAATTCCAAACGAGGATAGGCCACTATTGAAATGTAAAACTACTCTTTCTTTGGTCTCATCGAGAAACTGAAGCAAATAAAAAGGTTCTGTTTGTTCGTTTCAGCTAACGCGGGTAGCCTGAGAGGGTAACTCACTAATTAAAGTATTCGTCTTTGGTTCGATTCTACACCTCGATAGAGACGGTAATTTCTTACAGTGATTCTCGAATGGGTAATTTGGTGNACTACTCTTTCTTTGGTCTCATCGAGAAACTGAAGCAAATAAAAAGGTTCTGTTTGTTCGTTTCAGCTAACGCGGGGAGCCTGAGAGGGTAACTCACTAATTAAAGTATTCGTCTTTGGTTCGATTCTACACCTCGATAGAGACGGTAATTTCTTACAGTGATTCTCGAATGGGTAATTTGGTGGTGACTGGGAATCTCCCCCGTCTCGAAACACTGCTGCTGTTCATCTTGCCTCGAGCAAAGAAACGAAAACATTTTTCGCAAGGAGCAGGAGAAATAACGTCCAGTGTGGGAAGTGCAAGGAGTTAAATGCCTCGACGAGGCACCTGAGAGTCCGGGTCATAAGAGGGATAAAACTACCCTAACGCATGGGGAGGTCTCGCCAACGACGGGAAAACACAACAAACTATTCCGTAAGCGGCCAGGACGCCCGGATTTGCGCAACCACGCGAAAATATGGCGACACCGGGTAAGGCAGTAATGCCCCTCCCATTACGCCGTGGATTGCAGGGAGGAGTATTAAGGGGGCAGGGGCGTAAGATTCATGTGCAACCTTGCTCGTCTAATAGCTTCTGCGGCGGGATATCAATTCAATATGGCCAGCTGTGGACGGTCCGGGGGCCCTCCACCCGCCGTCTTAAAACAAGCGGGATCATTATCGTCGCGATTGTTATTACCGTCATTATTTCCAGTGGCGTAGCTTCCCTTCCTCGCAGGAGGGAGACTGGGTTCTGGGAGCTGCTGGAATGAAAATTGTCGTGCGGGTCAATTATTTCTGCTAGCACCATCATCGCCAGCGGCGTGGACGCCGATAAGATAAGAAATCTTCAACGCCAGCCATGGGGGAGCCAACCTTGTGTGACGTCATTTCCCCGCGGGGCTCTTGCAGTACTGGAGTGAAGGATGTCCCGTCACTGAGTAAAAGGCGTGTTTCTAGATAAAAAAAAATTAATACATAATGTTACGCACCTAAATGAGAAACTGCTATGATTGCAATCTCTTGTTTTGGCCGTAAATATCTCGATGCTACTCGGTTTTCTTGCTGTTGGCTTTCTCAAGTTCATAACTAGTGGAGTAGAAGGTTTGGACGGCTCTTAACATCGAGGTCTTGTGAGCCGATGGGGGTGAAATGAGGTGAGTGCGAGGCAGTTCCGGAATGCAAGAGCGGGAGAAACTGGAAATCCCCGAGAAAACCCGTCGATCAGCCACGACGTCCGNGATCATTATCGTCGCGATTGTTATTACCGTCATTATTTCCAGTGGCGTAGCTTCCCTTCCTCGCAGGAGGGAGACGGGGTTCTGGGAGCTGCTGGAATGAAAATTGTCGTGCGGGTCAATTATTTCTGCTAGCACCATCATCGCCAGCGGCGTGGACGCCGATAAGATAAGAAATCTTCACGCCAGCCATGGGGGAGCCAACCTTGTGTGACGTCATTTCCCCGCGGGGCTCTTGCAGTACTGGAGTGAAGGATGTCCCGTCACTGAGTAAAAGGCGTGTTTCTAGATAAAAAAAAATTAATACATAATGTTACGCACCTAAAAAGAAACTGCTATGATTGCAATCTCTTGTTTTGGCCGTAAATATCTCGAAGCTACTCGGTTTTCTTGGTGTTGACTTTCTCAAGTTCATAACTAGTGGAGTAGAAGGTTTGGACGGCTGTTAACATCGAGGTCTTGTGAGCCGATGGGGGTGAAATGAGGTGAGTACGAGGCAGTTCCGGAATGCAAGAGCGGGAGAAACTGGAAATCCCCGAGAAAACCCGTCGATCAGCCACGACGTCCGGCAAGATTCCCACATGCGAGAATCCGAGAGCAACTCCGCTGGGAATCGAACCCGGTTCGCCTAGGTGGGAGGCGAGTAGTCTGACCTTTACACCCCCGCGACCCCTGTGTTATTGAAATTCTAGTGTGGGGGATTTACCTCCTTCCGCTTTGAAAAATTTTAGCTTCAACTTGTGTCTTTTTTGTCCAATTAACATTACATATTTCGCCACATTTTAAAGTGATTTTTAAGTGCTCTTCCTATCATGTCTGCAACCACAGAGTTTAAACGGGAAATCAATGTTAAAGAAATTCCATTTCGGTGTATCAATTTTAAAGACAACTGTTTGAAAGAAAAATAAGTATTTGACGCGACTTTCTCAGATAATACTGCCATGTATAGAAATGTTATACAATTTTTATTTTTTTATTTTGGCATGATTTCTGAAAGCGCTAGTATTCCTTTAGAAATGCCAAGTATAAAAGTGTTTGTTTGAAATGGTTATCTTTAGAATTGATGCATTAACAATGCATTTCTTTGACATTGATTCCCCATTTAAACGGTGTCGCTGTAGGCTTGTCGAGCAACTACCTTAAAATGTTAATGCGATGACCTCTTTGGCAATACAATACAAGAGTAATGTACAAAACATGTAATTCAAGTAAATGCTTTATCTAATATTGCTCATTCAAGTCCAGCCTAATGAACTGGCATCAAAGAAACGAAATGGGAAACCGCGTCCAGTGTCTACGTTTGTAGAGGGTAATTTGTCTGCTGTTTGTGAACGAAACTTAAAGAATTATGTGCCTGTCCCTGTCGTTACTTGCACACGCTCATTTTTACGCATTCCTCACATGTGCTATACTACATTTCTACGCACGTGCCACTTCCCAGCAATTCAGTGGTTATCACGCTTGTATTATGACTAATACATGACGTATTCGATCCCCAAGGGCGCCTGGGTGATATTTGTGCGCCAGACTTCGTAACGTTAACTACACCGAGTGAAATATTTTAATGCAACCCCCACCAAATCATTAGAGGTGGCAATATATTTCTTAAGTCGCGACTACAATACTGTGTGAACACTGATTAATATAATAATTTTTGGTGGTAAATAATTTCGTAGTCATTGTGAAACTTCGCAGACATCACAAAAATGTTTGATGTCAAAAGAGTTTTCATAGACCATAAACATAAATTTTGCCATTCTTTGCTTTTATTGTGAGCCAACAAGTTTTAATGTATTATCGATCATGCCAACAAGTAGGCCTATTTACTTTTCTGTATTTGACTGAAATCAATTATTTGAAGTAATTTTCTGTTTGGTCGCTACTGCTGTATACATAGATCTTAAACGGCGGTGATAGTAAAATGAAAACACAGAATTATAATGTTATTTTATTAGGTCTCTGTTTCACCTAGAACTAAAAAGGCTTATTACTTACGAACAGTGATGTGGCAGCAATCGCTCACTACACAGTAACCCACGTTGTGTTTCAGAAAATAACCAACTGAAATTCAAATAAATAAACCTACATTTCTTAAGGTGATGGAGGAGAGGACGAAAATCCGCATCGAGCTCCTGTTTGCCTATCCCATGCGCAAATCAATGCTATTTCCCAAAAACAGCACGAAATAAATTTTTTTTTGTCTTCACAAACAACTATTTTAATTTCACACATTTATCTATCCCTTCTCTAATGTGCATTGAAATGCAACTGTTAGATCTTATTGTCCCATTTATTTGATGTTATTTGTGGCTCCATGTGTACTATTTTTCATGCATAGGCCTATCACAGTCATTATAATACTATCGTCAAAAAATTAAAAACCTGAACTTCTAGTTTTACGTTCTCTGGTTATGAATAGAAAGGCACAGTAGGATCAAAAACGCGGTTATCGGCTCGATTATCATAAACTGGATCATGCCGAGGGCAGGTTGCAAATCATCACTGGCCAGGCTTCCCCGCCAATCGAGTGACTTATTTACCGTGTATGGTCTTCACTTAGAAAAGTAAAGTTGCATTCTCGCAATTCTCAAATGTTCACTCACTCATAAATGCATATAAAACACGATGCAGGTATAATTCGTATATATGGTAGTAGGTTCAAAAAAAAAACGTTAGCATCGATACAGTTCACATCTGCCGCTCCTACAGTGTCTCTCCTTTCGTGAATGGCGATACATATTTCTCCGCAGTGCCGGCTCGATACACAATCATTCTCGAAGCAAGACTTCCCGAAGTACCCAAGAAACAAAGATTGCGCAACGCAGAGAAGACAAGACGGCGTGCCATAAGGATCCGCATCCCGTTCGCTGCCACGTAATTCGTGGCGTATTATTCTTCCCCTGCATTATTCAAGCTGGGATATGCTCCGCGGCGAGTCTGCTGAAACAAAAACAGGAAAAGCCAAGACACATGTGGAAACAAAGGCGATGGCTTTCCGAGCCATAAGGCGCGCGCTGCTGTCAAGGAGGGGTGGGAAAGGATGTGGAAATGGAAAAGCTTTGGAATCGTGGA
>NQII01002361.1:331815-344692 GCA_002778355.1 Clitarchus hookeri
GGGGGGGGGGCAGCGAAAAACATATCGAGCACAGTGACACCCCTCGACATATCACGGGGAGGAGGGGGAGATGGCGGTTGGAGACGCACATTGCAAGGGTGAGTGTCTGTTCCCGAGAAAATGATAGCACTCGCATTACAATATTGCCTCCGCGAGAACATCCAAGTATTTTATAGGGCACTGAGTCTGCTTCTTCCTTCCGTTCGCTGCTGGCAGCTGGCGCTACCTAACGCTCGTAACACAACGAGCGAGTGACTAGAAGTTAGCATACGCCGCAGGCGACAAAACATGACACATCACTGCTGCTGTGGAAATAAATATAAATAATTGGCCTGCATTAAATATTGGTATTAATAAGACACTGTTATTCAATTCAATATTAATATTTTAATGATTGTAAAAATAACCACGCAATTATGTGCAATGAAAAAAGTTCACAGAATAGCATATAATGAAAAATTATTTGAATCACTTATACTCAATTCTGATAAGAAACTTTCACAATTCAAATTTACATTTTACTTAGGTATTTAACTACTCAGTTGATCGAAATACACGAAAATGTTCATGCCGTATATACTTTTTTGTTACAGACTATATTTGCCTAAAATTACCGAAATAGGTAAGAAATTTTTATCTTGACCTACGATGCTTATAGGACGTCGAAGGAATAGACCCATGCAGTAGACATCTTTCCTTGAAGGCGAGACGTCAATTTTCCGAAGCTTGTCTTGAACATTAAAACATAATTTTGTCGATTCAACCTCATCCGCTTTTAAAGAAGTCAAATCCATGCAGTGAAAAAAAAAACCGTGTCACAATGGTTAATTTACTATAGGTCTAGTGTCTTTGTTTCACGTTGAAACCAAATATGTGTTGTAGGTATGTGTCCAACAAGCCTGTGACGGTCCCTTGAAACCAAAACCCAACGAAGCCGTTCGAGTAATATATGTAATTAGTAGTAAAAACCAAATAAATAAAATGGTTAAATTAAAAAAAAAAATTTTCTGCCCATTACTTATGCTTACTAGAAAAAATAAATAATTGAGAGGAATACTGGAAATATTTGGACTTTTTAAAAATTGTATAGCAACGATGTAGCTGAATTACAGACAGAATTTAACTGCAGTTGTCCACTGTGTGTGCTGACCACAAAATACACTTTGAAAGTATTGTATTTAGTATATACCATGTAGATACATGTAAATACATAGATTATTAAACAAAATATTATCGTGAAGAAGACCTATTAAATTGTGGTTATGGAAAGTTGTATTTAGCTCTAAGCACTTTTAGTTCCTTTCCCGTTGCTTTGGAGAAACTCTACAATACTCTCTATGGTCACAAGATAAATCTTTGACACGGATCTTACCGTATGCGTTTTAGAATTGAATCGTTTCGCATAGAATCAATTCTGCCCTTGTAATATTTCTTTTCGGGATTTTGTTTCTTCCAGTTTCATGGCAGATGTGCAATGTACACTGCGACGATCAGTTAATTTGGGCAGCGTGGCAGGTTCTTTTTGTTGATAAATTAGCGACTTGATATTGTTCTTACATTCCACGCTAGCTGATATCATTGCAGGTTATAGTATAGTACACACCTGGTAGCTTTGGTGAAATTAAAAAAAAAAAACCTTACATTAGGAGAAAAGCTTTAGACACGCCACGGATNACACACCTGGTAGCTTTGGTGAAATTAAAAAAAAAAAACCTTACATTAGGAGAAAAGCTTTAGACACGCCACGGATACATTCCTCCAAGTCCAGGCGTTAGAATGTAAACGTCTTCTCAAAAATATGAGAAGCTTGGTCCACGTGGAAGTAAGCTCGAATCATATTACTACCGACGTGCAAATTTTCTACATGTACTTAGCATCTCACGGCATGGGCCACACTACCACAGCGCGGAACGGACGTACATTCAAGCCGGACTGTAACGACGTTTTCTTTCAGNTCACGGCATGGGCCACACTACCACAGCGCGGAACGGACGTACATTCAAGCCGGACTGTAACGACGTTTTCTTTCACGTTAAGATACGGTGTTGATTTTCGTAACAATCGGTTCATGAGAACTTAAAGACGATATGTCAGGCAATTTGGCAGCCAAGATAGTTATGCCTACACAGCTGGCTGCTTCATTACTAGGTTGGTCCAGATACAAAGAATACTAGACTATACAGATCCATGTGTCTACGTATAATAAGACCATTTTATCGGACGATATTCAGATCTATTTAATAACTGTAATACATTTATGGTAACTTCTGCAAAATTGTCTTTATTGACTGGGACGGGAGAAATTCCCTACCCACTGGTTTTGAAGTGGCAGGGAGATCACGTGCGTCTGAGCGTATGATTTATTTACGCGATGGGTATTCGTTTGACTGACGTGACACGGAAGAAATTCATTCCGGCGCGCGCTGGCGCACACACGCACACGCACGCGAACGTGTTCGGTCGAGGATATCTGTCGGAAACGCGTCAAAAAAAATTCCTACCCCTTGACTGCAGGCTACCCGCGTCGAGCTCAAAGTCCGGGACCACGCTAGACATCCGGTTAATCTCATAAAACTGCTTGGCTCGGTCCAATATTTCTGGCAACTCATCCATGGTAATTTGNTGGCGCTACCTAACGCTCGTAACACAACGAGCGAGTGACTAGAAGTTAGCATACGCCGCAGGCGACAAAACATGACACATCACTGCTGCTGTGGAAATAAATATAAATAATTGGCCTGCATTAAATATTGGTATTAATAAGACACTGTTATTCAATTCAATATTAATATTTTAATGATTGTAAAAATAACCACGCAATTATGTGCAATGAAAAATTTCACAGAATAGCATATAATGAAAAATTATTTGAATCACTAATACTCAATTCTGATAAGAAACTTTCACAATTCAAATTTACATTTTACTTAGGTATTTAACTACTCAGTTGATCGAAATACACGAAAATGTTCATGCCGTATATACTTTTTTGTTACAGACTATATTTGCCTAAAATTACCGAAATAGATAAGAAATTTTTATCTTGACCTACGATGCTTATAGGACGTCGAAGGAATAGACCCATGCAGTAGACATCTTTCCTTGAAGGCGAGACGTCAATTTTCCGAAGCTTGTCTTGAACATTAAAACATAATTTTGTCGATTCAACCTCATCCGCTTTTAGAGAAGTCAAATCCATGCAGTGAAAAAAAAAACCGTGTCACAATGGTTAATTTACTATAGGTCTAGTGTCTTTGTTTCACGTTGAAACCAAATATGTGTTGTAGGTATGTGTCCAACAAGCCTGTGACGGTCCCTTGAAACCAAAACCCAACGAAGCCGTTCGAGTAATATATGTAATTAGTAGTAAAAACCAAATAAATAAAATGGTAAAATTAAAAAAAAAAATTTCTGCCCATTACTTATGCTTACTAGAAAAAATAAATAATTGAGAGGCATACTGGAAATATTTGGACTTTTTAAAAATTGTATAGCAACGATGTAGCTGAATTACAGACAGAATTTAACTGCAGTTGTCCACTGTGTGTGCTGACCACAAAATACACTTTGAAAGTATTGTATTTAGTATATACCATGTAGATACATGTAAATACATAGATTATTAAACAAAATATTATCGTGAAGAAGACCTATTAAATTGTGGTTATGGAAAGTTGTATTTAGCTCTAAGCACTTTTAGTTCCTTTCCCGTTGCTTTGGAGAAACTCTACAATACTCTCTATGGTCACAAGATAAATCTTTGACACGGATCTTACCGTATGCGTTTTAGAATTGAATCGTTTCACATAGAATCAATTCTGCCCTTGTAATATTTCTTTTCGGGATTTTGTTTCTTCCAGTTTCATGGCAGATGTGCAATGTACACTGCGAGGATCAGTTAATTTGGGCAGCGTGGCAGGTTCTTTTTGTTGATAAATTAGCAACTTGATATTGTTCTTACATTCCACACTAGCTGATATCATTGCAGGTTATAGTATAGCACACACCTGGTAGCTTTGGTGAAATTAAAAAAAAAAAACCTTACATTAGGAGAAAAGCTTTAGACACGCCACGGATACATTCCTCCAAGTCCAGGCGTTAGAATGTAAACGTCTTCTCAAAAATATGAGAAGCTTGGTCCACGTGGAAGTAAGCTCGAATCATATTACTACCGACGTGCAAATTTTCTACATGTACTTAGCATCTCACGGCATGGGCCACACTACCACAGCGCGGAACGGACGTACATTCAAGCCGGACTGTAACGACGTTTTCTTTCAGGTTAAGATACGGTGTTGATTTTCGTAACAATCGGTTCATGAGAACTTAAAGACGATATGTCAGGCAATTTGGCAGCCAAGATAGTTATGCCTACACAGCTGGCTGCTTCATTACTAGGTTGGTTCAGAGACAAAGAATACTAGACTATACAGATCCATGTGTCTACGTATAATAAGACCATTTTATCGGACGATATTCAGATCTATTTAATAACTGTAATACATTTATGGTAACTTCTGCAAAATTGTCTTTATTGACTGGGACGGGAGAAATTCCCTACCCACTGGTTTTGAAGTGGCAGGGAGATCACGTGCGTCTGAGCGTATGATTTATTTACGCGATGGGTATTCGTTTGACTGACGTGACACGGAAGAAATTCATTCCGGCGCGCGCTGGCGCACACACGCACACGCACGCGAACGTGTTCGGTCGAGGATATCTGTCGGAAACGCGTCAAAAAAAAATTCCTACCCCTTGACTGCAGGCTACCCGCGTCGAGCTCAAAGTCCGGGACCGCGCTAGACATCCGGTTAATCTCATAAAACTGCTTGGCTCGGTCCAATATTTCTGGCAACTCATCCATGGTAATTTGATTGGCTCTCCGCCCTGAAACGATTTTTATGAGACCGGGAGCTCCCCCTTCGCAACCTCCCCCCTTACCAACCCGACGTCCAACATCTCGTCCCTCTTCTGCCGCCCTCCGCGTGCCGGAGGACATGGTGGATCGGCCGTTATAACCGCGTGTCCAGGACCTCGCGACGAGAGTCCTTGGACCGGTACGAGTACTCCGCACCGGCTCTGAAGTGTTGTCGATCGTTCAATCGACTATCAATCGACTATCGGCAGGCACGCAAGGGCAATCGACTAGCGAAGGTCGCTCACAGGTACAGTACATCCCCGGCCAGTTAAGCATTTTCCAAATCAACTTTGGAAATAAATTCAGGCCTGAAGTACATACGATATATTTTAACTTAAACAGGTGGGTATGTAAGGCTTAAGGGATCTGCCCGGCAGGCGTATACTGAGAAAAATATATTGTTTTAGGAACCATCTAGACTTTTAAAATAGGGACAGCACAGCCATCTGTAAGTACCATCATAACACTGTTATCATATATAGTAATACGAAAATAATGATTTGTTGTGTTCCTATCTGTGACTAAATTTACTACTGTAAATATGTTTACTCTCGAATGAGAGTCGAGTGGTGTACAACTGCACCACTTCACTCAGTAACTTAAACAGCGTTTGTCGTATCTACAGTAACGTAAGTAATGTATGATTAATTATAAAGGTCATTGCCTTCATTCCTGATTGCTACTGAATTGTTTTTAATTAGCAGCCAACAGAGTTTTTTCTCCTGAATTTACAAAGTGTGACTTGTTCAACGCAAGAACTGTAGCCAACAGGCTCATAGTGATTTTGGGTTTCCACATGGACTGAAATCAGAGATAAGAAAGGTTATCTGATGTATTCATTTCATCGTGAACCAAATGCACACGATATGGTACAGATTCTGGAGATTGGTCTAAATGACTCTGTAAAGAAATTCCAAAAAAAAATTCACCTTGAAAGATTTCTAGCGTCAACTTGTTCTTTCACGAGATTAAATGTTATTTTAAAGAGGTAAAAATGAGACAAAATGGACAGGAAACAAGTGTTCTCATAGAAAAAAGGACATATAGGATACNATTCACCTTGAAAGATTTCTAGCGTCAACTTGTTCTTTCACGAGATTAAATATTATTTTAAAGAGGTAAAAATGAGACAAAATGGACAGGAAACAAGTGTTCTCATAGAAAAAAGGACATATAGGATACGTTATAAACAGTTTTTATATTTCCACCAAAAGTAATATAAGAAAACCATCGTTGCGCAGCTGAACATAATGGATACGTATTAAAAGAGTAGGTAGTGTGCAGGCCACTCTCGACTGCAATATGGATTCGATTGCTGATGCACTCGAGCCCAGGTTTATCGCATGAACGATGGGTTTACCTATTGTTCTCCCGTTTCCTCCATCCCAGCGTTCCGTCTCTCATAAGTCGAAAGAGCGTCACCTCACTCCACCCCGTCGAGAGCTGACCGCTAATTTCCGGGCTCTCTACTGCGAGGATCGACATTCACTTGGGCACTATCTCTGTCAATAACTAATCTTGCCACGCTCATGGCACTGTAGAAAATGTTTCAGTTACCTTCTGGAAACGTAATAGAAGTTTTTAACATATAGAGTGCATAGTATGGAAAATTTACTACACATCAGGCTGCAAACACAGAAATGCTACTACAAACAGTTAAGAACTTCAGTACGGATTTGACATTTACCTGCAAAATGTAGGAATGCTACCATCTACGTATGGTGAAAAATTTACCGTTCATGCTTTCTCAAAACGAGTATATAACTATGTGGGAAATTTGCAGGCAATTTTTTTAAGTGGGTTCTGAACATTCATAACTTCGAATTGGATGGTGCAGCTTCGAATTTAAGGTTTGTCAGAAAATGTAGGTTAAAAATTATCTCCTACAAAGTAGAGTAACGTTGACCTGTAGGTTAGTAAATCAATCTTCTACATACATAATGATTCAGAGCACCCTTATCACGCCTTTTTCTCGGCAACAACACGACACCGGGGGTTCGCGAAAAAATTGTGATAACTATACCCTATAAGAGTCATCGATTGGTAGTAATTCCATTCCCCCAAACATACCGGCAGTACTAGTACNGGGGGGGGGGGGTGAGTGAACTTTGAAATTGCAAATGGGAACATGGGTCGTATATGGCATCGTTGGATAGATCGTCCAAAATAAAACAACATTTCCAAAGACAGTTGTTTTCTGACGTGCTTAGTTTACGCACAATAATATAAATCATGTAAGCATATGATTTGTGTCGTGCGTAGTTAAGGTACAATGAAACTGAACAAAAACTATGTTTATTCTTACTAAAATCAAAGAAAAATCAACGAAACATGTTGTTTTTCTGGCGTGCATGCCTAGTGTGCGTACTATCAAAAAGACGCCAGGTGAACTGTAAATACCGGTATGGTGTGAGATAACTACTGTGAAATGGGAACTGGGAACACTCATTCGCACACATCACATAAGTGTTCTAAATGTCGACCATCCTGTATCAGACACGACTCTGCTCTCCGTCATACGTTAGCGATTGCTCGGCGGACCTCAGCACAGCCGAGAGATCCACATGCTGTTCTGATTATGTCTTTCTTGTCTTCCCTCGTTGTTGGACGCACGCCGTAGATGATGTCTCTAATTCTCCCCCACAAAAAGGATTAATTTAAGGACAAGTATGAAGAATGTGGTAGCCAAGCTACAGGACCCATTCCTCCAATCTACCATCTAGGAAATAACATGTCAACAACTAGCCGAGCTCTGCGTGATAAGTGAGCAGGACAGCAATTCTCTTGAAGCCACAGTGTTAATCTCAGAGCGAGAGGGACATATTCGATCAGAAGATACAAAATATTCTCTAGGAATTCTGCATACGCTGCACCATTCAATTGCCCTTCACAAAAATATGGTCCTATGACACGAATCGCGGGCAATCCTCCGTGTAGAATTATGAGGATTAACTAGCATGGTAGCAAGTACATCAGCAGCCCTCTCGTCTCTCGAAGGTCGTCTGATGCGACGACGTTTGATGCGTGTCGGTTGCACTAGCACAGTTGTGCACACGCAACATACAAGACGTTGGAAGACATTACACGAGTGATGGTCACGCTGTGGGTATATATATCTGCTTACAAACGGACAGCAGCTCCGCAGATCCGACGAAATACTCCGGTGTCGTGTTGCTTCCGAGAAAAAGGGGTGATACGAGTGTTGTGAATCATCATGTATAAATTGACTTAACATGTACTAGGATGGACACGGAAATAATAAATAACAAAAGGAAAATATGCAAAAAATTACGACTGGAAAAACTGCTTAAGACTTAATATAAAAAAGTAATTTATCTTTGACAAGTATTTACGAATAAATATCNTTACGACTGGAAAAACTGCTTAAGACTTAATATAAAAAAGTAATTTATCTTTGACAAGTATTTACGAATAAATATCATGATATCAGTACCCTTAATCGTCAAATATGACAAACGTGGGCAATTAAAAGGTACAAAAATTAGGAACAATAAAATTCAATGTCTTCAACACATACACCAATCCATATCCACGTCAACGTCAATGTAGGAAACCAATACATAAAACTACAAATAAGAATACAATTACTATTATCGCCCCAGTCGGTGTTTAGCAAAATACGAAACGAACGATGTCAAACGACGATAACAGTAAAAGTAGCATAGGAGAAGATGTTTCGGAGTCTTTAATCGGTTCTAGTTTGCAACTAAAAATGGGGCTACGATTGTGATTTAAAATTCCGATTGCCAACAGGTAAAAAAAAAAAAAAGAGTACAAAGAGACTATGATATAATCCATTCACGGATATTTTACACTTTCCTGAAGTCCTGCTAAAGTTCTTCTTCCAGGATATTCTTCCGCCTCATGCAAATAAAGCTAACAGAGTCTAGAAAATTACACCAAAGGGACAACGCGCCGCATTCGTGCGCACTTAACGTAATAATATTTTGCATAAGAACCATTTCATACTACGCATTACCAGCACACCTATCTTCTAACTATTTTTATTCATGTTAATTATGAATGAAATATTAAAACTTAATTAACAGGTATAAATATAATTAAAAGTTCAATTTAACAAAAAAAAAGGATATGGTTTTTTATGTTAACCCGAGTATAAAACGCCTGTGATACACGCCATATTCAGAAAACAGCCAAGCACTTCATAAATGTGGTGATTTTTCAAAGGTATGGTTCAAAAAGTTTGAAGAACCGCGAATAGGCTATATTCAATAAGATGTTGCTGCGACGTGAAACTTTGGTGCGCGGGAGCGGAACTTGACATTCTGCATTTCCTCCGGGTGGAAGGGCGCGGGGGTGACGTCAGAGGTCTTCCCGATGTCTCTGCACCCTCGCGGAAGAAGGAAGCAGTCGGGTGTGCCGCAGACGCGGTATCTGTCAATTGTCGCGGCCGGAAGAAACGGATAACTGACACTAAGCGGCCGAGGGTTGGGGGAGACGATGGGGGATGTGACGCATCATAAAACGCATCATCGTTGAGTTCTGCCAGCCGACCCCCCTCGTCATCCGCCGAACCCCTCTCGAACACAACGAACCCCTTAAGGTATTAACATTTCAAATTGGGGTGTGGCGGCGGCGGCGGCAGGGAAGCGGATGTCGGAAGAGTTTTTGAAGGGCGCCCGAGGGCAGCGGGCTGGGTATGACACAAGTTACGCGCCTGGCACAGACAACCTCCACCGAATTGTAGCAGCCGATGACTACCGAAGGGGCCGAGACGTAATTACGACCGTCGCAACAAGTTACAACCGTCCCCGTCCACCCACATCCCTCGACACGGCAGAGGAGCAAAACGCAAACCAACACCACGAAACTTCCAAATTCCAGGAGAAACCCCTGATAGGACTTTCGTCTAAATACAGGGCATGGTTTAAGATACGGTACGGTTCAAAGTCGTATGACTGTGGCTGCATTTCGCTTCCAAAACTGTCGGACAACCAATTCGGTGCTGATAAACTGGCGGCGGACTTGCGTTCGAGAGGACCTGGGAGATAGTCCATGTCCGGTCATCCTGTTTTCGGTTTTCCTTCAGGCGAGTGCACTGAAGGCTCCTTACTGCATGTTATTACCACTTCCCTACCAGCTTTATGACTATACGAACCGAGACACTGCGCAAATGGCAGGAGAGACGGGATGGCAGGTATACGCATGAGATAGTCCCTACTGTTGTGGAAAGGCTTAAGAATAAGTGGCTAGAGGTGGGCCACTCTCAAGCTCAATACCTGACAGCACACGGGAAATTTAAAGGCAAACTCTAAAAATTTAATATTACGGAAACACCACTCTGTCCAGTCATGTATTGGCGGTGTGTACGAAGGGAAATGACGTACACCCAGCATACCAGCATTCAATGAGTGGACTGGGAATTGACGCATTAGAAGTGTCCTTGAAAAATTCATTCCAGGCCGTGTTACCGAGCATGGGTGGGCTATGGCGTTCAGCTTGGGAGGGGGTTAAATGAGTTTGATGAATTGTATTCCACTTGATCCGAAACCATTGATGATGACAATGAAAACTGAAAAAATGTGATGGTCACCTATTCTGAGATGATCGTTAGGTGTGAAGTGACTTGTCTTGTGTGGGATGTGATGGAAAGGTGAAACTGTCAGAGGTGAGGTGCATACTAACTGGACGTCAAATTGGGAGGATTTGGAAGCGCGCAGAAATGCATGGAATTGTTCCCTCTGCTTGATTCCGCAGAGCAGTTAAGCTGCATCTGCTGGGTGTCATAGCCGTTGCTTCCTCACGTTTGGACGAAATACCTCNTGATTCCGCAGAGCAGTTAAGCTGCATCTGCTGGGTGTCATAGCCGTTGCTTCCTCACGTTTGGACGAAATACCTCATGGTGACAAACACTTCCCAATTAAGATTAATCAGTAACTGAATATTCAACAATCACACGATCTTAAAAAAAGTGGAGTGATTTGGATGACGGAGGTTTCAGTAGTCATGGCATGGCATTATTGGAGGTCGATATGAGAATCCCATGCAGATTTGTTAAAAAAATTTTAAGATGGCTCTGAATTATTATATAATACTGACTTCCCTCAAGAAAGGATGAAGTTTTGAGTTGAGAGTCACGGGACGGCTCGACTGTTGACNTATTATATAATACTGACTTCCCTCAAGAAAGGATGAAGTTTTGAGTTGAGAGTCACGGGACGGCTCGACTGTTGACATTGTTTACCCGGGAAGTCGATAACCTAATAAAACCTACAGGATACACAGATGAAAGATCTAAAAATTATGGTAGCGCTCCCAGAAGAGCCCATTGGGTATTGGTTCTGCGAGGAGGAAGTGGTGAAGCAAGGCTCAGCTTCTACGAGGAAAACGTTGTCCGAACCAAACAAGTGAATAAACATGAACCATTATAGCGTTCAGCCGTTTGCAGCACATGGTAATTTTAAGGCCAATTTGCTCAGCTTCCGGTTGGTGCAATCGTCATTACGTGGTGTCTTTGGAGTCAATGACACAATTGAGCGTGTAAAATCCGACTGTTTGAAAAGAGAAGATATAAATAAGGCAATGGCTACAAGAAGTTGCAGGAAGAAGAGGCCTACTATTAAACTTGGGAAATATAATGAAGAATAAAGCTCTTCACAATACATGACATGAGCTCGCTACTAAGATTAGAAAAAATACTTGAGGAATATGACAAGTGCCGTAAAGAGCATGATTCGGGTAAAGGCTTCATTGTAGTTGGAATACTCTTGATTGAGGAGGAGAACAGGTTTTGCTGGGAAAAATTGCAGAAAGCTGTGCAAGGAATTCAGTAAGAGGAAAAGAAGGCACATAGAAGATCAAAAGAAGAGATTGTGCCATTCACCATCTTACTCATCTGGGCACAGTTTCAGTGAGGGAGGAGGAATGGTGTGACGGTCTTCAGGCCGTAAAACCTGTCCGTACCGTAGAGGGAAAATGGGGCAGAGTACGCATGCGAGATGCGCAATAGCCACTCTTCGTGTTCCGACATCGTATTGTTTTTCCAGCGAATAGCATTATCATAAATAATGTGGACATGATTTAAGGTTAGAATACTGTTTATTCTAGTGCTTTGAAGTTTTCTCTAACCTACCGAAATTTTAATACATTTAAAAACTTATTCACTGTTGTCAAATAATTTTATTCGTTTAAAAGAGTGGGTCCGTTGAAAATTCAAATTTAAAGACACACTTTGATCATTGTTGATCGCGTTGATCACTTTGACAGTTGTAGTGATATTGGGCAAGTAAATTTTCGGGAACATTTGCAGAAAACGAAAATAGGTCTTCATCGTCTTTAGTTCGAGCCTCTGTTTTTAAACTCTAATGACCTCGCTGTCAAATATATGACAATCCATAACAATCCAACCAGTAGAGTGAGTAAGTTCTTGGGTTGGGAGTGAGCCACCATTAGTCAATGGTGACTTCTCGTAACATTAGCAAAAGCAAGCTCACGTACAACACTAACTTCACTCTAGAGATTGTCCAGTCGTTCATAGCGAAAATTTTCTTGGTAAGCAATAAGCCGTGAGGGAACTGTGCACAAATCGATTATGTAACTGTCCGATTTAGCAAGTGATATTCTCTAGAATCAGATCTCCGAGTGCGCGCTACAAATATATATATATATATACATACATACAAATTTGGGAACTTCCTCACGCATTAGACATTTTCCACCAGCAAATGTGGAAACGTTACAATGTGTGTATTGGGAAATATTTTTTACCATGAGCCCTTTTTATATGTACACACTGATGTGATAATTTTCCATTTAAAATAATTTCTTAGAGTGTGCCTTAGCTCTTTCAGGTGTTCTGCGTAAACAAATAATTATATTTCTACAAAATATGTTGCGGTTTAACATGGCGTGCGTATACATCACAGATGCGACTCCTGAGTGGCGGTTTCGTGTGTAACGTGAATGCTCGGCAGAGGG
>NQII01002361.1:349782-360779 GCA_002778355.1 Clitarchus hookeri
CCTCCTCACACACACACATTCACACAAAAAGAGAGGAAAGCTATCTCATAACTCTTTCTCCTTCGGAAAGTAGGCTTACAATGCGATTATAAGAAAACATATAACTGAAATATTATTTGCAAATGCAATGTCAATTATACAAGTATCTTTAAAGCCGAGCGGATTAGAACTACAACAACCTGCTCGTTGCAACTCCATTGACTATTCGGCCTTTGGCTGTGACTGCTATTTTAATGTACCGTCAAACTAAATGTTTTACGACTGCTTAAGTGAAATATTCATTCATATGGTGTACGGTGTTTGCAATGACATTTCTAACACTGTCAGAAATAGAGAAATTCGCAATACGTAAACAGTAAATATAGTAGAACAGCGAATGTAGTAGAAAAGAAAATACACACCAAAATCTGTACCATAGTTAATATTTTGTACTATAAGATGCCGAACAGAACTTTTGTGCAAGTCATGGATTTTTTTTTTNAATCTGTACCATAGTTAATATTTTGTACTATAAGATGCCGAACAGAACTTTTGTGCAAGTCATGGATTTTTTTTTCGATGGTAAATACAGATAAAACGTTTGTTCTCGGGTCATATGTAGGCTGCCTAGAAATTATTTGCTTGCTTAATCTACAGTCATTCTAAATTTTTAAAATTTTTTTCTTATACACGATACGTTATTTAGTATAAATTAAATTTTTAGATGATGCACGTACTTGCATTGCAAAAGAATAAAACCCTATTTCTGTGTGCAAATATATCAAAATTACGTGATTTGTGGTACATAGTTCAGAATCATAAAACAAATCAATAAGCTTATATTTAATGATTTAATTACACAGATTGCTATGTAATCGACAAGAACCATCCCCACTTTTTTTAGTGTAAATTATAGGAGCGTAACTAAATATCAAACTGTTTTCATCATTTACCCAGGTTGAAATCGCAAGTGAAGCAAAAAAAAATTCAGACAAAAAGAGGCTCAAGAAGCCACTTTTAGAAGACGTCATCTGCCACAAGTGCGCAACAATTTAACTCCGCAGGTAGTGACGGGTCAAGCCAACAGATGACACTGCCGACAATGGAAAATATAATGACAACTGCGTTCGCGAAAGGCAGTTGTTAGTGGCTATTGTGATGCAAATATATTCGCTACAAAATACTGTCTCTACAGATGTTTACGTGTACGACTTTAGCATAAAAATGTACGTGACTCATCACGTAAAATTTGCATTGTTAATTACACATTTTAAAGACACAACTTTTTGTGTGGCAATAAGAACATTAGTTCAATAATGAATATAAAATAATAGCACAAGATGTAAAATTATTTTTTTAATGTGCAAAACACTGTTACGTGAACGGTATTTATAAAGAGACGAGCACATGCCTGCCAAATTTTATCTCCCAGATAATAATGCTTGCCAAAAACAAAATTATCCCATAACTAAAGGATAAAAAAAAAACATTTTAACTAGCCCTAAAAAAATGTCAACATAAATAATTTTGGACATTACCATAACACAGTGCGTCGCAGTGTGCAGACATCTATCTACAGGGTCACAGCGGTGCATATAAACTATATATACCTAACAAGCAAGCTTTATCCGCTTAATATCATGGCTCATTTCCTAACAACTATTTAACTTTTATCTTCAGGAGATACACGCAACGACAAATAAAAGCTGCAGTCGACAAACCCTAGATCGCTATAGGGGCCGCACCCACAGACAGGAACAAGCGAGAATCGAGATGAAAATGCTAGGTGTACACAAAAGTGTACTGTGCTCATTTACATTTTAATTCACTTGAAACACCCGTAAAGGAATTGTGTGTTATTTATCGGCGCTTATGAATCCTAATACTAGCTGCGGACCATCGCATTTAGTTTACAAAGTGCCTCCGTCATTACATTTGTTTTTCAACGGCAAAGGGGTTGAGATAGTTCCTCTCCCCTACTCGTGGCCCCTCCCCCCCCTGGCGCGGGTCAGCTAACAGTTTATCAGTACACGGTGTAAGTACTTCCCCCGTGGAAAGGACACGTGGGGGCGGATATCCCAGGAGGGAATACTGAAGTGTGTCCCGGCCATCAAGACAGAATTGCTTCGGATATTTTACATACAAACTGCTGCACACCCACACTTACTCACGCTATGACGTCTTCGACTTGCTGAGTGACAGAGTGGCCTAAGGGTACTTGAAATTTTTTAACTAAATTTATTACTTGATCCACCGCGTCTGCTTAACCCTTTCATGGCAGTTGTAGACAATTGTCTACATGTTGCACAGAAGGGTTAAAGCCTATTCGCGGTTCCTTCTCACTTTTTGAAACAAACCTTTGGAAAATCACACCGTTTATGAAGTGTTAGGTTGTGTCCTAAATACGTAACTTACCATAAGCATTTTATACTTGTGCANGAAAATCACACCGTTTATGAAGTGTTAGGTTGTGTCCTAAATACGTAACTTACCATAAGCATTTTATACTTGTGCGTTAACATAAAAGTACCTTGTTTTTGGATAAATTTAAATTTTACTTACATTCCCTTTGTAAATTATAAAAGTTAATTTATATTTAATGTTAATAGGAACCCGCATAAAATAAATATATTGGTATTGCCTAGTAAGAAATAGATCTAATGCAAAATATTATTACACTGAGTCCAGACGAATGCGGTGCGTTGTCCTTTTGGTGTAATTTTCTAGATAGAGTTAAGCTTTTTCTGCATAAGGTGGTGGAATATCCTGGAAGTGAAACTTAAGCAGGACTTCAGAAAAGTGGGAAGTAGCCGTGAATGGACTATACGCTCGACCGGTGCCCAATGATCTTCTCTCTGGGTAACTGCATCGTAAACCGTGCTGCTTGTCTACACTAAGACTGGGTCGTATCACTTACTGTTCATGGAACAAAAATCCTACGGCTTACTGGTTGTGATAACAAAATAAATGCTTTGCAAGCTTAAGTACTGCACACATCAATATATTTCACATTAGCAACACCAGAAAACATAAATTAATGTTTGGATGAAAGGGTTAGGTAAGTGTAATTGTCAGAGCAAAATAATCGTCACTTTAAATTAAATATAAGCCTGTTACTTGAACCTGGTATTCTGTATTCACTAAAGACACTGTAATATCGCGTTATAAAACGGCACCATGCTGTACCTCAAGGTCCTCTAAATACTATAGCAAAGGTCACTTTTTGTACTGGTTGATGAAAATTTCAAAGACAGATTATTTTGGGAGCAGTATGCTGTCTAAAAACGAATACATAATTTCAAGTAGCGAAATGTTTTTGACTTGCGAATAAGGGAAATTCAATCCCCGGGGCGGTAGAATTCAATGCAATTCAGCATATCACTGAGAAAGTAATGAAACTGAGTTCTTTAAGTAACCAGCATGATTTCAGCGACCACAGAGAAGCAATTGTAAGGGCTACTTTATTGTTAAAAATAATTGATTGAGACTTGTGAGTGGCACTTAAGTGTTTTATGTTACTTCGGGACGCTCTTGTTTTCCTTCCATTCTTTATTACAACGATGATTCGTAACTTCTACAATAACACAATAGATTGCTTAAAATGAAGCGTTTTAATATCTCAACCATGATAAAACAAACAACATGCTAACAACATGTCGCATATTTTTGTAGTATTCACAACGAAGCAATGATCGCGAGATGGCAATGTCAGTGAACATAGTAAATTTCTCAGTTAGCTAATGCTTTCGAAGGCAGCCTATACTGGAATATGGGAATGTTGTTACAATATGGTGTTATATGTATACGTATAATTGTGCATATATTTACTATATTAAAAACCCTGTGACATTCCTTAAAGCATACTGTTTTTTAAAATTCTTCAACACTTATTTTCCACAACAATTTACCAAAGATTATTTCTATCAAAGAGACTGGTTCTAAATATGGATCTGTTACAGACCACGGGAAATCAGTATTACGTCCAGATTAGTGTCTAATGTATAGAGTATTTATGATTTATTTTCATACCAAAACAATTTACGTAGAAAACGGCGATAAATGCATAAATAAGCTGAAAATTAATTAGCTTTGTGGGGTAATTAACAACATTAGGATATTAACTTCAGTTCACAAAAACATAGTGGCTGAAATCTCAAGCACGCGCAATTTGTTATATTACGTTGGAATTTGTTGGAAAGTAATTAACTAAGAATATAAATGTGAAGATTTAGCCATTTCAAAACACCGCAAAGTCAATAAGAGAAAAGACCGAACCCTTCGTCACACTGAATGAGACAGCGCTTAAAGTAACTTTAATGAATGGTTTACGTTTTACAATATTGCTTCACCGAAAACTTTTTTAATATATTCAAGCTGTAAAAGAATTGTATTAAGCCGTAAAATACTCACTTATGCTAATTTTCTCGACAAATATAGAAATTTTATTGTAACAAGTAAAAAAAATAAAATTAAAAAAATGTTCTGTAAGATTTATGTTATTCCCGTAAGACACTCACGTACATTTAATAGTTGATCAATTGGCGATCGTACATTGGTTAGTAATACCATAGTTGCTTGTAATTGTACGGCTTAGACTGTTCTAAAAGCTTACACGTAGCTCGGAGACTAATGTCTTGCCAACTGAAATACGACGAACGAACTTACTGCAACGTAGAATGAACAAAAAAATAAACACGAGAATGATTATGTTTTCCAAATATTTAATCAATAGTAAATAATTAGCGTAGAGTATTGTCACCCACCAAGGTTTTTCTGATACATCACAGTACACTTTATGCCATTGATCACTGAACAACTCTAGAAATTCACTAACCAACACTAGAATGGCGTCAGTGGTATGTAAGTCCTCTCTTAGCCACACTTCGAGGAAGATTTTCCTCTTATTTCCGGCAGGTGTCACCAGACATCAGCTTACAATATTCCTCCTGTATGATAGATACATCCGTGGAGTTTCGCAGATGGTTTGTCATGACTTCAAATCAGCGCACAAACTGATTCCAGAGTTTCTCAGTGGACGGACACCGAGGCCAACTAGAATGACACCGCAAACTGTTTTTATGGCTCCAGTCTCCATCTCTCACCATCACTGGAGCGACAATGTTATTTTTCATTACGATATAATCTTGGTTTGCGTTGTGATAGTCTGTTCAATGTATGTAAGTCCACGTTCTACTATACTTCCTGGTATGTATAAATTAATAGGTAATGGTCCATTCATGATAACATTATTCTCCATTGCGATGTAATGTTCGCCATGGTCATCCTTACAACGATAGTCGTTTAATTTTCCGGGTGAGATTTTGAATTCACTGCCAGCACGAGTTCGTGCCGCCTGACCTCGGACGAACCTGCCAAGACGATAATCCGCCAAAGACCGGCGTCCTATCTCCTGCTCGACCTACGCAGTCATTAACTGCACTTCTGCAGTTGCAATTGAGGGTCACTTCAGACGGGTTCAGCCCGTACTCATCCTTTTCTTTCATTGACACTACTGGGTGCACCAACACACTTCAGCGGCACACAAACGGCACTTCAAACCCTGGGGGCACTGAGGTCAGGATTTTGTGCCGGCCATTCAGATTCGTCCACCACAATGTCCCGAAAGCACACACAAACATTTTTTGTTGGTTCCACAAACAACTCATTGAAAACTATTTGTCGAAAAAGTTTTTTTGTAGCACTTAAAATAAATTATTGTATATTTACAATACTGAGATAATTATATATCTCCAGGTCTTCTAATGAACGTCGAATATACAGGGCATGCTTATTAAAATAAGTAAAACTTGTATTTTATTTTTACATTACAATCGGCTGTGAACTTCATTCTCATACACTTTTAGCATTACAAAAATTATCTTAGCAACTAGTTTGCAATTCACAAACATTTTTACTGTTCATTCGGGTTTGCAAAAACCGGTCACCAGCAAAGTTTGCAACGTATCCGATATCCTATGTGCAAATATGGAGACTCGGATGGAAATAGTTCGAAACCGGATCACCATTGTGGAAGACTGCGCGTGCTGATCGCGTGGTCACGGCGCTAGCCACAATACGGCAACGATTTTAAGGTTCCGAGTTTTTGTGGTTTCTAACGAGGGCTACCTAAACGCAAATTGCTACGAGTGGCGTTTCGAATTACAACGCCATCCATGGTTACGTCACACTTTTCTGAAGCTCTTGCTTATGTTCCACTTCGGGATATTCCTCCGCCTCACGCAAACAAATATTAACCGTGTCTAGAAAATGACACATAAAAGGGACAACACACCGTATTCGAGAGCAATCAGTGTAATAAAATGTTGCGGAAAAACTATTTCTTACTAAGTAAGCGTTGCTTACATGCCTATTTCATACTGTTTTCATTTATATAATATTTGACAGCTAAAGTAGAAGTTAAATATAAATTGATCCAAAATAAGATGCATTTATTTTAATACAAGTATAAAACACTTGTGATACTTTGTATAGGAAACAACCAAATACGTCAGTCATGGCGAGATTTTACAAAGGTTCGATTCAGAAAAAGCGAAGAAACCGCGAATAAACTATATTATTATTATTTTTTTTGTCGCGGAACGCAGTGACTGGTGCGTTGCGGTGGCTTACGGGCCACTTCCAATAGCAACGCCCGGGGCTCCGTCCGCCGCCAATTACGCCACGCGGCACATCTCCGTAGCTGTCAGACCCCGCCCACCAGCGAGACGCGAGCCTTCTCGCCGTTCGTGCGGCACGCGAGTGACATTCTGACAGTCCCTGCGTCACGCGCGCCCTCTCCGGCCGCATGCATAATTAATGCGAATTCAATCACATCTGTCTTGAAAGACAGCACCCCCCCTTCCAAACCCGTCAACCACTCTCCCGATACCTTCACTCTTCTCCGAGTTAACTCGTTATTTAGGTTTTACAGNAAACCCGTCAACCACTCTCCCGATACCTTCACTCTTCTCCGAGTTAACTCGTTATTTAGGTTTTACAGTCTTTAGGCGATATCTCCACACTTTTTGAATAACAACGTTGAGAAATCGCCATATGTGTGGCTTTTTTTTTTTACTTTCTCAACTCATTCAGACCCAGTGTACACGACTGTGTACGTAACGCACGTGTAGGGTAATTTTGGTATGCACTGCACACTGTGAAGCTCAGCGACCAATAATCTTACCTGTGGGTAAGTGATTCGCGGGGGAGACGGGAGAACACTGAGATAACCGGCTGGCCAACGGNGACCAATAATCTTACCTGTGGGTAAGTGATTCGCGGGGGAGACGGGAGAACACTGAGATAACCGGCTGGCCAACGGCAATATCCAATACCGACATGCGAGAAGCTGAGTGACCTCGTCGGGAATCGATCCCGGTTCGACTTGGTTAACTTTACCAACGCATAACTAAAATGAGAGTGTTCAAGGCAGTGCTAATTTTACATATGGCGGAAGGATACAAAATGGGTTGTGAAAGAGACACTTAGCAAGATTTATGTGAGCATTCAAATTCACTCTATCCATTTAAATGCTCACATAAGTCCTGCAACACCATTCCCGTTTAACTTAAAACATAAGATACACAGCAGAGCTCTCAAAAAGTGCTCAGTTAACCGTGAAAAGCATAGGTATACAAATACTTATTTCCTTCTATGCGTACATACAAAACTAAATATTAACATAACGCCAAAGAGGCAACTGGGAAGGTTCATGGGCATTTGTCTTCACTGGGGATGGGAAATTAAATTGGATCTGAACTCACGAACTCGTGAGTGTGAGTCAAGCAAGCTGCCCCATGGTCAAACATTCTTTGTGCTTTTGTTGAAAGTGATGTCGACATGACAATGTACATAAGCCGAATGATCTGAAATATGTGAAATCCAGTGCGGTGGGGCAAGGTTAACAATCTGGACAAACATTCGGGTACGATTCCCGGTACAGCCATCCTGATTTCAGTTGTCCGTGATGGTTTCGCATCACTCCGCGCGAATGCTGGAATAGTTCCCTAAGTAAGGCCATGGCCGTTCCCTGAGTCCGTCATTAATAAATCCTCTGACACAATGACGTCAAACCATTACTAAAATATTAAAAAAAGTGAATCACGAAACCTAAATTCATATTACATTCGCCCAAATGATGAACGTAAAGACATGTGGGATATTTTTGAAATTCAAATGAAGGAATACGACTAGAAGTAAAATTCGTTATTCCATCTTCGTAAAAGCTTCAAATAACGACATATTTAGCCTGCTGGCATTTAAAACACACACAGACTGAGTCACCTACATCCATCGCTGAAAAAACGAGTTATCTAGTCAGTATAGTCCTTTCCAGATTACGCAATGCAAAACTGCCTGCTTTAGAGAACGTCCCTTCTGCCTAGTTGCCTCCACTGAAATGACGAATTCGCTTTTCAATTCAAGTATCAGCGTTTATGCAATCTGGTGTTTTCGTACAATTCTTAACAGTTCTTGCGAAACAATGGTCTACATTCTTGCACGATGTGTATTCAAGGGCGGAAGATTTTCGTAGTCGCGCGTCCTTCAACTCCGAAGTAATTTCTTCCAACTTGCTATTTCTAATATAAGAGGGGCCGCAGTGGCTAATCGGTTATACCGCTCGCTTCCCACCACGGCGAGCCGGGGTTCAATCCCCAGCCGGGGAATCTTGCCGGACGATGCTGCTGGTCAGCTGGGTTTCTCGGGGAGCTCCCGTTTCCCCACCTTTGCATTCCGGCGCTGCTCCATTCTCACTTAAGTTCACCCTCATCTGATCTCAATATTTGATAAGAGCCGCCCAAATCTCTCGACTCAACTAATATTAGATGACCCGCGAGACAACCACCATAAACTTTGTTGCCCGACGAGCCTTCGCCTTTAGTTGTCAAGAGTTTTACTGAAGGGCGGAAATAGCGTTACTTTTACATGATACGTTGACACGTGCAGGTTCGCCAGAGGAACGCAGCACGACGTGATGAATCAGCGACCTGCAGATATTTGGTTGAGGACCTGGAAGGGCGGATAGGAGTGTGGTTTGAAGGGAAATGGAGGAAGGGGGTGATGCGTTGAAGGGAGATGGGGTCGCGAGCCGCGGGTAGGCGCATTTCCATGACAAAGGGGACGGCGCGCATCGCATTTCGTCTCCCCGCTCGCACCAAGTCCTTTCTCCTGGCGCCGCGCCGAGACGAGTCCGCTGCCCGTGAAATATCCTTCCGCACCCAGTCACTTCCAACCACGGAGGGGGGGGGGAGGGGACAGTGTAGCCAACACTGTGAAGGTCGGTTCACAGTCATTTACGTCTACGCAAAGGACATTTGTATGTAACGTTTACGAAAATGTGTGATTCATAGCGAATGCACTCGTCCTATGTTCAACCAATAACACGCGACTAGAAATTAACTTGATTATAGTGTAGTAGGGACTTATTAGGAAATAAAATTTCATTTGAATCCTTACTCTGCCAGTACTTACTGCACAGGATTTGTCAATAACATAACACAAAACACGATACAAAATTAAAATGCAATTATTTATTACAAACAATTTAGACGTAATTTTAATATGAATAAAGGAAAGTTTTTAAAACATGGACATATCACACGGTATTCTTGCCGGCTTCAACTCTTTGTTGCAAAACAATTAAATTGTGCTGGTTTCCTAATTTTTTGACATATAATTATACCGCGATGTATAACTGTCTGGACGCGTCATTTTGTTCATGGATGTTCGTCACGCTACCAGCTCCGGCAAAATGAAATGCCTTCTGCGCATGCGTAGGCTTCGTTGGCCCCAAGGATAAATCACTAAAATCAGAGCCCTAGAATTAAGGCTTCGGCCGTGGCTTAACTAGGCCCCTTAGATCATTATAACGTTCTGGAATACTGATAAGGTCTGGGTATGACTTGAGCTGTACCAAAACCCTTACAAAAACGTTCTGGGATACCCGCCTAGGACACACTTTCCACACTTCCAATGCGGCACATGTTTACAGACACTCTAGGCAAGCAATTCATCCCTCCACAGAACACCAGTTCAGTTGGTCTTTGCATTCCCTCGTACTGCTGTCCTATTGATGCACACTTCACCGGACACGTTGACTGGACGGTGCAACGTTCATTACTGGTCATCTGTCAACTCACGAACTCGTGAGTGTGAGTCAAGCAAGCTGCCCCATGGTCAAACATTCTTTGTGCTTTTGTTGAAAGTGATGTCGACATGACAATGTACATAAGCCGAATGATCTGAAATATGTGAAATCCAGTGCGGTGGGGCAAGGTTAACAATCTGGACAAACATTCGGGTACGATTCCCGGTACAGCCATCCTGATTTCAGTTGTCCGTGATGGTTTCGCATCACTCCGCGCGAATGCTGGAATAGTTCCCTAAGTGAGGCCATGGCCGTTCCCTGAGTCCGTCATTAATAAATCCTCTGACACAATGACGTCAAACCATTACTAAAATATTAAAAAAAGTGAATCACGAAACCTAAATTCATATTACATTCGCCCAAATGATGAACGTAAAGACATGTGGGATATTTTTGAAATTCAAATGAAGGAATACGACTAGAAGTAAAATTCGTTATTCCATCTTCGTAAAAGCTTCAAATATCGACATATTTAGCCTGCTGGCATTTAAAACACACACAGACTGAGTCACCTACATCCATCGCTGAAAAAACGAGTTATCTAGTCAGTATAGTCCTTTCCAGATTACGCAATGCAAAACTGCCTGCTTTAGAGAACGTCCCTTCTGCCTAGTTGCCTCCACTGAAATGACGAATTCGCTTTTCAATTCAAGTATCAGCGTTTATGCAATCTGGTGTTTTCGTACAATTCTTAACAGTTCTTGCGAAACAATGGTCTACATTCTTGCACGATGTGTATTCAAGGGCGGAAGATATTCGTAGTCGCGCGTCCTTCAACTCCGAAGTAATTTCTTCCAACTTGCTATTTCTAATATAAGAGGGGCCGCAGTGGCTGATCGGTTATACCGCTCGCTTCCCACCACGGCGAGCC
>NQII01002362.1:9824-32879 GCA_002778355.1 Clitarchus hookeri
ATCGTCATACGCGAGGGGGGCAACAACTAGGTTAAAATGTGGGCACCGATATTTCATTTTTTGTGATTTTTGGTGATTTTTTCCACGTTACAATGATTTTCAATGATTTTTGTTTTTTCAAAAGATTTTAAGTAATTATCTGTGATTTTCTTAGATTTTCAGTGATTTTCTTAGATTTTCAGTTATTTTCAAAGATTTTCTTGCGATTGTCAAAGATTTTCTAGCGATTGTCATTGATTTTTTGTGATTCCCAAAGATTTTTTTGTGATTTAAAATTATTTTTTGCAATTTTCAAATTTTTTTTTGCGGCTTTTGAAGAGTTTTTGTACCTGCAAAGATAATGTTGACGACTCCAGGATTTTTTTGTAACTGTTAAACATTTATTTATATATTAAGGTTCTTATCTTTAAAATATGTCTCAAATTTTAGGGAGTTTTTAATGCACAAGGAATTTCTTAGATTTTAAGTGATGTCTCGTGAATTCCGTCGAGTTTTAAAAGTCTTCTGAAAATATTTGTTTTTATGGATTACATTTTGGTTTTCATGATTTCCCATAATTCTGAATTCAATTTTTTTTTTTAATTTTTTGTATTTTTAGTGATTTTGTGAGATTTGTGGGTTTCATGCAACACTATAATATATTAATAATTTATTTTTACATATTAATGACTTAAACAGCGGTAAAGTGGTATCATGATTTTTATCCTTTTTTCTAGGGCACGAAGCTGGTTAAGGGACTTTGGCCTTTGAATGCACTGGATCCCACTAACGAGTACAGACACTCAGAAGTGTTTGTTCATCTACTATTCACAAAAAAGTTTTTTTTTTTCCCCCATTAAATATGTTGGACTCCTATTCCCTGGCCTAGCTTGACCTCCCATTGCATGAATGATGAACCGGAAAAAGCCCTTCTGTTAAGAATGGAGCTTGACTAATTTGTCGCTTTCACACATCCTCTTCAGAACGCTGGTTACATCCAGGGAAGCAGAATCGTCCTATTACTCAAGGGGGCCAAGTCAGAGGTCGATTACCCGTATAGTTGTGTGTTCCTATTACTAAAAGTAGTTGGTGTTTGTGACAGTTCATTTTAGTATCTACTGCAAGATAAACTTGTTATTTAATTTCATGAGTTTTTATTTTATTCATGTTAATTCTAATCACCTTGCTTGAAACTTTGATGGCTGTACACGCAACAAAGATTTTCGTTTTTCCCCAACACGATGAACTACAGTGGAACCGCATTATAACGATAGTCGACAATGGCAAAATAAATTATCGCTATAGCGAGTTATCGTTATAACAAAATTTATGGTGCCCCGTAATTTTTTAAATTGTATTTGCCCTTGTAGATTTTGTGTTTAAAGAATGCCGTTAACTACGTGTATGCAGTGACAAGTTAATACAAAAAAATCTACGTCTGACAGCGGCGTTACGTAACAACCAGCAGACGTACGCGACGTTGCTTCCTCATCCATTCTTCTTCCCCTCCCCCAAATTTTCCGGTTTTGCGGACGGGAGTTAGTTGCTTACCAATCAGCACGCTACTTCACTCCTTCACCTACCTCATCTTCTCCTGTCTCGCCCCCACCCCCCGCTCTGCTGCCTCTTTGACCGATCGATAAATTCCTCCAAACCTTCATGGTTTCCGTGTAAGGCAGAGGATAGCCAACATAGTGAGAAGGGAAGAGGCGATACAACGTTTTTTTGAGGAGTGACATTCCAGCATGGAAAAAAAAAAAAAACAGCACTTCGCTTTGTAAAAAGAAAAAAGAAAAAGGAAGCCGGCCACCCACTGCAGTTGTTGGCGTTGTTCTTTTAACGCCCGTAGGGTACCGTTATCTTACAGCCGCCACACTTCCCCTCCGCCTCGTGGGTGAATGTCACTTGCGATACGTGCTTAAACATTTTAAAAATACGAGTTTACAAATGTTTGTATCGCTATAACGAAAGGCTTCATTAACAGATTTGCGTTATAAACAAAATTAAGTACCTTTCAAATGATAGGGAAAATGACGGTGCATTTAAAAACTATCGCAATAGCAGATGTGACGCTATAGGCCATACTCGTTATAACGTGGTTCCACTGTATGTTGACCACAGAAAACAGTATTCCCACAGTATTACTTCAAGTCAGTTCAATATATCATTATGGGCATCGTACCTCTTTAGAATAGAAGGTAGTACACCGCTTTAGATTTTAAAAGACCTGAAATGTTCTGTATACCGTTACAGTCTCTTTGCCAAAGAAAACAACACATGTGTGACAGTCTTCAATGGTGGTCTTCCCAAATGACACGTACTATTATCAAGTAATTCCTGTACGACGAAATTGTTACTATAATGTTATATTATAGTCACGTCACTGTACGCTTGGGTTACTAAAAAAATAAGCCTTTAATGATACACATTTTTATAGTTGCAAAGCATAAACCACATAAATACAAAAGACATAGAAGGTGCTGTCCTCTTTTCTTACATATTACCTAAAAACATTTTTTAACTCATTTACTTAATGTTATTAATTTTAATTTTTAGAGTGGTAGAGTGTTTTAAACGTTGCTGACCCTTGGCACCTACAGACTATAAACCGGGAAAGTCAATGGGCTCCTGTCCCCCCTTCGACCCCTTTTCCCCCTTCCATTCATGCTGCGGTGTAGGTTATATCATTTACAAAAATACTTACTAGAGCAAAATTTTATTGCAGTTTTGTGTGCTTTGTGGCTATTAACCAGTAAAAATCTAATATTAATATACATACGTAGGTGTGGTAAATAACTATCCTAGTGTTACAAAAGTCTAATAACCAGGGAAGATAAAACATCCATAATGATTTTTCTTGAAACAAATACCACGTATAGCAATTAACTTGTAGCCTAATACTTTTCATATATAGTGTTAAAAAATGAAATAAAAATGGAAGCTAGTACACCAATATTGTTTTCTCACTATTCTCTGTCTCATGTAACTTGGCAAGATTTTGACAGTTCGACGAAAGTAGCACCAATGTTTACCTTTGTTTGTGTATCTTTTCGCCATCAGCTGGTGTGTCGAGTAGCGGCTGTATATTTTATGAACACGCTGTCCGCTAATCCACTTGCCAATGTGTTGCCAAACAAATTTTAAGGAATTTACAGACTGACATCTGTTTAAAAAATTTATAGGTTATAAAAGTAAAAATAGAAAAACTTGCAAAAAATTAAATATTTCTAACTATTTTTTAATTTATTAGAGACAGGGAATTGTGTTAACATTTGTGAGACCGTAATTGTAGTACTTATCACACTTTGGGCGTTACAGCAAATGTGTTAAGAGTGGAGATAAAAGTAATTCAGGGCACTTGCTTGACAATGCACTTTCATCCGTCAACAACTCACCAACAACTTTTGCAAAGCAGTTTTTCTGCTATTACTAAGACAAAACAGCTCGAGTTGGAAATATGTGTCATGGAATAACGTAAGAATTGACTAAAAATCTACCCATGCGTGTCCTACTTTCTTCGTTTTATTAATACAGTATAGTAACAACAGGAAAACAACAAAGAGATGTGTTTATGGGAAGAGAACAACATGGCGTGTTAGGCGTACAATTACCGCCCAATAGAAATGACTAGTAATCAAAATTGTTATACACAGAAATACATATCTGACTTTGAAAATTATACAGAGCTTGCAGTAAAATGGAACAATTGGTATCCATTTGTAAATTTGTTATTTTACTCAAGAAAAGCTATTTTTTCCTGGCTGGTATTGTTTCGGGAGCTGGCTAACAGATTGCGTGTAACAGATTGCATGGCAGGGAGTGTTGTGAGCCGAGCATGTTACTCAACACGAAGCAGCATGTTGGCCTGCCTCTTGATACCATATTTTTAAAAGTTCGGTTTTATTCTATTACTGGCTCAAAACGACACAAGTTAAAATATATATTTCATAAAATTATTTGAAAAATAATTGAACAATACCCTGCAATATTTCTGTAGGCTTTTGGAATTAATATCAAGCATGTATGGATAGCCGGGTGAGTGGGGATATGATGTAAACAAAACCCTCAATATTTGAAGTTGCGTTTTAATTGAATATGGACTGTTTTAATTTGTATTTCATTTTGAACGCCTCTACGTTACTACTTCAGCACGAAGTTCAGTTTGTAACACTAACAGCAGCTGTTTTGTGACCCCGTAAAAGGAAATGTATTAATTAATTTAGGAACTCTTTATTCTCAGCGTATTTTCTTATTGTCTGATGTGTGTAAGCAGTGCCGTCAGAATAGCCAACGTAATATTAATTTTCATTCTTTCACGCATCAACTGATAAAGAATTTTTTAAATGGCATGTTTGTTTTGTATACATCAATTTGCCACTCACTGACTGTCATAATCTTGCGAAGTTATATGAGACAGAGAGTAAATAAATATCACCTGCATTAATTAACTTGTAAACTGTTCTCATATCTGCAAATATGAACTTATAATTTTCAACATGAAAATTAATTAAAAATTACATATAATGCAACATCACAGTTATATGTCTATGACATAGTAGGTTAAGCAAAGAACATGGTGGAGGTAGGTAGGGCTTAGCATCTCGTTGACTTTAAGATCATTAAAGACGGAGCATATTGCTTAGGGAAGCACAAATTTTAAGAAATTAGACGTGTAAACAGAAAAAAATCTAATATTGTGACAAAAGTAATTTTTTTAATATGTGAATCGCCAGTTACTAATGTTGCTGTTAATGTTGTGACAAAACAAATTTTGTGTTGAATTGATGTTAATATTTTTGTTAAAAATTTTCATGTGTTTTCTTTGCTTTAAAAAACATTCCAAAGTAAAATAAATTAAGTACAATTATTTTGTCACAAAAAGAAATATTACCAACGAAAAAATTTATGACTAGGAGGTAAACCGTACCCACGCCTTCTTTATTTGACGTTCTCCATGCTACGGAACCTGACGTCCTTCCAACTGCTCTCTCTTAACATGCAATATTGTGTTTCATATTGTGTGTATTCAGAACAATATAATGACAAATTGCAGTTCTGTTTTGTTACGTGGAAATATTTTATGCTCTAATAAACATACGCACAATTGGCACACGTAAACTGCTTTGCAAAGCTAGGGCTGTGTCCCAATTCGCCGAGAGAGTACTCTCTCGCCCACTCTTGACATCACAGTGTGTCCTCTCTGCTGTCCCAACTCGGAGGAGAAAGTGCGAGAGATAGAATGAACGACGATGTTCACTCACTGCTCACTCTCGCACCCTCTGTGGCAGCCATGTTGTTTTCAAGTCTAACCTTGAATATTCAGACACGTATGTTTGGTTTCTACATCAGTGTTAGGAATATTTTATTGATTTATCTTGATCATTACGTTTGTGCAATGTGTAATACCTACAATAGTATGATACATAATATAAGAAATTGTGATGTGATTATGTTCAGGTTTTGTTTACGTTAATTGTCCACATTTGATTAAACACTCTGTTTTGCACATCATAGTTAGGTTTTTGATCACACAAAAATATACTTAATTAAAATAAGTTTATATTTGCAAAAAGACTGTAGTCCTTAATTTATTTTATATTTTTCACCAATTATTACCTTTACTGTTAGATAAATAATGCTGAAGGCTCACAGAGGGCACAAATCTCAATTCGCTGAGGGCACAAGTCTCAATTCGCTGAGGGCACAAGTCTCAATTCGCTAGTGTGAGTCAGAGTGTACCAGAGCAAGAGTGCAGAGAGGAGGGGGAGAGAGANCTGCCATAAGAGCTGTTCGAAGCTACATGTAGTTCTCATAATATGCTGTAAATTTTTATTATAGTGGTTTTATTTAACAAGGTTATCGCTGTTCACTACTATCCGCCATTTTACATTACTAAGTCAGTGTAAACTTGTGTTGGATGGACACTACTTTAATGTCGCAGTAACATAAAATATTTTGTTCTTAGTGTTATTTTTAGAGTAATGCAACTGTAGGTTATGTCAGCGTTGCTTAGAGGCTCTAGTAACATTAACACTTCAACAATATATCTGCATTATAGTAATATAAGACTTTGTAAATTGTTAACATTAACTTTTTTGCACAATTAATTTTACTATTGTAGTATATAAACGTTTAAAGAAATGCCTCGATAGTAATTTATTTGTTGCAAGAACATTAGACTTTCTTCTTGTATCAAGGAAACATCCCAGCATTTGGCTGGAGTGATTTCGGGAACCAATTAAAACCGGAATCAGGAGGGCCTTTAAGTAATGAGTAAAGAAGCACAGTAATTATTCCTCTCTCCACAACCAATGGCATAGAAGATACTGTTACTGTTAGCTAGTATCTAAATAATTTAAAAGAATGAAGTATTACTTTGTGTAGTAAGAAGTGCCTAATAAGCAAATGCAACAAGGTTGTACGACCCTATGCCTAATTTAAAACCAATTAGACTACAATAAATAATATATTTGACAGCCTTTCATGTTTGCAAAACAAGTTAAGGGTGCTGCTTTCATGTGTCATAGTTTTATGTGNTAACAAGGTTGTACGACCCTATGCCTAATTTAAAACCAATTAGACTACAATAAAATAATATATTTGACAGCCTTTCATGTTTGCAAAACAAGTTAAGGGTGCTGCTTTCATGTGTCATAGTTTTATGTGCAGTAAAGTGAATTTGTAACGGATAAATATTTTAATTGAACATTTTCATAAAGTTACAACAAATAATATTTTTGATCAAATTATGATAGGTGCAAAATATCACATACATAATTGCTTCAGCAGCACATTAAAAGCTGTATGAAATAATATTAGTTTTTCAGGAAACAGTAATATTGATAATGTTGACATTTATACCTGTTTTAAAAGCGTAAAGATTAGAAAAAAAAAAAACTACAAATGTTAATATTTACTGTTTTTTAAGAGGTTACATACATGTCAGCACAAGGAATTGAACAAGTTATGCAATAAATCTATTAGGCCTACATGAAATAAGAATTTTCCTTAATGGTTATGCTTGTAAAACATTTTGTCGGTCTATGCTAAGAATAATTTTTACAGATACCAAAATTAAAGTCCTGTTTATCCAGCACAAAGAATATTTTGAGATAAGACAAGTTACTGGACATAACTTAAGTAGAGGGGAGAGAGCTTGGGTGGCTGTTAACGTAAGGGACTAACACCGATGAGGGTGAAGCAATGTGAGTATGGAGAATCACCGGAATGCAAGGGCAGGGGAAACGGGATATCCCGAGAAAACTCGCCGACCACTGGCATCGTCCAGCATAATTCCCTATTAAGAAAATCCAGGAGTGACCTTGCCGGGAATCGAATTTGGTTCGACTAGGTTGGAGGCGATCACTCTAGCCACTGCACCATCGTGCAGTGGCTAGGAATTAATTGTGCAAGATGCAGTTAATGCACTTAGTAGTTACTTCAGCAACCTAATTTTAGTTTAAATAAGCGTAATGGTAACAAAAGCATGCCTGTGTTCACTTGTGACTGCTGAAAATGTTTCTTGCTTAGCTACCTGATATATGATATTTAAGTTTAATGTTTAGGATTTTATTTTCCCAAACAGTGGAAAAAAGAGGTTTTTAATATGTGTACATACATATTTAATGCAAAAAATAAGTAACTCCAGCATTCCAAGTTAGGTTCAAATAGTTTAGTAGTTCCTGAGATGTACTGTGAAAGGTATTTTTTCGTTCTAATTTGAACAATATTTTAAAAATTGTCCTGACCATAGATACTTTAAATTAACATATTTTATTTTCAGAGTAGCCATTTCCAGCGTATCAAATTTTGTTTAAATAGTGTCTAATGGGTTGATAGTTACGGCATACTAACATAAAATATTCATAAAACTGCCATTTTGAAATGTGTCTAATTTTCTCTAATTGTGTACCATATCATGTTAGGTGACCTACCATGGAAAGTATTTATATGTCGAAGTTGGCAGGAAAGGGTTGAGCATCAAAGATATAATGTAGTTTATTGTTTCAAGCAATACTATCTTACAAAATATTTTACATAAAGATATGGTTTAGTATAATTAATCTGAGCTTTAGGTATTATCAGCGTACCAATTTGAGTTTAAATAGTTTTTTTGACAAATATGGCACACTTGTCATTAATAAAGAAGCCATTTTGAAGGTGCCTGATATATCTAAATCACATAATTTTAAGTGGCGTATAGCATCACTACTTATATGGCAAATTTGACAGTAACCGAGTAATTCTATAAATATAATGTGAAAGTATAATTTTTCAAGTTGTGACATCCCAAAATGGGAGAAAATGGAGTATTCAAGTTAACAAATTCTATCCTGACATTGTGAATATTGAAGATACAAAATTTGGTTCGAATCGGCTGAACAGTTCGTGAGAAATATCATAGCATCAATAATTAATAGCTACCATTGTAAAAAAAACTTATCATCTGGTACGGAATCAACTGCGAAAATAAGCTATCCTTACTTCGTGTTATAAGTTGATCGAGTCAGGTATAATTCAGTGAATAGTTTCAAAAGTTTCAGGTAAGAACACGCGTGCACACAGACATGCCACTCACAAACACATGTACATACATACTCTGTCAAGGCACGCACACAGGCTGGAAGGTTATCACACATGCGTATCTTTACAGAACTCTGTAGCGTACTTGGCTACACACCGAATTGCAGTGCGAGGAATTTTGTGTGAATCTTGGATACGGCAGTGGTGTATTTGTGTATGCCTTGAATTTTAAGTGAATTACTATGGATATTCGACATTTCCTGGATTGAATGTTAAATTGTTTGATGTCAAAATTACATTCTGGCTGTACTTTTCTCAAGGCAATTTGTACCAGAGTAATAATATTAATAATAATAATAATAATAAAAGCCTTGTAATGTGGCACGCGCACAGTTACAGCCGGCTTTAAGTTACCACTGCTATAACTTATCACTCAACTAGCTCAAGACAGAGTAACATGAGACTCTGTAAAATGGATGCCAATTAAATATGAAATAATGTCAAGTTCCGGTTTTGTTTTGTTCCATACTTTTATTCACCAGTTAAGTGACACAGTTTACATACGAAGTTCAGAGTACGAATAGGTTTCAGATAACCAGACAAGTGCATAACAGCGCCACAGTCGTTTACGAATTATTTAATTTCTTAAAAACTTGCCCGAAGAAATAACAAATGCAGCTACCTCCCACACCGGCGGAGAAATAATATAGTAAGGTCTAGTTTGCCGGTGTGGGGGTTAGCGCTAAGCCCGACGCGGCCTAGGCGAGCACTAGTTGACGACTGCTTCAGACGACTGCCTTGATTCAACTGCCTTGAGACGACTGACTTAGCCAACTGTTCGGTATCAACTGCCGGAAGGCGACAGGCACATGTGTACTTGTGTTGCCTATCACCCCCCTCTTCTCAGATAAGGGCCTGACGTGGGCTGCCAGACACGCTCTTCACACGTTATCGAAACTGCATCGTACAAAACTTGTCGAGCAAAACTGTCGATGCAGTCCGAATAAAGCTAATTTAATGCTGACTCTTAACAAAAACTAAAACTTTCAAAACTGCAACCGGATGCCTGATAAACGTTAAACTGCATACGTGTGCCCGATAAACAAACTATCACGGTAAACGAACCACCACTGCTTTTAATTTCAAACCCGATGAAAATATTACGAAGCTTAGCAAAACTAAAAAAATGAAACGCGTGTCCCGAAAATTAATAATACTGCGTCATTACAGCCTAACTTTCCTTGTGAAAGTTGGCTAAAAATGGAGGGAAACAAATGCAGCTTCTGCAACTCTAATAGTTTTGCAACAAATTCTCGGGAACAGAACTTTTGTGTAGTTTACGAAAATAGTGATTATTCTGCAAACTCTATTTGAAGGTTGCATTAATGTATTTTTTCTCATACGTATTAGGTGATTACCTTTATATTTGTGTGTTACACAATGATTTTTGTTTACGTTTATAATTTTGCAAAATTTTATCTACATGGCTTTGTTCGATTAATAGAATTTTAATATGTTTTGCAATATCTTAAGTTTCTTTTGAATCTTCATTTTTGGTTAATAATTAAAACTAATTTTGTTTGGAATCATGGCTGGTTTTAGGATTTTCAGTTTCCAGTTTTTCTGTAGAATTTTTAGATTTCTAACAATTTTCCAATGTTTTCAGGGAAATTCAGAGATTTTTTTGTTATTTACCAGGATTTTCTGCGATTTATAAGGATTTTCAGTGATTTTCAGGGATTTGCTGAGATAACCAAGGATTTTCTTATGATTTACCAGGATTTTATTGTGATTTTCTGTAATTTTCAGGGATTCTAAGTGATTCTTCAATATTTTCTGTGATATTTAGGTATTCTTAGTGATTTTTGAGTGATTTTTTTTTCATAGTGTACACCAATTTTCTTAGGTTGTTGCCCCCTTGGTCATATGCTCTGCACATCCATGTTTAACATGCATATGATAAAACTGAAATGAACTGATAAAACTGAAATGAACTTACAATACACACGCATGCGCACGCTTGTATTCGCTCACACACATGCACACTTACATGTTCACTCTATCGCTCACTCACACTTGCACACTCACTCGCACTTGCACACTCACTTGCACACTCACTCATACTTTCTCACTCACTTGCACTCATTCTTTCGCTTGCTGTCTACTCAGAGCTAATTTTGAGGTTNTCGCTCACTCACACTTGCACACTCACTCGCACTTGCACACTCACTTGCACTCGCACACTCACTCATACTTTCTCACTCACTTGCACTCATTCTTTCGCTTGCTGTCTACTCAGAGCTAATTTTGAGGTTTTTGCATTATATTTTTTTGAATGTATTGAATATTTCAGTCAGTCCCCTAAAAAATTATAGATAAAGAATCCACTGTAATGCAGCAGGTTGCCATTACCAATGTACAGTGATTTAGGGCTGCAATTTATTTTGGGTAAGCATGTACACCATTGGCACAGTTGCATTTTTGCTAACTAATTCTTTAGCTTACAGCCAAACTTGGCAAATAAAATGTGCAGTTATATATGCAAATAAAACATACACAAAATTTGCATCATAAAACTTTGTATACAATTTTTTTTGACATAACTTGATAATTTATGTTCCTGTAAATAAATTGATTCCATACATAAAATTTTACAGCTTACTTGCTTGTATTTTTAAGGCTGTTCAAGTAGTGAAGTACAATACTTTTGTATGTAATAACTCAAACAAATTTTTTTTAATTAATGTAGGTGTTGAGGAGAAAAAGAACCAGAACCAAATATCAGAAGTGAATGGCAAGCCAGAGCCAGAGAAGGAAGAGGCAGCAGCTGTGTGCAAGGATGATGAGCCTTCTGAAACAAATGGTGCGTGTGCGGGTAGTGACTCAGTGCAAAGGAACAAGAAGGATCAGTGTGGGGAAGGACAGGGTGACCTAGATGTGTCGGATGATGAGGGAAAGGATGCATATGTTGCAGCAGATTCTGTGGAAAGTACTTTGACGAAGGAACAGTGTCCCATTGTGAATGAAACTAGAGAAAAATGTGGTAAGGGGGCAGGTGATAAAGCGGAGTGTGAGCTGAACTCTGCAGATGAAGAGAAGGCAGAAAAATGCAATGGTGGTGATGGGCAGGTAACTGGTTTGGGAACAGATAGGGAGGAGGCCAAGGCGAGTGCTGCAGATGAGGATGATCTGATAGAAGTGGAGGATGGGGACGACTATTTATTGTATTTGGAGGAAATTCTAAAGAATGTACATGAAGAGTTCTACCATTTGCGGGAGGAAGGCAGTGTGGAGAGCCCTGACCTGAAGACTATCATCCCGGCCGTCAGGAGCAAGGTCAGTCATCGCTGCCCATTTCTTCTCCATCTTGAGCCTCTAGCTGGCTGATCACCTGAGAACACAAAGTCCAGCCATCCTGTGTTTTTAAATTTGTGTTCATAGTCAACTGTTCCTGATGCCTTGTGCCTTGTACATTCTCCAAGGTATGGAGTACATATGTTACACAGGGTGATGTGGTGGCACATTCTGTTTTTTGTTTTCTAATGTGCATATTGTAATGGTATTTATTCTCTTCAGCATGACATGGTGAGTGTCTGAAGACAACACCAACACCACGAGCATTTTGTATTGTGTTTGCTGCTGCTTGTACACCAGTGTCTGTAAAAGTGAATTTGTGTCGATAGGTGTTGGCGGGCACGACTCTAGTGTTCAGTGGGCTAGTCCCCACCCATGTGACCCTGGAGAAGAGCCGCCCCTTCCTGGTTGCACGAGCCCTAGGTGCTGAGGTCACCACCAACATTACACCCCACACCACTCATCTTGTGGCAGTGCGCCCAGGGACAGTAAAGGTGAACTCGGCCCGTCGTGCAAAAAAGGTGCACATTGTGACGGCTGACTGGCTGTGGACATGTGCTGAGCGTTGGGAGCATGTGGATGAGCGCCTCTTCCCATTAAACCGCAGGGGCCTGGCCAAGAGACATCCACCACCGCACTGTGTCAGTCCTGAGCCCCGCCCTCCCCAAGCTCAATCTGCAACCAGGTCAGCATCTTCACGCTGGTCTATGCTGCTGTATAGCTAGAGACAAGATTTTATGGTGTTATTTTTTTGTACTGAATTTCGGTGTTTCGAAAGTAAAATTTATTTGTTACCGATTTTATTTTGTTCGGCAACTTTCGGTGGTAAAAATTGCATAGATACTGTATCTCCTTGTAAATGTATTAACAAAACACTTTCATTAACATACTATGTACTAAATGGGATAAACTTATAACATATAGCACATTGCAGTTGACGCGGGACAGTCTAGAGATAGGAGCACAACCCTTCAATAGAAGTTGTTTTTAATTTGTGCTGGATCAGGCACACAAACAAAAGGGGTTCACAGGTTCTAATGCGGTGGGTTCTGTATGATCTGGTGCCTAACCTTTATGGTGCCTTTATAGAGCGCCGGGCGGGTAGGCTGCCGGCTTGGCACAAAGTCAATCTGTGATACAGCTGGTTTGCGATTGCAGAGTTTTGGCAGGGCCGCTGGTTTACCTCTCACTGCTGGTCGAGGGGTGCTCGTCGACATTGGTCCAATGGCGGGTCTGCTGGCCCGGCTGGTTTGTGGCGACAGCGTCTGCTGGACGGCTTGGTAGGGAGACGTGCTCGGCTGCGGCTGGCGGGCTGTCGGCTCACTGGTGCTGGTTGGTGAAGCTGCGTCTAGGTCGTCGATGCACTCAAAGCCTAGGTCTAAGGGGTGTACAGCCCTGGGGAGTTTCACCAGGGGACCAAATAGACAACTGGGGGGAACTGCGAGGTGAGGCTTCAACATTTAGCGGGTGGCATGAGCTCGTTCTGGAGGGGGAAAAAAGCTGAAGGTAGGGGCTGATGGCTTAATCAGGGCTGGTTTACCAGACAGGATAGCAGCTGCCCTCCTGTTGCTCCACTTACTACTCCTCCTGTGGATGAACTGCATTTACTAGGGAATTAGGTGCTACGGTACACTTCCGCAACAGGAGGGCAGGCAACAATAAACCTAGCCAGAGTGTAATTCAAAAAGGGTAGATCCTTCCTTGCCAGGCTTGGCATTCCCTCTGCATGTTTATAGGTGAAGGTAGTTTGTTAGCTAACTAGGAGAATCCAGCCTCTTCGTTGTGTCTCTTGCTAGTGGGTGTTGCTCGACTGTACGTGTGCACCAGGTACCTTTACGTGCCTGGTCCACAGTATCGTTGGCCGTCTAATGGCTTGTTTTTTCTGACGTACGTCCAGTTCTATTTAGGGGACGGGCCGTAGTCCTATACTAAAATAGGCAATAAATTTTAATTCCGTGGTTCCCTGCCTCTCATTTGTGGGTGTCGCTTACAGGGGATGACTAAGCACAATTCACACAGGAAAGAGCAGACGGCGGTTAAACTGGAAACGTGTTTTATTCTCTCTAGAATAAGACAAGGTGACACGTACTCTCCTACTGTAACCAAGGATCTGATTAACTCTTCGAATGGTTAGCAAAGACAGGTGAATGTACCTGTCTGCTTGAAGAGCCTGGCCTGAAGGGCGAAAATAAAAGAGCACAGAGCAACAATTAGGTAGCTGTGATAACAACGAAACCCTAACTGAAGCTAATTGGGTGTTCTGAAGTGACTTGGGGGGGAGGGGGAGTATGGGGTGTAGGTGTTGACGGCAATGTCAAGTGTTAAGTGGGGGGTGACAACTCTTCTGGGGCTGCAGTGCGTGCAGGAAGAAGTCCAGTGTTGGTAGCTGAAGATCAACTGTTGCTCTCTCGTGAAGAGAGCAGTAGAGAGCAAACAGATCAGAGAGCCTTGTCACGACTTGTGCGAAGGCGAGCTGCTGATGTGAATTGCCATTCTACGGCGGTGCAGGGACATATATTCCCTGTGCTTGCAGGTTGCAGAGGTAGCTCCTCCCTCTGTAGGCAGAGCCAAACTCTGCTGCCATTTCTCGGGGTGGTAGGGAGCAGGCCTCCCAGCGATGCGGGATTGCGTCTGCTGCGCGAGCTCAGGCGTAGTTTCACTGACGTGTTTTACTAGTATATTCACATTTCACTGTGTTTGAAGGTGGGGGCCATTTAATATATTCTTCTTCCAGGTGCATTACAGTCTCCAGGTATCCATCTTATTATAGTAGACATAATGTTAGCTTGCATTGCTGCAGTTCAGGGTTGCATCACTTGTACACACGTGGTGCACACGTGATGATGCATAGTTGCAGCAAAAAATGAAGTATTCTATATACGTGTCATGCGTCACAGTTATCATATGACCTATTTACTGAAATGCAATCATTAACAATTTTTCCTTTGTCAAACTTTTTCATTGGAAATCTTGTTTGTTCCTAACCTATGTACGATAAACCTTAGCAAAACATGTTATTCTTCTTGATGTGCTGTGCTGTTGGCATTTGTATGTTATACCACACATAAGATTTATATTTGTATTGTAATACTGTACTTGCACACTGCAAAATTAACGTTTTGACAAATGTAAAATACTCCCTCTGTAACTTATATTGTAGTTAGGGTTGTGTAAATATTCGGTGTACCGAACCAACAAAATTATTTTCGTTTCTGTAAGAAATTTGGTTCCCAAAAGTTTTAACAAAATGAAAATTCTCAATTTCAATTAATTTTCGGGTGTTAAATGAATGTTTATTTAGTGCACCAACAAAGAAATAGTGTTTTGGTTGTAAATTAGCGTGTTTGTTTTCATTATTTTATAACTGAAATAACTACGTAAAACGAAAATTAAATGTAGGCAAGATCCCCTGTGGTAAATGCTCCATATCCTACATTTTTTTGGTATGGTTTTGCAACAAATTTCTTGTAATGAATGACTTGCTGAAATGTTATGAAATTCCTTAATCTTTCATTTATCAGTTTGTCCACTTGTTTTGTTTTATACACCATGTTCGCAAAGTGGCAATCCCATGAAATTTTTATTTTTATTTACCATGCACTCTCCAGGTGTTGAACCTAGAAAAACTTTTAGTAAAAAACACTGCGACGTGCCTCTCAATGGTGTATCATAACTCTATGGATAATTTGTTGCATTTTTTTTTTCCTTTCTCAACCCGCTGGTATTGATTCCTACTGAAACGAAACCTAATTTCACATAATTTTCTTGTTTCACCGTGCCTCTGACAGAAGGGAAGCCACCCCCTCATGGTCACTTTATGACCCGGCTTACCTTTCTACAGAACTCTGCTATTATTAATTTTTTTTCCATATTAGATTACACCACATCCAAGACAGCTATTTCTCTTCATTAGGTCTCTGACTTATGCAGGTCCGACTGTGCTTAAAGGACCCTTGAAACAATTTGATAGTACGTTTCCTTGTCAGCGCAGTCCCAGCTGCTACCTCGTGGATTTTCTCCTCACGAGTGACAAGAACCTTTCATAAACATTTTCTCTCGTGGTCTCGTATCTGGCGCCTCCACCAATTGTCATGAACCCCCTCTCAGGGTGGCTCGGCCCTTACCGTGTAAACATCAAAACAACCTAACCCAAAACAGGATAGAAAATCAATGGAAATAAACTATATTGTTGTGAGNACTCTACAGGCTATGGTAGGGACAGTCACCAAGATAGGAGGAATGGGGGGAGGTTGGAGTTGGATAACAAAGCAGCATAACCAGAGACCTAATTATAATCCTGAAATGATAATTAAATTTAAATAATCCTGAGTCAGTAAGGTTTCTTATGATTTGTTATGATTAACACCTATATTCAACAAGGGGCATAAAGTGTAGCACGATAAACCGGAAATAACTTACGCGAAACTCCAGCAATTACAACAAAACCATTTTTTTTTTTTTTTTTTTTTTTTCAATAAAATAAACTAGGGATGGGTTGAATAACAAAAAATCTCAATTCCGGTTCCGGTGCCAATTCTACAATTTAAATATTTAAATGTTGGTTCCAGTATTCTGTTCTATTTTGAATACTTGCCTTTTGCTTGAAACTTTATTTAACCAATAGGTAAAATGCATTAAATGTTTTATTTAACCTATGGAAGAATTGAACTATAACAAAGTGTGAAGATAAGTTTTACTGTGTACAGATAAACTTATTGTATTAAATTTATTTAAGGTAAGTAAATATGTAAAAAATAATTCTTTTTTTACATTAATATGTGGTGATTGTGATATGCTTGGAAAATACTTTAATTAAATAACTTGTGGCCCTAAAACCAAAACATTGTGCCTTGCTGTATGATAAGTAACCTACAAAGGTTCGTTAAAAGAATGCCAACAGCCGTGGTTGGCGGTGGGATTCCTTATCTTTTTTTGCTTCTTTTATGGTGACTAGGCAGCCCTTTTTTTTTGGGGTCTTTAATGGAGTGATGTGCTTGTTTTTTTTTTTTTTTGCTGTGCTGGAATGTGACACCTCTGAAAAAAACCATGTCTTCTTCCTCTTTTACTCCTGGTCATGGCCATCCTGCCAAACAAAGAAGGCTGTATCGATCGGCTAGCAGTGTTGTTTATGGGGGAGGGCTGAGAGAAAAAGAGAGAGAGAAGGGAGAGGAGTGTTGATGTAAGAGTGAGAGATGAGATAACAGACTGTTCCCATACACTTCCCTCCAAACATCACGGAACATTTCCTTTACCAGGAGGCAAACCCCCCAGTAGTGTAACCTAATTAAAGGTTAAGCAACATACTTCCCGCGAAAAACGCGTCCACCATGCATCCACACTGCTAACACAACCACTGCTTGCCAAAGCTTCTCAAATACCGTCGCACCATCAGCAGTAACTTTCCCGTCCTCCTGCAAGGCTTTGACACTTCCCCGACTCTCTGTCTGCATGCAGCACTACCCCACTCCCCTGAGCTTTCAAAAACTAACAATCACGTAGACTGTGAAACCGTACAACTGCGATCCATGGTTTAGTGCCCCTGGAAGAAGATGCCTGGCCATCAATTGCAATCATACACTCCTCCTTCCTGCAAGCAAATAAAGCATAAACAACCTAATACTACGTGCCAACATGGGTTAATAACTGGAGAAGTGGATTGAATACCTACGAGGCAAATAAAAGGAAAAACCATACCTTCAAACAGTCACGTCGTGAAATTTTATTCCGGGGCATGACAGTATACTACAAATGGCATGGCCTTGCACTAACAGTTCTTTATACAGACCAAAAAATTGATGGTACTTGATTCTGAGCCAAATCTGCTGAAAAATAATTTTGTTGCATTTTTCTTGGTCACAGCATGTTGCCTTTCTCTGGACGCTGTATTGCAGGCGGTGCATATCTAAAGGTAGATTCCACTTCCCTAAACTGTCAGTGCTATTCAATACCCAATGATTACCCACCCCCTTCTTTTCCCTCAGTCATGAGAGAGTTTCCACGCGCGATGACATGACTATCGTGTGTTATGTGCTTGTCTCACCATTGTGATCTTACTTACTGGTGGATACCCTACATTCTGTCTTTGCTTGTTACTGATTTCTCTTGGTTTTGTTTACTGTTTCTTGGTGACTTATTACACTTAGTTTTATAGATGTGCCAGTTCTGTAATGTCAATTCACAGATATGCTGCTGATGTGTGAAAAGTTTTTTGCTTATATTTAAGGATAATTTAGGTTACCATTCTACTTATACAATGGTATTGGTGAAGTACAGCATAATTAAAAGCAATTTTTAACTTATTTCAGTTTACAATTCCAAAAGTTATATAAAATAATGCAACAAATGATAAGCGTTCTGCATTCATTAAAATATTTATTTGTGAACACAGAGAATAGTAAACATGGGTAAAATTGTTTACATGTTTTGTTGCTGTTGAGAGCCATGTGATATACTTGAAACAAAAATGGATTGTTTTAATGTGTGCATTTCTTTTGTAATAGACAGGATTAATGTTAATTGCAAAATACCGGTATGTACAATTAAACATAAAAAATTTCCAAAAACAAAATGTTTGCTAATTGATGTTTTGTGCTTGAATGCTTTCTTAACATTTGAGATGGTATAAAAATATTTGTTTATGACCAGGAAGATTAAAAATTAATGCCTTTCACAGAATTAATTTTTTACATGAAAATATTAATAACTAATTTGTAAATTCAGTAGAACCTTGTTAAAATGAATATGAAGGGAACACTTCATATGTTCACTATAGAGGGAAAATGCACATGTATGTACACTCCTTGAAATAATATACAAAACTGATGTACCAAATTTACATACATAGAGTACTTTATAATCTTAATAACCTGTGGGAAAGCATTTTATAACTAAAATACGTTGTAACCAGTATAAATAGTTTTTCTAGGGACCAAAATAAAAAACTGATACACGCTGACAAGCAATGCATGCAGACTTGATTTTCATTCAGACTTCAACATCTGGTTTGCTGTGTGGGGGGGTGCAATAATTAACAAAATATACTCCATTTCATATACGTTCACTAAATTTTGACAGTTCTAGAAATGGGTAGAGACTTTATTTTGTATTTCATGAGACGGCATTATTTTGCAGCACTTCTTACAAGACAGTAAAATTTTGAATTACATATTGTTTTAATGGATGATTCAAAAATTTTGTTTGTACAAAGTAAGAAAACCTGTAAAGTTTTAACCTCATCGAAAGAAGAAATTACGATGAATGTTGTTCGTACCGATGCAAATAACAAACACTGNGTTGTACAATTTTGTACCTGTAAAGTTTTAACCTCATCGAAAGAAGAAATTACGATGAATGTTGTTCGTACCGATGCAAATAACAAACACTGACACATGATGCTCCGTACTCATTATTATTGTCGGCTCCGCATCATCACATGCGCGTCACGGGTCCCCAAGGGAGTCAAACCCCGACTGGCCGCCTCCAAGGCCAGCACCCATGTAATGATAGGAAGTCACGTCATAGCCCCCGCCACTTGTAAATCCTCTGAGAAGCAGTTGCAGGCATACAAGAGATTGCCCCTAAGCGAGCGGTGGATACTGCTCGCAACCACACCGAAACTCCCTGCCGCCACCCCACCAAGAGATGGCAGCAGCAGCATACCGAAAGCGAATGAGGCACAGAGTAACCCTCCAGTTCAGGGGAATATAATGCATGCGCCCGGCAGAAACATCAGTTGTACATGTAGTTTGCCTCAGCACAAGTCGTACTCAGGCTCTCTACCGCACAGTCAAAGTCCTCCTTAGGATTCTCCAAGACCTACCAGTCTTCTACCATTTCTTCAGCCGACGACGCCTTCCCCACCACAGCAGCCAAAGAGTCGTCGCTACCCCTTGACACTTGCCGTCAAGTCACCACATCCTACACGTACACCACACATGGTGCCCTGGGTCCCTTTATGACTAACAACCACAATTAGGGTCCAGTTGTTTTCAGAACTACTTAATTGTCAGCTCTCGTCCGTTCTTCAAGCCAGGCTCCTCAAGCCAACAGGCACCTGGCACCTTCATCTGTCATATTATTTTACAAAGTCCGTTGAACACCTAGTGTGTGTAGAGGTAGGAGGTAGTAAGGGTCACCGTGTTTCTGTTCTCAAAGGAATAAAACATGTAGTCCAGCTAACTTATGTCTTTCCTTGCTTGTAGTGAACGTGTGCCTTTTCCCGAACCTGGTAAGCGTCACCCTCGAAGAGAGCAGCAGGGAACCGTGAATTGGCAACAGTTTCCAATGTAGAGTAGGACTGCAGGCAGCCCCTAACCAGGACTGCACGTACGTCACACACAGAACAAGTTTGATGGCTACCCATACTGTGGACCCGGTACGTAAAGGTACCTGGTGCACAAGTACAGTAGAGCCCCAACCACTAGAAAGACACATGACGAAGCATCTGGACTAACTAAGTCAACGAACCCATTCCCTCCAGAGCGTATGAACTCGCCAGACCTGACTAGACTTGACCCAGGTACTTCTGGAGTACACTTTAGCTAGGGGTTTGTTGCCTGCTGGACCCTACAGTATGAACATTAGCACCTTTCCTGTCCGTGACGTTTGCTCACCAACGAAGGAGCAGGAGGAACACCCGGAGGACAGCTGCTATCCTTGCAACTCGCCACCCCTTAAGTCGTCACCCTACACCAGTCCTCGACTGCAAGTCTCCACGGGAGAGCGCACAAGTCGCCCGACAATTAGTGGAGCCTCACTCTGTTAGCATCCCTGCCAATCTATTTTGCCCTTCCGGTTAGGGTTCTTGGAGCTGCTCACCTCACTGTCGAAATACTCTGTCAGGGGTACACTCTCCTCTTGGGAGTGGTCATGTTTGATCCAGAGGACACCAGCGAGTCACCAGCACCAGCCGAACCTGTGCCAGTTTGTCAGCCGGCAGCCCGGTCTCCTGCAGGAGCCAGCCTATCCAGCCATCCTCTCCAGCCGGAGTTGAAGTCATCAAGCCAGGGCCAGTGAGAGCCAAAAGGAAGCAACAGTTATAATGTGTAGGAAGCGTCCTGCATCACTACATTATTTACAACACACACTGACTTGCGGTTCATAATTCCTATTTGCAACTCCTGAACACAGGATGTTCTGTGGCAATCCTGAACATGTTTGTCTGCAACGAAACAAAATAATTTGTTGAATCATTCAGTAAATACGACACTTCACCGGTTTCCCCGAAACTAATAAATTGCACAAAATTACACCTTGGTGCTTCATAACGTTACTGAAAATGGCGGACCAAGCCATACATGCGTTGAAAATATATTTCACAGAAGAAAAAAAAACTGCTCACATAAAATGCACTCCTACAACCAACTATGCATAATGAAAGTAAATACAAAAATCATTAAATACCAATATAATATTTTGATACACCAGTAAGGAATGTGCATAATGTGACTAAAAAAATCACATGCACAATGGCATTCGCAAGAGCTGGAAATGTTTCACTGTTCCTAACTGACTGCATGCTTTGCCATAATCACTGAACACCAAACATATTGTACATTTTTTTAAAAAACATAATTTAAACCACAAATTCTGTATGTATAATTTAAGTTTTGAATTACAACTTTCAGTTCTGGGTACTATTTTCTTCAATCATCGCCAACATAACACAATCCTGCAACTACTCATCAGCTGATACAATACTTTGCAAATTAGAGTATTTACTGTTTACATAGTGTGTAGGTTGGTCACATTGTCTTTCAAAATTTAGTCTACTTATAGGAAATGCAGTATAATAGCATATTCTGTAGTTGATGAACTTAAAATAGTCAATATTGTTAAGATAAGAAAGGCAAAGTTACAAAAATTTTTTGAAACAGAAAATCTGCATTGTGTGTGTGTTATTTTCTTGTGGTCAATCACCCACCTCTTACCCCCCTCTCTACACCTTTTGTTGATGGAGGAGGCTGTGTAAACAGTCCTGCTTGTTCTGTTCCCTCTGAGACTCTGACCCTTGTCAATGTCAAGCTGGTAAGATTATCTTACAGCAGAGTGGAGCTTGGGACAAAAACTACAAACTTTGTTTGAGAAAACAGTGTACAAATTTTGTTTGAGAAAACAGTGAAAGTTGAGCACATTTTTCACTGATTGTTTTATTTCCTAAATTCCCTGTACTGGTTGTTAAAGCGCTTCTGGGAAAACTTTCAATTTTCACAAAGGCAAGATGTATCAATTATATATACTGATAAATAAATAACTCTGAACTTCCCCGCAACATTTTATGTTTGTCAAATCGGAAGGATATTATCTGCAGTTCATACATTTGCAAAAGCGCCAATACTGTCTACATCAGTAAATTCGGTAGAAGCTGATTTGAGTCGGTACAACTTCCTAATTTTTTTTGGACCCCTATTTGTTGTTGTTTTGATTTTATTTTGTGAATTATTGTTGATTCACACATTTTTTAGCTTATCTTGTTTGATAGTGTGATGTTTTCCCCATCTTATTTTGTTGCACATCATGTCTTTGCTGAACCTGAGCAGAGAGTCGTACACCACTGCGATTTGGGGTATTGTCAGAGTACGTTTGTGGACGAGGACAGCCGGTGCTGTGAGGGGAGGGGCAACCAGTGCAAACCACAGCTTTCTTTGCTGTTGTATATGGCTGTGCTTAATGTCAGTGTATGGGCAAGGAAATTAAGGGTGAAGACATTCCTCTCAGTTTAGCTTTGGCACCAGGGAATGGTGATAGTGCAAATATCCCATTTTGTTTCTCAAAACATTAGTCAATGTACAAAATGAAAAGATAGTCACAACCTGGTTTTTTTCTTTCTGAATTGGCCAAATTAGAGGGGATTGGTAGTTTTATCAGCTCAAATTGCTTTTTTATTCTTGTTTACTAGGGTTTTTGTTTAAGTTTATTAATGTTATCCCAACTAATTTATTTGTGATTGTTCTTTTGCAAATATTAAGTAATTAACATTTAGAAAAGTCAATAAAATAAATTTACAAAATAAAATAATTTTATTTGTAAAATAATAATATTTTGTGCAATCAATTTGTGTGTTACTTTTCTGCTGTCTGCATATCAGTACACCAAATATAGAGTTTCTTCTTTCCCATTCCTTGTTAGGGCACTACTTATCCAGGAAAGGGGGTTGGTTTATAACTGGTGGTAGTGTTCAGGTCCTAAGAAGGACTATAT
>NQII01002362.1:32886-63186 GCA_002778355.1 Clitarchus hookeri
GGGGGGGGGGGGAGATACACATATTGAGACAGTGTGTGATAGAGATAGAAGAGGGATAGAGACAATGGGTGATAGACAAGTAGAGCCCCACATGCGCACACACAGAGAGAGAGAGCGAGAGAGAGAGAAGTTAACTAGTCTAGCAAGTTTAGCCAACCTCACAAGGTCAATACCATTAATTGAAAACTACTGCTCGTTCAGAGTAGCATATTGTTATACAGATTGTTGTCGATATAAAAGGTCTCCTAATTCATGACTCTAAAAATTGTCATATTCTATCCAATCTTAATCAAATTGCATTTCATGTAGTATTTCAAATATGGTGCATCTTAGAAAAAATGTGAGACAAAAATGTTGGTGAGCAAATTATAGTAAAACTAGTTTATAACGTTCCCGTTTATAACATTTTCCTGCATATAACGCAGTTATTTTATTGTACCGCCATGTTTACATCTAGACAATACTTTTATTTCCTGTTTTTAACAACCGTTGTATTTTTCATTTCCTGCTTTTTAACATCAAATTTGTTCAATTCGGCCACAAATCCAGTGCAGTTGTTCTTCGAACGTAACATTTTACACACATATTGAAATAATAACCTAAAGAGACTACGAAACAATTGTTTATGTTGGGAACTTTTATAGGTGTATACAGTTTCGAAGAGCATCTGTGTACTCAAATTAAGCTACCAACTGTGAATATGTAATAGCTGACTGTCAAATTGTGCACTCTGTGCACTTAGTGCACTAGCATCGCCCTTAATAAGCGAACGTGATAGACGCCTTCTTGAGAGCACTCAGTCAGTAACAATTGATTTGTCTGTTCATGATGATAAACATGTCCATAAAGAACGAATACATATCAAAATGAAAGTAGGTATTCTGTAAGGCATGTTTCATGGTCATTGTGTACGTAAACAGCGCTGACGTATACAGTCACCAAGATACATGCCATAAAGAATACCTACTTTCATTTTGATACGTACACGTTCGTTATGTGCACGGTTTTTGTAGGGAAATGAGCTTTAACAAATATGTATAGAACAGATGTTAGTATTATAGCGATTCAATTTATTATTGGCGTGATGTGGATTTTAGCAACTTTGTTTTCCATATCTACAACTGTTTTATAGTTTTCCGTTAAGGTTAACCTTTCCTGATGGCGTAGCAAATAAACTGGAATTTAGTTGAGTTATTTCTACATTACAGTAAAAGAGGGTATGTGCTTTTATGTATTTTATGTTCACTTTAGATAGCAAAACAAATTTCTGCAGAGATAATAATTATAATTTTTCTCATTTCCTGCTTATAATGTTTTCCTGCTTACAACATTTTCCCGTCAAGTTCCTTGAAAAATGTTATAACAGGGTTTTCGATTTCTCAGACGTTATCTAATATATCAGCAAATAATTTTGTGCCAAATTTTTGTTGAGTTTGATAATTTAAAACTTTAAAATTTTGTAGCCTCATATTTGTGTTGTTTTTACATATCATCGCATATTGAGAAAATTGACATGAAAAAATATAGAATTTTATTTACAATTTTTTACACTACTGAAATTTTTATGCCCCAAGTCTCATAAGTAGTTTGTCACTCATGTACAATTTACGCACATCATATGTCACCTGTATGTAATTCCTGATAACTCCCAGCATGGACCACAACAAAAGAACAATGGCCGGTTACAAAACTGCTAGAAATTTAGTATCCTTCCCGAGGGCATAAAATAACTATAACTAGGTTTCTAGTGACCGTGGATGTGCTGTGACATAGGTGATCAGCCTCAGCATTTGTGCGCCTGTGTGGAAAAGTAATTCACAAGGGTGGTGAGAAAGGAGGAGTGAAAGAAGTACTTAGTTTAATGCTGAACAGCAAACATGGGAAACAAAATAAATACTTCAGACAACAGCTGTTACACAACCACAATTTTGAATTTCATAAACTGTTTAATAGCTTGCTTGACTGACACACGTTTTTGACACTTGGTAACACTGGCACAGGTCTTCAATGCCCTAACAAGTCTTTCCGGTCATTGTCCTTCCATCAATTGAAAGGTGTTTCTCTTATGTTGCACACAATGTCGTTAACTGGATTCATATGTCACATAGTGATAAACAGATACATGCTGCTATGCCGGGTCTAGATGCGGGCGGATTACTGGCCGGACGTTGCTTGTTCGGCTGTGCTTGAAAAACTTTGCTAGCATTCGGGTATTGATGTAAAACAATAAGGGCTGTCAAAGCATGTTAGTGGAAAGAAAAATATGTGCAGTTCCTAGCACCGCCCCTGTCAAAAACCGTCTATATCACCACGTTCTCAATTTCCTGACCTGAATTTTGAGCGAAACTGTTAGCACGTCAACGGTGCCGTAGGTGTGTGTTCTGGTGGTGCTCATTGCTGCAGTGAAAAAACTGTTAAAGAACAGATTTTTTTGTCTTGAAACTAATGTAGAATGTGTATAATATAATAGATCAGACATAAAATGGAAGCAAAGTAAATAAATACTATAGTCGGTTCACGACTGGAAGAGACTTTCTTGAAGCCCTGCTAAAGATCTACTTTCAAGACCATTTTGTATCCTTCCGCCAAAGATAAACAAACATTGCCATGTGATTGCTACATTCCACTGTGTGTGTGTACATGTGTTCGTACATGCACGTACCCATTATAAAAGTTATGTATATATTATTATTGGATATTCCACAAGCGTAAAGTTTTTAATCTTGAGAATTTCACACAAAAGAATATGCGATGCCAGCGAAAAACATTTCATTCTATAAACCCAAAATGTGAGTATTTTGATGAATCGATAGTTGTTGTCTATTTACAATCGATTGTTGGTGACTTTTGATAAATTCCCATACATCGAAGGCAAGATCATCAGTATTGATCAAAATTGCTACAGACGTTTAAATGGCGTGGTGGTACACTGAGCCGGATGTTTCACGCAATTGTAAAACGTTATTTAAAAATGGTTGTGACAGTTTTCGACAGGACGGCAGAGTTTGCGAGTTAAGTATTCTACGTCTTCGACAATGTGAAAACAATTCTTATGTGCAATTACTGCAACGTTAGAATAGAGTGGCAAAGGAAAGACACGTGCACGAAACACATAAAAACAAAACGAGAAAGTGAACACAAATTAAAATCATACGTTATTAAAAACCAAATAATAAAGAGCGGATATTAGTAAAACAAGACAAATAAATTAATTATTATAGGTTAAACAAGATAATCGCACAAATTCTCTGGCACGTGTGTCAACAACACAAGGTACGAAGGTTAGTAAACAAATGGCCGCATTACCTTCACTTTGAGCGTGATCATGTGACTATGCAAGAAACGTTGAAATCTAAATATGTTAGCATCACGTCATTAATAATTGGCATAATAAGATACATGTCTTTTCGACACCCATTTGTAAGTGATAAATTAACCATTACGTTAAACCTTCGGAACTATTTACTCTCTTTGTGCTGGCAACGTAATGGCATAACTGTATCCGCGCTCGCCGCTGTTTGTAATGTTATATGCATGTCGCTAACGGCTAGGGTATGTTTTCAAAGGTTGATTTTCAAAAGTTTCTTCCAGTCGTGAACCGACTGTAGTTATAAAATTTAGGTGAAGCAGTGCGTCAAACACGTCCATTGCGAGTTGCCAGGGAAAGTTCAGAGTTTGTATTTTAAATTATGGATTTTCTTTCCAGTAAATAAATTAGTGGACAATGTAGTGCCCTTCTTTGTGAAGTTGTGACAGTAGAACCTCTCTATTGATCCTCTTTATTTCATCTGTCTTTCTATTTCTGTAACTACTCGTTTTTCAGAATCTATAAAATATTAGGGTGATAAAAGTAAAAAATTTAAGGAAATCAGTTGTAAAATAAACTTTTTGCACTTTTTTACTGCATTTTACTTTTCTCTTGGTCAGCACTCTACTGGTTGTGGCGCATATCTAAAACAATATTCCACCCCGTAAGCCGCCAGCACTAGCCAGTAGCTGTTGACTCTTCCTGTCTGCCCACCCTCCACCTCTCTGGCTGCAGAATGTTGCTACGTGACATTCTCTTGCTGTCTTGCTTTCTGACTGTATGTGTTACTACGACTTGGATTTCTCTTACTTATTGTTGAAGACTTATACTCCTTGGTTTTTTTTACTCCGTTTTGTTGAAGTTTTTGACTTGATTTTGTAAACAATTGATGAGTGACCTGCATATTTTATACATACTTGCAATTTTGTTAAAATGAGTGGAATTTGGAAATAGCCAGCTTGTTGCACTGTATGTTGACTGTTTATTGTAAAGTAAGTACTTTTGAAAGCCCTTTGTAATTTATTTTTTCTTCCATTTGCATATCCTGCCTCATGCCAGTATAAACATGGCCACACTATTTAATTTAATGTTTAAATCACCTACACAAATCTGCTGTGATTAATCACTAAATAAAAAAAAGCACCACATAATCACACATGGTGAACAACATAAACGATAGAAGACTTTGTTTTAATGATATATACTGCATAGAGTTCTCTAAAAATGACAAAAAAAATTTTACAGGTTAAAGTGACATGCGCATTTGATTTCAGTAGAGTAGTGCAAAGATCAAATTTGTCCACTGTATAAGATGGTAATAATATGTTCAGACATATCACAACGTTTACTGCAGTTACATACAAATATGCAGAACGTACAAGCATATGCCTGGAGAGCAGTATTGATCATATCACTTGTGAAGTCAGCTGTGGAAGAGAAGACCTTTTGGATGGGTGGCAAGTAATCTATGGGTTTTGTGGTCTGTAAGTGTCCGACAGATTATTGATCGTGTTAGCTAGTGGCAGCTGCCCCCCTCCTCCATTCCTCCCTTCCATCGCATTTGAGGCAGCTCTCTCTTATGTTAGCAACATTACTTCGTGGCAACTGTACCTTATCAACCTCTACTTCACATTTTGAAATCAATAATATTATTTAATTTTAATGAACTTGTAATTCTGAAGACAGGGGCAAATAAATATGGTTATAAAATTGTTTTTGTATGAATTTTAGTAATTAATAACTCAAACTCTACATTTCCAGTGAGTTATAGGCTCTTAGTACGTGCACATTATTTGGCAACAAAGGCATTTTGTAGATGCCCTTCCAGGATATCAGTTTATTCAAAATCTGTGTTTCTATTGAAACAAATATTTCGGTAACAAATCCTCTTGATTTTCCTTTAGGAAACCATTGATAATTGATATCAAACTCGGTCGCCACACAATATTTAAACATTTATGATAAGGGGAGGTCAAGTACACATGTGTGATGTATCATTTTATTTGGAAGACGTCTAACTATTGAATTAAATTAATATTCCATGCAATAATCATGTTGATTTTAGGCCAGAGATGATTGAACACTGTTTTGCAAAGGTAAAACCTTGCTCTGCTCAGTGTTTTCAACATTTTGGGTTACAAGGAGAAGCTTAGTTTACACTTCTAGGGTATCATCTTTTTCAGAAAATGTATGGCCATTAAAATAATTTATATTTGATTAAAAAAATGTCATTCTCATGCTAGACACAGTTAAATGCAGACTTCATTCCAAAAATGGTGAATTTTGACGTATAGGGGTTGGGGGTGGATCAAAGTCTGTCCAAAATTTCCCGAAATATCTTTAGCATCAGACCTGTTTTAATTACGTTATTTCTGGAAATAATGAGGGAGAAATTTTGGTTAGGTTCTACTGTATTTTCGTAGGGAGTTGAACATACATGTTGCATATGTTAAATGGTTTAATGTAAAATTATTTTCTAAACCACTTATGCCGGAAGTGTTAACTTTGCGATGTATTTTTTTGTATTCAGTATATACTCACGACATCTTAAAATTTTTACACATTTTCAATTTTTTGCTATACAGTAGCAGTTGTGTGGCATTTGTTGATGAGTTTATATTAAATTCACATACCAAAATGTGTTACCTATGCTATGTGTTTAGGTTCATAAAAGTAATATTTTCATGCAACTGTTTCTTAGAAAATACAGCGACAACAAATGTAATATTGTATTCAGTTTTTCTCAGGGAATCCAGTAGTAAGAGAGATATGTTAGAAATAAGAAAAGTTTCTAGTTTACATTATACTGTATATGGGATAAAACTGTATCACCAACTCTTTTACATCATATCAATTGTCAAATTCAACATGTGTGTACTGGCTTCAAGGGTTTTATTCGCCAAACATCAATAACAATAATAATATTGTCTTTATGTGACAAAGTTAAGGCTATATGGCCTTGTCGGCCACTTAACCACAGATTACAAGTAATATTTTCTTCAGATAATAAGTTATAATTCTAATTTAAAAATGTAATTTTTGCTACGTCAGTGCAAAAACATTAAAAATCAACTAATTGACGCGTGACAGCCTGAAGGGCTGGAGTGCGTTTGCGTCTACTAGGTGTTGGTTTTGCGTCAGATCATATTTATACACATGCTCGGGGTGCAGACCTTAGTGAGCCGGGGTCTGCAGGATCTGGTGCTTGGCCTTGACTGATCCCTTGCATAAGGTAGGGCCGGTAGGTGGCTGCCTACACGGTACGAAGTCTAACTCTGGGCTAGACTCTGCTTTCGGCTGTTTGGCGTTTGCGGGGCCGCTGGATTACCTCTGACTTGCCTTATTGCTGTGGGCCGAGCACTCGTTGGTGAAGGTCCAGGGCGTGGTCTCCTGACCAGGCTGGTTGGTGGGGGCAGAGTTTGCTGGGTGGTTCCAGCAGTTGGCTGGCTCCGCAGGGTCCGGCAGACATCTGGCTCGCTGTCTGCGTCTATCTTTGGTGGTCTGGCATCGTCAGCGGGTTCAATGCCCAGCACCAGGAGCAGACCCAGGCAGAGGTACTGGACGACAGTGTGAGCAGCTCCGGAGGTCTTCACCAAGGGGCCAAACAAATTAAGGGGGGTGGGGGAATTGTGAGGTTAGGCCTCAACAGTTGATGGGTAGCGTGAGTTCGATTCCAGGGGGTTAAGCAGCTGAAGACTGGAGAAGGTTTGTTAAGCAATGTCTGTTGTCTGTTTCTCGGTGAGTACAGAAGCTGTCCTGTCGCTCCATTACTTCCCCTTCTGTGGGTGAACTGCATTTACAAGGAAAAGGTGCTACCAGTTCACGTCTGCTCTGAAGTAGCAGGCAAAGATATCCCTAGCTAAGTGTAACTCAGAAGGGGTAGATCCCTCCTTGTCAGACCTAGCACTCCTTCCGGCAGGTCTATACGCTGTGAATGGAGTGGGTTAACTGACAATTGTCGTGTGTCTTGCTAGTGGTTAGGGTTCTACCATACGTGCGCACCAGGTACCTATTCATGCCTGGTCCACAGTATGGGTGGCCGTCTAATGTGTTGTGTTTCGGATGATGTACTTCAAGTTCTTTTTAGGGTACAGGCCGCAGTCCTATTCTAGATTCGGAGAATCAGTTCACAAACTGCGGTTCCATGCCGCTCCTTTGCGGGGTGAAACTTACCAGGAAGGACTGAGTACAGTTCACTCAAGAAGGAACAGATTGTGGTTAGACTATAAACGTATTTTATTCCGTCTAGAATAGAACATGGTTGACCTGTACGCTCCTGCTTTGAATCAATACACTTATTAACTACGGAAGGTAAGAGAAGCAAAAGACAGGTGAAGGGGCCTGTCGACTTTAAGAGCCTACCCTGAAGGGCGTGCTTGAAGAGCTAGAGCAACAAATTAGGTAGTCGTTACAACAACTTGGACCCTAACTGAAGCTGTGTTGTCCTAAAGGAACTTAAGAGGGAGAGGGGATGGTGGGTTGGCGGCAAGTGTCAAGTTGTTGGCGGCGGGTGGGGGACTCTTTGGGGGCTACAGCGCGTGCTTGAAGTCTGGCGTTGGTCACTGGTGATAGCTGGAAATTTCCTCACGAGACTGAGGAAAGCAGAGAGTCTTAGCACGACTGGTGCTAAGGTGAGCTGCTGGTATCAACAGGCGACTCCGGCGGGGTGGCTCCTCCCTTCGTGGGCGGTGCGGCACTGGCTGTGATCTCTCAGGGAAAGCTGGAAATGGGGTAGTTTCCTTGTGTGCGGGCGTTATCAGCCGCTCGCTTAGGGGTAACTAACTTGCTTTGCCTAATGGTCTCCCTTCTCACCGGATTCTGTTAGGTGGGGGCAATTCATATTACAATCTCTTGAGGTGGATTCTGCTCTCCAGACGTACGCCGTATTTCAGGAGGCGGAATGCTGGTCTTGGTGGCGGCCGGTTGGGTTTGTATCTCTTCTGGGGCATGTGACGCACATGATGATACGGAGTTGCAGCGAAAAAGAAATAGTGAAACTACGCATCACACATCAGAATGTGGTTAACCTAATGGAACAGTCAATATCAAATATGTATAAATGCATTTGATAAAAGAACAGCTTTACAATTGCAACTTTAAAATACAATTTTACAGGAAAAAACATACTATAAAACATTATACCATAAGGAGAAAAAAATTACACATTTATTCATCTTTTACACCCATCCATACGCACTCCCCCCTCCCCTCCCCCCACACGCACACACAGACATTTACATACATAACTATGCATCATGTTTGCATGAAGAGACAAAAAAAATTTTCTCTTCTGAAAATTAGATTGTGTGACTTCAGAATTTAATTATTATGACTGCTGCACAAAGGTAATGAATGTATTTATGTACTGTTCTAATCGCATTATACAAGCCAAAATGAGCAGCATGGGGAAATGCAAATTTGGTCTTGAAACCTGGAAAAATCAGGGAATTTTGAAGCGGCAATTAAGTGGCCTCTGAGAGGGAGATATAGATAGATATATTGAGATATATATAGAGATATAGAGAGATAGATATATAGCTATATATGTGTAGATAGATATAGATATATGTATATATATATATATATAGATAGATATATAGAGATAGATATATGTATTGATACAGAGATAGATGTAGATAGATAATACACACACATTTCAGATTTTCTTGGCGTATACTACACCCTTGAAAATATATCTGATGTCTTGCATCCTGCTTTTGTGCTATTTGTAATTGTGGTAAAAATTATTAGGAAAATTTGAAATCAGGAATTTATTTATATTCTTGAGAACTTAAACATTTTATTGCAGAGAATCAGAGTGGCAATAATTAGAAGATTACAGGCTTTCACTGCCATTGTCAGGCCGGATGTCTTGGCTTCTGTGCTGGAGCTGTCTCTTGGCTTCTTGAACCGATGTTTCACTGTACCTTGCAGTGGGCATCTTCAGAGGTCTCGAACAGGACTGAAAGCCGCAGGAACATGGCACTTTGTAGACACCGGTTTGTTGTTCAGTTTGAGTCTGGTTTTTAACAGAATGTAGGATGGTTTCTAGTTTTTGTGAAGGCTTTTATAATGTGTATATTTGGTGTTTCTTTAAAACTCAGCTTATGCGGTGTGATACTCCTTGGACAAATGGAAGAACAGCAATATTTTTCAGTTTTTCTTTTTGCTTTGTGGGGTAGCATTTCAAAATGTTACTCTGCGAGTAAACTTTTCTCTTTGACTGCCCCAAAACTGCAGAGTAGTTACTCTGAGCATCTTGCAAGAGAAAACTTTTGCATACACTATTTCAGCGAGTAACAAGGAATAAACTGAAAATGGTGGAAATTTTAGTAGAATTAAACAATTTGAAAGGAAATGTGGACATTCTTTTTGTGGACACGTCGTAAAATTACAAATGATGAGTGATAAAATTTGTATTTTTATTTAATAGTTAGCTTTTATATAGGTTATGTTTTTATATGTAATGTTTATGGTTAACTTATCACAAGTAAAGCTGTTTATATTTATAACTGATATTAAAAAAAAAAAAAGAAGAATTTGAGGAAAGGGACAAATATAATTTGGATTTTACATTGGTTGCTTAATCAGTACATATTTGTAAACAGAATGCTATTTACATCATGCTTGTTCCAAAACCAAGTTTACTTTTGCTTTCCTTGGCTGTTACTTTCTTGTTACTTTATTCTACTCTTGGAATAACGTTTTGGAACGCCGCCCAGTAGGTGGCTTCATAATGGCTCGCTGAATGTCTTTCTTTCTGTATTCATTGACTTGTAAAGCTGTGGTGTGAGATTCAGTTCTTCGTTAAGTTTGGATTTTTTGCTGAGTTTGCTTACTCTGTTTATCAAGTTTATGACAGTTCTTTTTTCACCCAGTGGGAGATGTGAACTAGCGTGAAGTTACCTATCTGTCTGTAGACACTGTGTCGTAGTCTGCCATCTGAGTTCTTGGTTACAAGGACGTCCAAGAAAGGTAGTTTCCCTTCTTTTTCTAACTCAATCATGAAGTTGATGTTGGTTTATGCAGTTCAGGTGTTCCAAAAAGAGCTTCAGGTTTTCTTCCCCATTGCTCCAAATAATGAATGTCTTATCCATATACCTAAACCAGTGCTTGGGCTTGTGTTGACTGGAAGTGATTGTTTTTTTCTTAGAAGTTGCTATGAAGATGTTGGCTAGCAGAGGTGACTGAGGTTAGACCATCAGTGTACCTTCAGTCTGTAGGTAAGTCATTCTTGTGTGAAAAGAATTTGGAGGTGGCACAGTAACCATTTGCTTGCCTGTTGGATCTTTTTCAAGGTGATGTTAGAGAATTAGCAGTGTCTCTGGAACACAATACAAATGCCTTCACATAAACTAGAAACCATCCTACCTTCTGTTATGGATAAAACTCCAGCTGAACAACAAGTTGTTGTCTACAAAGTGCCATGTTCCTGTGGTTTAGTCTATGTAGGACAGACAGGTAAAATGACATGCATGTTTAGACATAGGGTGAAAGAGTTGGCTGCATATAAAAATTATAGAATTGTTGTGCATGTTTGCTCCCTAGACTGTACCACTGACTGCACAATTCATATCACGTACATTTCCAGGTTTCTGACAATTTTATATGATACAAAGATAATATCTGAATAAGATGTTTAAACCATTTACTACCTTTTCTAAACAAAATTTTCTTATTTTCCACGAGAGAAGAATTCTTCAGATTCATGTTTGATTAATTTAAAGAAGTACTTTCACTATCAGGCATTCCTATTTCAAAACATTGCACTATGCCATTGTCAAACTCTACTCCTGAAATAAAGAGAAATTCATATCCAAATGGTTAAAGTTTATCAGTAATTGTGAGATCCTATTGTAAAATATTTTGTGCATAGCCATGTGACACACAGCCAAAACTTAAACTTTTTAAGTGAAAATCAGGTTGGCTATTGGCCTGGGAATTTACCCAAGAAGTCTGGTAAGAATAAATGTTTTGCTATAAGAGATAACGTGTATGAAGTATTAGTCACTGTTACTTCGTAATTGCCCCTTTATGCTATGCAAAACCTTACTCCAAGATTACGGATATTGCCATGTAAAAATTAAAACAATTTTTAAATTTAATGTCTGTCACATTGTGATGCTATTCTGTGAAATGTAGTAGTGCAAACTGGTAGTGTCTCTTATTATAGCTTGTGTCTAAACTAGAAATAGTTTGAAGGTTACTTTTTATTATTTAACAAAGAAGTATAAAAGATGTTATGATGGATAAATGTGCATGTGTAGCATGTCAACAGCAGGAGAGGCTCACGAATCGGAAGCAATGGAATGTTATGTTTTAGGCAGAGGACGCTGAGTGGTCGCTTCATGGACACCATTAACCCGCTCATGTCGTTCTCCTCAGAGGAAATAGCGAACATGGACCAGGAGGTGGAGGACATCTTCAATGAGTCGGGAAGTGATGTAAACGAACAGGAAGTGGAGCCAGAACCTCGGGTGCTGGTGCCACCTGTGACTCAGCAGCGGACAGACTCTGACAGCAGTACTAACTCCTCCAACTCTCTTGCAGGTGAGACACAAATGTGCATCATCACCATTACTTATAGCAAACATTTTAGGATTTTCAATGTATTTAACTTTAGTTATTGTTTATAGCTACCACTAAATTGCATTGTGTACTAGAGAGGATATTTTAGTGTTATGTTATAGTTACAAGATTTTATCCATTGAGGAGTGCACTGTAGAATAGAGGTCTGTAAGTAATCAAAAATCAAGCTCAAGCCGAATACCTGCTTTCAGCTTGAAATAATTTTCAGGCTCAAAAATTTTTAGCTTTTATATCCGTGTCAGTTTATGTGGCTGTGTTTTACTGTTTATTAGATTAATAGATTGTTTATTAATGAAATGTAAATATTTATAATGTAGGCATGTTCTGTTAAAAGAATTACTCAGAAATGGAGATATGAATGCTTGATTTAACAGCAAAATGAACCCAAAAATTGGCCTCATCTGCCTAAGTTGCAGCGCCTGACGAGACAGTGTATTGAATGAAAATAAGATGATATACACTCACGAAACAATATTTTAAAAGGCAGATGTATTACAGTTAACATTATTCCTCCAAACTGCATGTATGAACACTGATTCTCGTCAAAATTCGCATAAAAACAGGGGTAGTAAATTGGCCTAAGATGCTGCACCTAATGAAACAGTTTGTTAGAGAAATAAGATTCTATTAATACGGACACTCGTTTTTGGCAAGGCATAATATCCCAAAATTTGCACAGAATTTACTTTAGTTATTTGAAAGTGTAAAATAAATACTTTGCGTAAACACAAAATAACTGTGCAAGATTCACATGTGAAGTAGTAAAAACGTAGCTACTTTTAGTGATAGATTGCGATAGTTTGTGCTTAATCAATTACTCATTGAACGACATTCAATAGTATCGAATGAGATGTTATGGTATTATCGGAAAATGTGTTAATTTATACTTGATGGGGAAAGTTTTTGATAGAGTAATGTAAGTTACAAAGGGAGAATTGTACTTTTTTCATAACATTAACGTTGCAGTGTGCAAGTATTACAATAAAAATTTAAACATGTGTGTGCCTTAAATATGCAAACACCAACAGTACAACACATAAATAAGGACTATTTTCCCACAAACCTCTATAGCATTGCTGGAGGAAACTGAAATCTACAATGATGAAATCTAGACGTATCAGGGGTCCCATTTCACGCCAACTGCACACGCCCCATTCCATGACAGAGCCTCCACCAGCTTGAACAGTCCCCTGTTGACATGTAGGGTCCATGCATTCATAAGGATGTCTCCATACCCGTACACGTCCATCCGCCCGATACAATTGGAAACAAGATTCGTCAGACCAGGCAACGTGTTTCCAGCCATCAACAGTCCAATGGCGGTGTTGGCGGGCCCAGGCGAGGCGTAAAGCTTTGTGTAGTGCAGTCAACAACGGTACACGAGTGGGCCTTCGGCTTCGAAAGCCCATGTCAATGATGGTCCATTGAATAGTTCGCATGCTGGCACTTGTTAATGCCCCAGCATTGAAATCTGCACCAATTTGAGAAAGGGTTGCACGTCTGTCACGTTTAATAATTCTCGTCAGTCGTCGTTTGTCCCGTTTGTTCACAATCTTTTTCCGGCCGCAGCGATGTCGAAGATTTTATGTTTTACCGGATTCCCGATATTCACGGTACAGTTGGGAAATGGTCGTACGCGAAAATCCACATTTTATCGCTACCTCTGAGATGCTATGTCCCATCTCTCGTGCGCCAACTATAACACCACGTTCAAACTCACTTAAATTTTGATAACCTGCCATTGTAGCAGCAGTAACCGATCTAGCAACTTTGCCAGACACTTGTCTCATATAGGCGCTGCCAACCGCATCGCGTTACTCTGATTGGTTCCATACCTCTGTTATTTTCATATGCACGCCTGTACCAGTTTTTTTGGCTCTCCATTCCGGTCAACAGTCTCTTATATGCACTCACATTGACTGCATACATGGAGGGGTAAGTATTTTTTTTATTGAACTGACAAATTTCAGTTATTAAATTAATATATTTCCATGAAATCAACTACAATTGAATATTTGGCTGTAAGGAAATAAATTGTACTTTTACTTTATCATTTGTGATATTGTATTACGTTTTGAAAAAGTAGCAAAAAAGATAGCAAAATTATTTAATCAAAACTAAAGAAATCATGGAAACGGTTTCACTAAAAACAGATGTGTTTATTCAGAAATAAAATTATATTTTATAAATAGTATGTGTTTTCTGTAAAATTTATTCTTTAGAACTGCAAATATGAACACAGGTTACCTTCAAAATGATAGTATTATCTTTATTATAATTTTTTTGCAAGCAATGAAACAGCTTTAGCTTGAAGCTTGGAAACTTTTCAGTAGGTTCATTAAGGCTTATCTCGAATTATAAATCTCTGGTTTGCAGATCTCTACTATACAGAAATGAGTGGTAATTTTTAGGTGTCAATTATTACTGTCCATTAATAGTATGCTTGTTTGTGCAGAATTTACATGTTTAAAGACTACAGTCCTTATATAAAAATATATGAAGTGACAGAAATTTGAGTACTCGCAGACTAATATTTGTCAATAGGCACACACACAAAGGATGACACATTTTTCACGCATTTGCGTGATCGTGATGTTTCACTGGTAGGCCAGCTTTATCAAATGGCCAGTTGTAGGACACTACTAGTGATGGAGCTGGCCTAGCCAGTAAAACATTGTGATTGCACAACCGCATGAAAAATATATTGTCCTTGACGTGTGATGCTCTTTGATAAGTAAATATGAACACGACTTCGCCTCATTTGCACATGGAATCGCGAAACTCAGGCAGGGTTAGAACCTCAACTTGCGTCCAGTCTACCAGCATGCCTCTAGACGCCAGGCACTCACGGACAAAGGCAGCCAAGTTAGTTCGCCTTATTATCAGATGTCACGCCAACACCTCTTGTGTGATAGAAGCTAGCCTAATGCGCCAGCTAAGCACCTAAGCTCACGCCACAAATGCAGTCCCGCATGACAGAGATGCCTGCTTTCGCCACAGACTGAGAGATGGCACCAGAGAGCGCAGTTCCTCCCATAGGAGGAGGAGCTCACCCCTCCATCCCTGCACCTCAGAGAGCCTGCAGGTAAGTCGAATATATGTTCATGCACAGCAGCAGAACGGCGGTTCATTCTGATCAGCTTACTCCATCATTTCCTGTGCTGGAGCTCTCTGCTAATACAGACGTCTTTGCGACTTACCAGATGCTCTTCAAGACCTTCACCAGACGCCCCCAAAGAAGTTACCACTCCTTTTCTACACCCACTACCCTTCTGGTAGTGGTACCAGAGTCCCTTCTAGACAACAAGCATTGAGCTAGTTAGGGTTAGCCAGTATAATAGCTACCTAGCTGCACCTGCTTTGTTAGTTCAGACCAAGGTCCCCTTCACCTGGTTTGCGTAGGTTAACTTCTGTGTTACAGTTCTTGGTAAATTAGGAGTTAGTATGGGCCACTGTGTTATTCCTCTTGGAGTCTGCACTTGGTGTGCAGTACGGTATAACCCCAACCATTAGGTCACAAACACAAGGTGGTCAGTCAGTCAGTCCAGTCCATTCACTCATCCACCGCTTTGAACTGTCGCCGGAAAGAGTGAGAGAATGGGTCTAGAGGTCTGGTCCCTTTGGTCCACACCCACGTCGTTGTCAGACTCCCGGGGTAAACCCACTGCTCTAACCACTGCGCTGAACTGTCACCGGTTAGAGTACTCGAGTATGACTGGTTGTCTTGGCCTCAGCTTGGCTCAACACTTAGTTAGGGTACTTCATGACCTGCTCCTCTCTTGCGTGGCTGACTGTAGTACCTATCTACATGCCTTACACTTGTAGGAGTGATATCTGGTTGCATATTAGAAAGGTAGCTTCCAACTCCAAGCTTAACTTGAGCTGTGTAACCCAGTCCCAACTGCACTTTGCAGCATAATCGCCCCGAGCCTGGACACAAACTTCAGCAGCAGCTGACCCCATCTGAAGCAGAGCCAGGAGCTACCCCTTATGACTCCCGTCAAAGGTAAACAGTTGTGGTGGTCAGGCCAGTAGTACATAAGGTCATTCGGCACACTCCAGACTTTGTACCAAGCCGTGAAGCCACGTGCCCCAGGTTTTATACCGACTGGGCTCCAGTGAACAAACCCTAAGTTTATCTTGACAGCCAGCCGTGTCTCTGACGGACACACCTAAAACTAGCCCTACCGTGACGTCCCCGTCAATCACAGATGTCACACATTATCCTTCTCTCTCTCTCGCTCTCTCTCTCTCTCTCTTTCTCTCTCTCTCTCTCTTTCTCTCTCTCTTTCTCTCTCTCTTTCTCTCTCTCTCTCTCTCTCTCTCTCTTTCTCTCTCTTTCTCTCTCTCTCTCTCTCTCTCCCCCCCCTCCCCCCTTGAATAAGATGTGACCAAACTTTAAAGTGCATGGTATTCTAGTGACCTATTATAAAACTTTTCATTTTGTTAAAGAATCAACAATCACATTTTTAGTTTTTCATTAAATGTGCTAAGACTCTTAAATGTGTAACGTGGCACGCGCACAGTTATAGCCGGCTTTAAGTTGCTGACTACCACTCAACTAGCTCAAGACGGAGTAACACGAGACTTTAAATGGACGCCAATTAAATAAGAAATATAGTCAAGTTCCTGTTTTGTTTTCTTCCATACTTTTATTTTCCAGTCAAGTAACACAGTTCACATACGAAGTTCAGAGTACGAACAGGTTTCAGATAACCAGACAAGTGCAGAACAGCNCTTTAAATGGACGCCAATTAAATAAGAAATATAGTCAAGTTCCTGTTTTGTTTTCTTCCATACTTTTATTTTCCAGTCAAGTAACACAGTTCACATACGAAGTGCAGAGTACGAACAGGTTTCAGATAACCAGACAAGTGCAGAACAGCGCCACAGTCGTTTACGAATTATTTCATTTCTTAAAAACTTGCCCAATGAAATAACAAATGCAGCGACCTCCCATACCGGCAAAGAAATAATCTAGCAAGTTCAAGTTTGCCGGTGTGGGGGTTAGCGTCACGCCCGACGCAGTCTACCCGACTCAGTCTAGGCGAGCACTAGTTGAGGACTGCCTCAGACGAGTGGCTTGATTCAACTGCTCGATATCAACTGACTTCAGTAGCGACAGGCACACGTGTACTTGTGATGCCTATCACCCCCCTAACCTGAGATAAGGGCCTGGCGTGCTGCCACGCACGCTCTCCACACGTTATCAAAAATGTGTGGTACAAAACTTGTTGAGCAAAACTGTCGACGCAGTCTGAAAAAAGCTAATCTAATGCTGACACTTAACAAAAACTAAAACTTTCAAAATGGCAACCAGATGCCTGATAAATGTTAAACGGCAAACGTATGCCTAATAAACAAACTATCACGGTAAAACGAACCACCACGGCTTTTAATTTCAAACCCGATAAAAATATTAAGAAGCTTGGCAAAACGAAAGAAAATGAAACATGGCCCGAAAATTAATAATACTGCATCATTACAAATGTTTAGAGGTTATGGCCTACAATCACATGTCGTCAACATATAAAACAAGGCAAGACACTACATCAAAACAATAAAATATCACACAACGTTACTTTGTACTTACCTGCCGACAGTTTGATCGTAGATACGCAGAATTTCTGCAGTCTTGTTGATGACTGAACATCTTTCCAGCTGGCCAGTGCAAATTATTTCTTCCACTTGCTTCGCAGCACGAATAATATCTGCCTGCCTCTGGTGGTTTTTAATGGGATTCCGTGACCGGTTCATTTCCGAATTACCGAATTTAGGAAAACTAAAAGTTAGAAACTTAAAAGACACTATCCACTACAAAGCGTATACAGCAAAGGTACTACAACCAGGCAACGGAATCACTGTGCAGTTACAGTAAAGTAGGAATAAATAAAAAAATAATCAAAAATACCTACAAGCCATATAGAGCAAAAATTGGAAAATTCAAATATATAGGTTATGTATACAAAGGAAATATAAATGAAGACAACAAATTATGGTACATCTATAAAGTAAATCTACTTAAAATGAGGTTATTCCACAATTAACGTACAAATAAGAAACTTAGAAGAGTATGCAGAGATTTTATAAGTAATCCAATGAATAGGTCTATATGGGCACAGGATATAAATAAACGATCAAAGTTAACCTACAGATAAAACTGTTTAATGCTAACAAAATATGAAAGAATAGTGAAGTTCAGATGGCTAAACAGACGTGCTGAAATATTACGTTGGAATTATACTACAATTAATAAAATCACTACAATATAAGTTAAGTCTATATTAGAATTATCTTAAAAAAAGTATACAACTCTAAAACACTAAAAACAATAAGATATATAGCTAAAACCGTAAGATTACAGAAAAAGCACGTACAAAGGTACAATGGCATCACTGAGATAAAACGTTTCACCAGGCCGTGTATGCGCACACCTTAGGACGTAAAATTAACATGTTTTTATATTTTGTATATGTTCGGCATACATACTAAATGCAGTTTATAAAAAAAAAATAATTACTTGTAGTGAAAAAAAGTATACAATTTTGTGTTTAAAATTTAAATAAGTAATTTTATTGTAATGAACTATTTTCTTGCTAACGGTACCAACATTAAAATATACACAACGAAGCGACCAGTCAGGTGATACAATCCTGTGGCAACGATAGTAAAAGTTGTTTCACTGCTACGGAGTTGGTGGTTCTGAATTTCGCAGACCTGTCAGAATCTGGCCAACTTATATGAGATGAAGTATAGCTAGGGACCATCGTCGCATGCTTCCCCTTGACAAGGCAGATACTTGTAATTACGTTATGCCGGACACCCAGAGGAGTGGTACTAAGTGGCAAGAAAGGGATGCAGCTACGGCCTCCAAAGCCAACGGTGGTTGCAACCCAGTCCCAACTGCACTTTGCAGCACAACCCCTTAGGAACGAGCACAAGCCGCCTGCCAGCTGGAGAGGCCTCACCTCCAAGCTCCCTCCCACTCCCTCTTTCAGTCCCCAATCAAGAGAGCCGGGCGACCGCACCCGATCATGACAGACTCCTGCCAAGAACGGCCTGTTCCACTAGGGATTGCTAATCCCTGGTTCCAGTGCCGCCGAACCAGCAGTTCTCCCCGTGCTCACCGCAGCATCACCAGCCGTAACAGCACCGCTGCTCCAGGTTGGGGCACCAGCTGTAGCAGCAGCAGCAGCAGCAGTAGCAGGGTCAGCAGCCACCCCAAGCCACCTTCAGCAAAGGTAAACCTGTGGCTGTGTGCCAACCAGTTCGCCGGACCGCTAAGTCCGCATTTGACTTTGTGCAGAGTCGCCAGGCCACGCACATTGTACTGTATTCCAGCCGGGGCCTGATGAGCCAGTAGCATAGTCAGCCAGTGATATCAACCTGTGTGTCTGACCGACACGTCAAAACTTGCCCGACCGTGATGTCGCCATCAACCAACCGATGTCACGCATCAAGGCGATAAAGCTCTTTTGTGCCAGTCTCGTAAAATTTCTTCACACTGTTGAAAAATTCTGCTCTCTCCGAGGAGGTTATTTTACCTACTGCTATAAATGTGCCAGCTACATAACTGATGAACAAAGAAGCATCGGGCAGTTGGTTTCGTTGCTGTAAATCAACAGATGTCGGATCATGTTTCTGAATAACTGCAAACAGAATGAAACTAGCAATTGTTTTCCGCAGCAGTACACAAATCTCGCTGTGTAATTTTTGAAGGTAAGGTCGTTCTTGCTGGGAGAGTAAATTGAGCTTTTCCAATCTTTGCAGAACTGTCTCCAATAGTACTACTTATAATTTAGCTGAACTTGAACGTAGTTTTGCTTTGATTTGCTAAACAGATTCAAGGGCACCATTTTTCATTTCAACAGAGTCAAAATGTACTCTGTCAAAGCAACCCATTCATTGCTCAAGTAGTCTGTTCTCATATTGAAGCATGGCCAGCCATCTGGTGAAACAAGGGTGCAAAATCTTATGTTCGTAATTTCTAACAACTTTTGAATATGCCTGTAGTCATCCTGTTGTTTGCCAGATGTTTTAAAGTACGAGTAAATATATTGTGCCAACTGTTCACACACTGTTGGGAGTTCACCACAAGCATGTGATGCAGCCAGGTGTGCCACATGGCAAGTACAGTAGAGAAACCATAAGTTTTCTTATAGTCTCCTAACTGTTGAAAGCACTGAGTTAAATTCTTCAACCATTGCCGTAGCACCATCTGAAGACATGCTGAGGCAGTTTTCCAGTGGTATGTTGTTTTCTTCAAATTGACTGTTTATAATATTGAACCAATTTTCACCACTCACCTTACCTTCAACTGCAACAATTTTGTACAGTTGTGTTTCCACCTGTTGGCTGGTGAAAAATTTAACCATGATCACCATTTGCCTGTGAAAAGTTATATTTGTGGATTCATCAATCAAAAGAGTAAGCAGAGATGTTTTTGTACAGTTGATGATTTTCTCTTCCTCACATGATGCTATGTCTAGCTGAATTATTGTGCTAGTTTTGGTGTGGCGGCAACAAAAGTTTGAGGTTGTCACTATCTGGGAACATCTTTGGTATGAACTTTGTGGATTGATCACTTAAACTGATAGGCAGGTTTTTACAAGCAAAATTGATCCACAATAATTTGGCATTAATCACACCATTATTTTCTTTAACAACAAAGCTTGAAAGATACTAATTTTCTTCTAGAGATCTGTGGCATTTTTTGTGAGTTTCGGTGTTACCATGACATCGCAAATCCTTAGGTCCTCTACTCTAAATGCTAAGGATAGAATTACATACTGTGCACTTTGCCTGATGAGTATTTCCCCCCGGCTTTAACCATTTCAGTTCTATTTCCCACTCTTGTTTGTATTACTGCTTAATAGGAGTCCACATTGACACAATTTCTGGGAAATCGTAGTTTGCACATTTTCGCGTATCTCAGAAAATAAGTGTTTTGGAAATGCAACTTTTTGCCAGAAATGATAAAAAAAACAATTATCCATGCGTCTATCTTTTTACTTTCAACAAATTAAGTATATTCATTTATAGTAATAGACAGACTTCAGAACAAAATGATACCACAGAAGGGTATCAGCAACCTCCTCTTGACTCCAAAAAAAATAGGGTCGTGCATGCTATGTATAACCAGCACAAAGTAAAAATAATAGCCTAATCATGTTAAAATTAAAAACACAACTGTTTTTAGTGTAAAAGTGCTGAGAACGGGAACATTAGTCAGCATACACGAGCCAGACACATCTGGCGAACATAGAAACTACAGAAGAATGAGACGATTTGAAGTACTGTTTACAGTTCAGTTAACTATTCTGTACTAATGTTAGGCACAAATAATGAAAAGTACTATTAATGATTTTGCACCCAGTGTATTTTAACGCATATTGTAATTGTTGACATTGTTTGTTTTACGTAGCCTACTTCATTTTATGTATATCACTGCAGGTCCAGACTAGTCTGCATGGGGGTAAAGCCAAATGTGCAGAATAGGAAGTGTGCAAATGATTCATGCGAATGGTGCTCTTGCGATAGGTTCTGTAAGCTTTAGTTGGGATTCATGCAGGGAGCTTGATACATAAATAAGTCTTTTCAGTGTTCATTAAACCTCGGTACCGAAAACTGTCTGGGTTCGAGAACAATGCGGACTGTATTTTAACGAAAACATTTGCGACTTACCGACATGAAAACAAAGCTGAACTGGTCTTGTACAGTCTGGCAGCATTGCTCCAGTGCCGGTGTCACCACCATCAATGTGTTGCCACGATGTGGCAGGAAATTTAAACTAGTTCAAATGGACCTATGGCCTAAACAAAAACAAAATTAATGTCAATACTGTTGTGTTGTGGAATGCATGCCACATCGAGAAACAGACCTTCAGTTATTAAATTGTCAAGGTTTCTACCAATCAGCACCATAGTTTCAAAAGAAAGCTTGGATTGTGGCAGTAAAGTGTGACACTGTCAACAGAAAAACATGGCCCAGTTACGTGATTTTTTTCTTAAAGCATGCATAACACCTATTATAACTCCTTGCCTCAAAAGAAATTTTATATTTGTGTTGTGTTATTTACACATTAGTGTTAAAAAATTGTTGCATCTGTATAGGTTACATATGGATGTACCTAATTCGATGGAGTGAGCAACCACTTAATTTTGGGACACATTAAATAAAGTGTTACATATGCACTTTGTGACACCAACAACGCATTTATTCAAATTTTCAATTAAGTACCGCCCTACACAATTGGATTTGTTATTACATTCTACTTTCAACATGCTAGTAAAAGTTCAGTGAACCTGTTTCATATGTTCATTCAACGTAATTTTGTCCAACGTCCAAGGGTGTCGAATCATTATTTTCTGCAACTGCAAACTTAGATTTGAAAATTTCAACAGTCGCTCCCTTCGAATAAAAATTTTCGTGAGCACTATGGTTGCCTTGGAAGTGTATGTCTTGCAATTAATAAAGAAAGGCAGTACAGAATATATTTGTGATGCTTTGACCTGCTTTGCATTCATAGTCGCCTGTCACGATGTTCCTATTTGAGTCAATCTGCAATTAAATTAAAAAGGAATATACTTAGAATTTACTGTTTCACTGCCTAATTTTTTACTTTAAATAATGCAATACTGTACTAAGAATTTAAAAGAACTGAAAAAGTTTTTATTAGTGTCATATTAAAACCACATTTAGCCAAAAACTGTGTAAATATACTCTAATTGCCTGAAGTTTGATGCTATAAATGGGTTTGTGAATATTCAGCAGGCGGTGGCAGCAGCTGGGTTGAAACCAACACTAGGTTTCAGAGGCACTCCATGGCGTGTGAGGCCTGACGTCTCTCCTTGGGAGGGGGCCGTGGGCCACAGGTGCATAGGACAGGTGTCCTATCTGAAGTCAGCTGGACACACTCTCTCTTGTAGACATCTGAATCAGTGATTATCTCTATCTCTTCTCCCCTCCCCCCACACCCGCATTGTTACTTTGAGAGTTGAGCAAATTATTTCCACATGGGAACAACTATCTGGGTTAGCAAGATTCTTGAGTTTTACAAAATTGCTCAATAGATAGTTACATCTGACTTGAGTTTAGTTACAAATGAGCAAATTAAAGCAAGTTTGAGTACAAGAATAACTCTTAATACAAGATTATGAATGGAGGACTGATCCATTCTAGCGTGAGACGCATTACTATACATTCACATAATTGTACAATAATGATGTTTGCTCTAGGCACAGCTTGGCTTTCAGGCATTTATTTAAATCTACGGTTTCTTTTATAGACTGGTTGAAAGCTTCACATGTGTGTAAAAACTTTCATCTGGCTCATGGCCACAAACAGCTATCAGTTATGCTGCAAAACACCAAGTAGCACAAATAGTTTCAAATCATCAAACAGCACTTAGGCTGCAAAAATATTAATCAGCACAAAAAGCAGATTACATCATGCACAATAGCAGAATCCAACAACGTATTACCTTCAATATCCTCTTGAGCTAGTGCACGTATTAAAAGTATAGCTTCGATCAAGGTCTTAGGCTACAATTACAGAGACATGGTTGGGCTGTTATGCCATTACACAACTGGTGAAGTTGAAGCACTTTACATAGCCAGGTTGTTACGTAGCTTGCTGGTATGCGTCACGTTGCACACCACTTGGATTAGGGATTGCTCTGCTTTTGACATATGGGGTTTCACTTCATAACACTTCCTATTCTATGCTCTAACTATCTAAACATATAATGGCTAATTAAGTTAGTGCACTTACCAACTCGCACACTCAAACGTAGATGGGGATGGTTCATACAGCAAGGTGGAGGCTTTCAGTGGATGTGATATAGGGGGCAACGTCAGCAAACAAGAATCTTTGCTCTAAGCGAGTGAGAAGTTATCTAGGCAAGTTCTTCATACAGTCTGTTTCCACTGTACGATGGGCCAGTTGAAGGTCGGAGGTTGGCACCACTGCATCTCGTTAAAGCATCTGGCCCTTCTCTCAATGGTGGCATGGCTGGGCTCTGCGTTGTGGTGGGATATATTGCGGCTCAGCTGATGGAGGCGTCACTGGGTTAGTGGGCTGAGGGTCAGCAACCCGCGGCACGGAGGTTGCTACCTTGGCTCACAGCTGGCTGGTGGGAGGAGAAGTCCTCACTTCCCCTCTCGAAGGGCAGTAGGCAGACTTGTTTCCCACCCCTGCAATAAATGGCACAGGAGGCAGAGTCTTCTGGAGGGGGCAGCTCTTGCTGCTCCCTGCTTGTGGATTGGTCCACCAGGGGTGGTTCTGCGTGCTTTACTCTTCCACTGGTTGCCACTGCCTCCGGCAAAGGCATGCAACGTGGCTTTGGAGACAGTGAGGTGGAGGGAGGCGTGGCCCGCGTGTGGGGTGAATTTGGACTCCTTACTGGTGCCTCCATGTTTGCCAGGTTACTTACCATCATACGCCTGTGTTCAGGTTCTGGTGGCGGCATGCTGTGTCTGGTGTCTTGTCCGATCTTTGGATCAGCGACTGGCTTTCTTGACATGGGAAATATGCATTTTGCGTACGTTCCCATTTCCATTGTGTACCCACAGTGTGTTTCCTCACCTTTTGCAAACCAGGTAGGGGTCTTTCAATTTAGGGTGAAACTGTGCACAAAAATTGGCTGCCTTGCAGCTGAGCGGTCAGGTTTTAACTCTTAGACATTTTCCCCTTCCGTAGTTCGACTTCCAGGCTGTTGTGGGGTTGCGGGATTCTTCCGCTTTGTATATTGGGCCTGGTTCAGGTGGGCTGCCTCTGCATGCTTCACCTGCGTATTTCTTCAGCCTGTGGGACTTCACAGAGCTAAGCTTCCCAATCCCACCCTTTGGGTTGCTGTAGGGGGTTGTCGAACAAAAGCTAACTGGAAGAAACTCCTAGGGCTTCGTTTCTGCGACGGCAAAGTGTAAAGAGTATTTGCGGTAGGTAGGAATTCCATTTCGGGTTATCTCCTTGTGGGTAGTAGCTGGGTGTAGTTCAAGACTGAACACCCCATTTGTGACAGGTGCTTTACCACGCTACTCCTATGAACTGCTGTCCATTATCGGTTAGGATACAACGGGGATATCCCCAGCAGGGGAAAAACCTCCCTCTCCATCAAATTGATTATCCTTTTTGTGTCTGCCTGTGTATCTCTGGCTAAGCTCTTGGAGTGTCTCCTTTACTCTGGGGTGTGCAGCATAGGGGTGTTTATGGTAATAGTAGCAGATGTCTGCCCGTAGACTGTGTGGCACCCACAACTTCCAGTCTGCGGTGTTGGAGTGGGGTCGAGCCCATACATAAACTCACATAAACTTGCTCTTCTTTGAATCGTTTAGGATATCTGGCCGGTAGGTTCTGAATTTCTGGGTCAACTTACTGCTGTTCTGTTAGGATGGCTCGACTGGGTTGGGCCTCCATTAGCTGCATGTATTCTTCTGGGTGGGGCATATTTTGGAGGGAGCATCCTTTCCCAATTTTCCAAGTCTACCTCGACCTGGCGGGGTTCGCAGCTCTATAGAGGGCATTGGGTAGCTTGTTCTGCTTCCCCAGGCAAGGTGAATTCCTAAAGCAGGAGGGCCCATTAGCCTAGCGTGGACTTGGTGGCACTGGCTGTATGTAACCATGTTAGTGCTCGGTTATACGTTCAGGTGGTAACAAATTTTTTTAGGGTCCAAATTATTGCTAGTTATTTTTGCTAATTCAAATGGTACCACTTTTCCATGTCAGCTAGGAAATGCTTGTGTAGCTGTTCACGTGTCGGTTGCCTTCTGGTATTTACTAGAATAATACAGCCCCTAGGCCAACTCCACTGGCGTCTGTCTGTAGAATTAGGGGTAGGTTGGGAAGTAGCTGATAAAGCATGTCAGGCTTTGTGAATGTGTTCCCAAGCCTCTGGAAGGTGTTCGTCTCTGTCCATCTCCAGCTATGATCCTTACGTAGGAGGTTGTTCAAATTGTCCCATGAGCTTGGCAATATTAGGAATGAAGTCGCTCAGCCAGTTGCGGAGCCCCAAAAATTTCCACCACTGTTTCCTGTTCTGGGGAGCAGATACATCAGCTATGACTCTGATGCTTCAGCTATGGCTCTGGTCTGCTCAGTCTGATCGTAGTTTCCTTCAGGAGTGACTCTGTGCCCCAAGAAGTCGATTTCCATATTCCCGAAGTGACATTTGGACAGCTGGCACGTGAGGCCGTGAACCTCGAATCTCTCAAATACTAATCATAGATGGTGCTGGTGCTCTTGTGAGTCCTTGAAGAAGATGACGTCATCCAGATATTTGTAGAAGAACTCCTCGATGTAGCCAGTGAGGACTGTTGCAGCATGAGACGTTGGAATTTGGCTGGTGCATTCTTAAGACCGAAGGGTATGTGAACTCTAATCAGAAAGCTTCCTTATTGGGGGCAGTGAAGGTGGTGTATGGCCTTGACTGTGGGTGGACAGGTATCTGCCAATAACCACATCACATGTCAAGGGTGCTACAGATTTTGGCAGAGCCTTGAGCATGTGCTCCAAATTGAGTGAAGGAGGAGCTACTGGCTGAGTAATTGGGTTCAGGTCGTAGTAGTTGATGCAGAACCTCAAGAGTGCCATCTTTATTTGGTACCAGGACAATTCGAGCATTGTTTGCGGAGTCTGATGGCTCGATGATGTCCAATTGTTCCATCTCCTCAATCTCTTGTTCAATAATAGCCTTCCTTTTCACTGAGACTTCCTCTGGTCAGTTTTGGATTACTTGGGGACTGGTTAGGTGGATTTTGTGCAAAATCATGGTTGTATGGCATAGCATGTTGCGTTTTTCAAACATATGCCAGGGCTCTTGTACAATTCAAGTCAGTTGTTCCACGGCTTCCCCTTGCAGCTCGTGGTTCAACTCTTCCCCTGTGATAGGTTGCATTAACTCTGGCTCCTCAAATTTGCACCAGGTTACTGACCTCTGTGTGGCACCAAGGTACATTTGACCCTGTTGGCAGTTCATAATAGCTTGCTGTTTAGACAGCCACGGTTGCCCCAAAATTACTGCCTCTCCCAGTTCCTTTGTGATGTAGAATTTGGTGGTTATCGCCTCGTCTGTGAATTTCAGGGTCAAAGTAAGTTCCCCTTCTGTAGGAAGGCAGGCCCCCTTCTGGGGCATATATAACGTACTATCTCCGGCAGGCTGAATCTGTTCCCGGAATTCTCATGGCACTGCTCTCTTCTGGATGAAGTGTGCGTTGGCAGCAGTATTTAAGGTTGCCAGGACTTAATTTGCTTCTATGAGCACCTTGATGTAGGGTGGGTCTCGCATGATCACTTTCTCTTGGATAACTGATACATGCAGAACAGGGCCGTGGTGGCTGAGCGGAGACTGCTCGCCTCCCACCAAGACGAACCGCTGGTTGGCGGATTTTCTTGAGGATCTCCCGTTTCCCCTGCTCTTGCATCCCGATGCTGCTCCATGCTCATCTCATTTCACCCAAATTGGCTTTCAAGACCTCTTTAAGTCTTTACTAACGTTGTGCACATAGTCTCATTTAACCTCAATGGCCCCACGCTGGGCGCCAAGGAAGGAAAAGCTTGACGCCCCACCTAAGGGGTGTTTCTGGAGTTTGAAGACGTCTGAACCTTCCCCCTCCCCCATGGCAGGGAAGCAGGTGTTGTTCACTTGACGGGGTTATTTCTGGGAGTAGAATTGGTTGCCTTTGGCTGTTCTGTTATGGCCCATTGGGCGCTAGGAGGAGCGCTAGTTGGAGTTGGCAGAGTTTGAACTTGGGAAGGTGTGTAACTTGCTGGGAGCTCTAAGCATTGAACCACCTGGTCTGTGACTGAGGGCTGGTTATAAGTTACTGGTTTCTTACGTGGCATAGGAAACACTGGCGAAATGGCATGGGGGATATGCCAAAGTAGCTCCTAGTGTAAATTTCGGCTTCTGTTGGTCGATGTACCCCTCTGCTGAGCTGCTTCTTCACTCTTCCAGGAATAAACCCAGTTGGCACTCTTGTCTGTTCTCTACCAGGCCTCCAATCAGGACCGTTCTCTGTTTTGGCAGTTTTATCTCACCCAGCCATGGGGTGTGGCATAAGGGGGAAGATAGTGTACAAAGGGGCTGTAGGGGCAGTCATGGACTGAGAGGAAGAAGGCGTAGACAGGTAGGTGTGGTTGATAGGGCTTACTACTGGTCTCCAGTAAGTGCGTTGACGGGCGGGAAGTCACCAGCAGACTCCAGCACTTAACTGAAAGTGTCAATAGCAGGTAATGAGCAATCGCTCTCGTATTACTCGGGAAGGCAGGGAGTTGCCATAGATCCAAGCCAGTACGTTGGTGGGCTGGAAGTTGCTGGCGGACCAGAACACTTACAGGAGGGTGCAGCAGTCAAGTGGGCTGCCGCTTCGCGAGGAAGGAATAGGGGGCTGTGGCATATGCCTGCTCCTGCAGGAGTGTTTGAGATTCTCTTGGACGAAGCAGTAAACAGGCAGGTTGATATAGATAGTAGCTGTGAGTGATAACTCAGTCAAATCAGTTTGTCTGATTATTGCAGAAACAGTACACACACATAACCAGCCTGTACTGTTGAGAAGGACCTGAAGGGCTGATTCTAGGTTGCCAACCTGACTGATGCCTAGTCTCAGAAGGCAGTGATGCTTGGGGCGAGGGTTAGTAGTTAGTAATCTGACTTGTAGCTGTGATATTGTGGCTAGCAGGGAAGTAGAGAAGTGCGGGAGGCTTTGGTGAGCTGTCGGGCAGCGTGATGTTCTACAGCTGATGCTGGCTAGCTGGTAGACAGTAGTAGAGTCTGTCCACATCCAGGCAGAGTAACATCCTGCAACAGAGCTGCATAATTCAGCCATTCGGAGATGAAGTTGGTACATGGCTGGGAGAATAATGTCCTGCAACAGAGCTGCACGAGTCAGCCTCAAACTCTGGTCTGCTGTGGTCTTATATATACCCCAGTACACAGGGCCAGCGCGGGGTGGCAGAGAGGTTGCGGAAAGAGAGGGTGGCGGAGATGGTTATTATTGGCCAAAGCTGGGCTGCGTTTCCCCTCCGTGACCAGCGGCCGGCGGGGTGCATGTACATGCCGAGACGTGAAGCAGGTTGCAGACCAGCAGATGGCAGCCAACCCTGGGCTTCAGGGGCTTTCTGTGGCATGTGCAGCCTAATGAATCTTCTTGGGATGCGACCATGGCTGTGGCGAGGTTAGAATGAATAGCGACATTGCCTGTGGCAAGTCAAAGTTGAGGGAAATCAGGAAATGTCAGGGAATATTAGCTAAATGTCAGGGAATTCTGTGATATGCATGCTTTATTCGGCAGTTCTATCATCAACGTGTACTGCTACCAGTATCGTTAAAAATAGTTCCGATGATTGTAAACAATATACTGATGCTTTTTTTTTTTTTTTAATGCAAAGGCATCTTACAGAAAAAAGTTAGGGAGAGGTCAGGGGAAAGAAAATAATTTTTGTCTCGAAATCAGGGAATTTTCCAATGGGAAAAAGGTGGCAACCATGATGTTTCATGAAATTAATTACAATTAGCTGTTTAAACTTAAAGTTATTTCTTACACGTTAACAAGTTTATTTTAATGGTTTTGCATGTTTTTATGTTAAAGGTTTCTATAAGCAATATATATACATTTGTTAAGAAAAACATATTCACTGAATGAAGTCTTAACTTTATTTCCATGAAGTCTGAAAGAATAAACTTCAGCTCATTTGTTATTTTATTCATTCAACAGTTGCATTTTACAAACAAGCTGGGTAAAAATGTAAATAACCATAGCAGATGCTTTGAGCATGATCTGTGATTGGCTGTTGTACACAAGAAACTTTTCCCATCTAGTTTCATGTGTGATAACAAGACAAAACAAAACACTTCTACACTTACTCACTGCTCCGCTCATACAAGTAAGATGTATGCGAGTCTTGCATATGTTGCAGACTATGCAAAACGTCTCGTATACGAACTGCATTCGCACTGTCTCGAGCTTTGGCCCCCAGGAACGCGAGGTAAAGCACCAGGCTCTTTGTCTTCCATTTAAATGACTGTTTGACAGTGATGCATGTAAAAGAAAATACAGTAGAACCATGTGTAATGTTTCGTTGTTGTGACTTTGCCACTAGAATTTATTATAATGCCGCACAGTTGAGCGCCATATTGTAAAGTTCCGACTTTACTGTTACAAGCGTATATTTAATAATATATAGCAGCCTCAAAGGTTAGGCGCCATCTTGTAACGTTTCGCCGTTTACACTGTCGACTGTTTACTTGCCACGGCTTGCTCAGGGTAGAAACACGAGACTCATAGAATTGAACATTATTAATTAAGAATGAAGAAGTTCCAAATTAGTTTGTTATGTACTTTGTTTATTTAACTATTTATTTAACACTCATCACCACAGTTCACAGAAGAAGTCCAAATTGCAGAGTA